>CATIWC010001697.1:0-400000 GCA_948472305.1 Vicia faba
TATATATATATATATATATATATATATATATATATATATATATATATATATATATATATATATATATATATATATATATATATATATATATATATATATATATATATATATATATATATATATATATATATATATATATATATATATATATATATATATATATATATATATATATATATATATATATATATATATATATATATATATATATATATATATATATATATATATATATATATATATTTTATTTTATTAGATAATTAGGACAAAAATATAGAAATAATACATTTTTATTTTTTGACACTAAAAGTACATTTTCTTAACAATATACTTTTATTTTTGCATAAATTAACACATATTGTACATAATTAATAAATATTACTATTTATTTAAAAAATTAGGGTTTTCCCCTAAATAATCAAAATAATTAAAATTTGGCTCTTTATTTTATTTTACATTTCACAATAAAAAATGCCATTTCACATACATAAAAAAAACCATTTTTGTGCATAATACCTTTTATTTGACATTTATTTATTGTATCATATTCAATTGTTGTACATTCAAATATGGCTTGTACATTCGATATGGTTGTAATAACTTAGAATTTATTTCCTTGTCAAAATATCCCCAATTCAAATTTGTATCCCCCTCCCTATATCATGTTGTAATAGTGTAGCATTTAAATTCTCGCACATTTAAAAGCTTTCAATTATGCCATGCTTAGACCTAGGGTTTGTATGCAAAATAAAATCAACAACTAGCTTGACCTAATCCAAGATAAATATGCATGAAAAACAAATACAATGCACACTTGCACCCCTAGGGTTTCATCCACTTGTTGCCTTCAAAAATGGGCCATGGTTGCATGTTGAGTATTTTGGCAAAACAAAAACAAATTAAAATGATCATAGTCCATCGATGACGCTATCTTAGTTGCCTAAAAAATGATCAAGTCCCTCAAGAAAATTGCCAAAAAAAAAACTTGACTCTATTGCTATCATGGTCTATACGATGACCCGCGCCCGTCTCGTTCAAACATCCTAACACAAGGTTGTTCACCAAATACAATGGTGAAACAACACTGTTAAAAGGGTTAAAACATGAGAAAGATCTTTGAGTAAAATTAGGGTAGATAGCTCTTAATTACTTGATCAAACTTGCAAAAAACATCCTTGCTACTTCTTTCAAAACACACTCTACAAACACAATTTCACAACAACTTTCAAAACATTGAAAACCTTTCAAAAAGACAAACACCTTTGTATACATTCAAACAAGAATCATTACAAAGGTTGCCACAATGATGGCCTCTTTTCAAAACATTTTTTAAAACCACACACAAAGCACCATTTCAAACAATTGAAAAATGCAAAGCAAGTGATCTAAGCAAGTAACTAAGAGCCCATGGATAACCATGGATAGAAAGGGTGCTAATACCTTCCCTTTCTATAATCTACTCCCCGAACCCATGAAAACATCTCAAATGTCTTTCCTGTGCTTTTTGACCTTTCCTTGTGATAAATAAAAAGTCGATGGCGACTCTTGCTAAACCGAACATTTGCGAACACAAACACAAATCACAAGTCAGTTCTCCCACCGTATCACAGAACTGGCGATTCTGCTGGGGATATAGTTTTTAAGTGGAGTAACCTTAGGGCTTAGATCACCCTTTTGCATGATTATTGTTTTCTTTGATTGCTTTACATTTTGGTTCTCTTGTTTGGGCTTGAAATCCTCCACCCGGATTTGGGAAACATTCATAGATAGCAATACATTGTGGAAACTGTGCGGGGTATACCGACACGGTTGAAGCAATAGCTATATTAGTGCGACATATTTGTGAGTACCGGTAGCCTTTGAGTCAATAAAAGAGAATACGGGGCCACTGAGTGATGTCACTAAGCACTAATGACCTAGAATCTTACTTGACCATCTTGGCCTTTATTAGGGGTAGTGAGATGACCGGCTTTGGTGCAGTCCGAAGTTGGTAGATACTCGATACTACACTCATTGAGGATTATTTTCTTGGAATATTTTGGTCGCTAGTTAAGTGGCTAAACCAAAACAATGAACATAGAAAACAATCCAATGATATTGAGCTCCTTAGAACCCGGTTACTATTTATAGGACAGGTTTTTGAGCCAACTAAACTCAAGAGGGTACTTACCTATGAAACCTCATGCAAGCCTGAAACTAGGGTTTTGCGTGACTTGCTTGTACATGTGTTTGTGCATACATCATGAACATCATAAAGCATCATATGCATCCACTAACCATTTCAAGGGTTTGGATCTTCATCTTTGTTCTTGTTTTGTAGGTCATGGAATCTCTTCGCAGGAAAACAATTCAAGTCAACCTTGTGAGAATCCCTCCTCAACTCAAGGAGCTTACTTCTAGAATTCCAGAGAATTCTCTCTTCATTGAAAGACATGGTAGACTCCTCAACTTGGTCAACACCAACATTGAAGAAGACATGGTGAAAGTCCTCTTCCAGTTCTTTGACCCCCTACACCACTGCTTCACTTTCCCTGATTATCAATTGGTGCCTACTTTGGAGGAATTTTCTCAACTCCTGAGAATTCCTATTCTTAATCAACTACCCTACAACGGTACAGAGAAAGAGCCAAAGCCTGAAGATGTTGCTCAAGCATTACACTTGCAACCATCTGACATCAAGGGACATTGGGAAACCAAAAGTGGTGTCAAGGGTTTCTTGGCAAAGTTTCTATTTGAGAAGGCACAAGACTGCTGGAATTCTCTTGATCTACAAGCCTTTGAAGAGATTGTGGCTCTCCTCATCTATGGGTGTGTCTTGTTCCCAAACCCTGATTAGCTTATAGATGTGAATGCTGTCAAGATTTTCATATCCAGGAATCCTATACCTGCATTGCTTGGGGACATCCTACACTCATTTTACACACGAATAATGAGGAAAAGATGTGTTCTCATGTGTTGTACTCCTCTCCTAGAAAGGTGGTTTATTTCTCACCTTCCATAATCAGTTTTGAAGAATGAGCAGGGTTTAAGGTGGTCACAACGATTGATGACCCTCACACATTCTGATGTACATTGGTGTTCTCGGACCAGAGAAAATGTCATCATCATTGATCGTTGTGGTAAGTTCCCTAATGTCCCATTACTTGGCATTATGGGAGGCATTACCTACAACCCCTGTCTAGCTTTAAGACAATTTGTATATGCTCGGAGGGATGGCCCTCATGACATGCTGATTCCTGACCTAGTTTTTGACTTCGACAACGATGCGCAAGGACTTCGCCAAAGGTTCATCAGAGCTTGGAGGATGCCTAACAAGGTGGATAGTAAGACACTGGGGCACAAGAATTCCATCCCCCTTGAGCCTTACCTCAAGTGGGTACGAACCCGCTCTCAGAATCTTATGATGCCATATCCTCACATTCTTCCCTTGATTAAAGAGCCTGTTAAGGAAGGAGAGGTTCCATACACCATCCTATATCCTAACATGCCAACATCATGGGAGGAAATGCAAAAGAGTTGGATCCAACTCAAGGAAGAACGGGATACTTTTGAAGCCAACTTCTACCCCAGTGAGAAGAAGGTTTTAGAGCTCACCCGTCGACTTCACGAGGAAGAGACTCTCAACACTTACATCGCACCAAAAAGGATGCGCAACGTCTTTTTACCTTAAGAAGCTTTGTAATATTTGGCCCATGGGGCATTTATGTACTGACAAAATTTCTTCTTATTAATATGACATGTGTTCTTTTTGTCTGCAACAACTTTGAATTTCTAAATCCTTGAATGCATTACATGAATAAACATATCATTCATCATATGCACAAACAGGTCTTCGAGCCAGGTTTCCTTATCTTTCTGCTGTTTATTTCAGCAAAATGGATTTGGAGCAAACAGTGAAGGACCTACAAACACAAAATTCACAATTTCAACAACTCCTCATGACCTTGGCAAAGGGTCAGGAGGATCTCAAAGTTCTGCTAGAGAAGAGTAAAGAGAAGAAAAAGAAAAAGAGACCGGGGGTAGCTACTTTCGGAAGAAGATTTGAGGGTGATGCTAGAAGGACTCTTGAGTTTCTGTCAACATCCGACGAGGGTATTGGTAAGGGGAAAGGAGTTACTATACCTTCCGAATCTGAGGTAGAAGAGGAGGAAGAGGAAGCAGACGAAGACTATTCAGAACAACAGTATCCACCAGCAGGTGACAAGTATAAGAACCTTGAGGACAGATTGGCAGCTATGGAGTTGCAGAGGGTGCCAGGATTGGATTTTGAGGAGCTGGGGCTTGTGGCTGGGATTGTTATCCCTCCTAAATTCAAGGTCCCAACATTCGCCAAGTACGACGGTATGTCTTGCCCTAAGATGCACTTGAGGTCGTATGTTAGAAAGATCCAGCCACATTCATCCGACAAAGACCTCTGGGTGCACTTTTTCCAAGACAGCTTGTCTGGCACTCAGTTAGATTGGTTTTATCAGCTCGAGAGGTCAGAGGTCCACAATTGGGAAGACTTGGCAGCCGCTTTCTATCGTCAGTATCAGTACAACTCTGATTTGGCGCCGACCCGTACTCAGCTACAGAGTATGGGAATGGCTTCAAATAAAGGGTTCAAGGAGTACGCCCAGAAGTGGCGCGACCTGGCTGGAAGGGTGCAGACACCGCTATCAGATAGGGAATTAGTCAACATGTTTTTTGGGACCCTATCTGGCCCTTTCTTCAACCATCTAATCGGAAGCTCTTCAGCAGGATTTACTGAGTTGATTTTGACTGGCGAGAGGGTGGAAGCCGGTATCAAAAGTGGAAAAATTCAAAAGGATGCTTCCGCATCCACAACTGCTAGAAAACCTTTCCCAGCCAAGAAAGAAGCATTTGCTGTGTACACTCAGAAAAGTAGGGAAAGAGAGGAACGTCGGCCAACAGTAGGGGCTGTATTAATACAGAAGTTCGCATCAGACCAGCTTAGAAACAGCCAACCGAGGAATGATCAGCCCAGAACTTATCAGCAAAGGCCACCACGGCAGTTTACTCCAGTAAATATGACACCTGCTCAAATCCTTCCACATCTCCTGAAGTTGAATCTCGCCAATATTAAAGAGGCACCAAAGAATGTAAATACCACCTCTCCATCTTACAATCCAAAAGCCAAGTGCGCTTACCATTCTGATAGTATTGGGCACGATACCAATAATTGTTGGGCACTCAAGAACAAAATTCAGGATTTAATTGACGCCAAAGAGGTCGAGTTTGACGTTCCTGAAAAGCCTAATGTTATATCCGCGCCAATGCCCAAGCACGGTCACAATGTGCATGTTGTTTTAGAAAATCTCCATGTTACTGATATTGTCGATCTGTTGACTCCATTGTTAGTAATAAAAGAAAATTTGTTGAGAGCCGGGATCTTTCCTGGTTGTAATGAAGATTGCTATTTTTGTTTGAATATTCAAGATGATTGTCCAATGTTGAAGTCAGGTGTCCAACGCCTGATGGATACTCAAGAAATACTTTTTCAGAAAGCCCCTGTTAACACTTTCAATCCAATTGCTCCTGATACTTGTGATACCTCAACTAATGATATTGCCATCATAACCATTTCCGACAATCCTCCCAAGGCTTGCAAAAGGCCTGTCAGGATTACACCCAACTCTGAATGTGTACCTCTAAAGTTCACCATGCCGGGACATGTCCCGTACCAATCAAGTAAGATGATACCGTGGAACTATGGGGGGAAATCTTCTACCACGACGTCAAACAAATCGAAACAGTCCAAGAAATCTATGAAGAAGACCCTGACATAGGAAACATCGCGGGTACTAGCAAGATCACCCGCAGTGGCCGGATCTTTTCTCCAGAGATTGCTCCTCCCTGAGCAGTCTTCGAACCCTTAAAAGCTTCTGCACCTGTTGGACCCTCTGTGCAAGGCCCAGTGATTGAAGAGTTAAACGCTCCTGAAGAAAGACCATCCGCTGATAGCACCGATAAAGGTAAAGGGATACTGGAAATGCCTGTCAGGACGAAGGCTCATGCTGCGGTTATCCCTGAAACCACTCAGAAGGAGATGGATGAGATCCTAAAAATAATCAGAAAAAGTGACTATGACGTTGTGGAACAATTGGGGCAAACCCCTTCTAAAATCTCAATGTTAGCTCTCCTGATCTGTTCAGAGGCCCATGCTAAGGCTCTGATTAAATTCTTGAAGACAGCACATGTCCCCCAAGAGACCTCAGCTGACCAATTTCAAAATTGTGTGGCCAGTCTTACTGCTGACAATGGCATGGGCTTTTCCGATGCGGACTTGACTCCCAAAGGAAGGAAGCACAATGATGCATTACATGTTTCAGTTGAGTGCCGAGGGACCACACTCGCCCATGTCTTGGTTGATACTGGTTCTTCCCTGAATGTGCTGCCAAAGAAGGCCTTAGACCATTTGAATTGTGAAGGTTTGACCCTCAAGCCCAGCAACATTATCGTCAGAGCTTTCGATGGTTCCAAAAGAATGGTTCATGGGGAGGTTGATATTCCCATCAAGGTAGGCACCGAAGTGTTTAACTCCACCTTCTACGTGATGGACATCCGTCCGTCATACTCATGTTTGCTGGGGAGACCATGGATCCATTATGCCGGGGCAGTTACGTCCTCTTTGCACCAAATGCTGAAGTATCCTGTTAAGGGTAAAATCATAACCGTGCATGGCGAGGAGGAGTACATGATTAGTCATCTCAATTCCTTTCGATATCTGGAGTTAGATGGCGAGTTCATTGAAACACCTTTTCAGCATTTCGAGGAAGTTTCTTCTAAGGTTGCGGTTACGAAGACAGCAGTTAAGGTACCTATTATTCCCAAGCATGTGGCTAAGATGGCATCTCTCAAGGACGCAGAGGCTGTGATTAAGGAGGGGAAGAGCACAATATGGGGACAGTTGCCTAACTTTCCCCATAAGACGGACAAGTTTAGTTTAGGGTTTACTGCTGCAGGACAAAAGGCTATGCGTCGCTCCAAGATTGGAAGATCACCTGTCAAGATTTCTCACCACGGAATCAATGCTGCAGAAGATGAAGATGAGGAGAGCCACTTTGAAGATTGGATTTTTCCGACTGTTGAAGGGGGTTTGAGCAATTGGGAAGCAAAGGATTTCGTTCCTATCACCTTTATCAATCAGTAATTTTATCTTTGAACAATTTCCCATTTTTATGGTCTGTAATAACTAAAACAATTTGCACACTATTTTTCACCTCATGCCTTGCCCGGGGCATGTAGGTCCATTTGTAAGGGCTTGATTCTCTTCATAATCATATGCCATGTTTTAATGAATCATTGGACGTTTTTCATTTATAAACTGATGTGTTCATTTTCTTTCCTTTTGCATTTTTGTTTGTTTAAAGATGGCTATCCCTTACACACACCCACACTCACAAATGCAGGTACCCATCCACTCCGGATTCCATGGGTGACTATTCTGCTTTATCCTTCAATCGCTCTGAAGATTTGGTCAATCAGGCTGAGTACGAAGTTGACGAAGATTGTGAAGTACCGGGAGAGTTAGCCAAACTTCTACAACAAGAAGAGAGGGTTATTCTGCCTCATGAAGAGTTGTTAGAAACCATCAACTTAGGGACAGAGGAAGACAGGAAATAAGTAAAAGTGGGTGCCAGCTTGGAACCAAGTGTCAAGGAACGCTTAATACAGTTGTTGAATGAATACATTGAAATCTTTGCCTGGTCTTATGAAGACATGCCAGGGTTAGACACAGATATCGTGGTTCATCGTCTCCCCACAAGAGAAGATTGTCCACCGATCAAGCAAAAGGTTCGCCGAATGAGGCCCAACATATCTGAGAAGATTAAGGCTGAAGTAATGAAGCAATTCAACGCCGGCTTTCTGGCTGTTACAACCTATCCACAATGGGTTGCTAACATTGTGCCCGTACCCAAAAAAGACGGCAAGGTCAGAATATGTGTGGACTATCGGGATTTGAACAGGGCTAGCCCTAAAGATGATTTTCCGCTGCCGCATATCGACATCTTGGTTGACAACACAGCTCAACACAAGGTATTTTCCTTCATGGACGGATTCTCGGGATATAACCAAATCAAAATGGCCCCCGAGGACATGGAGAAAACTACCTTTGTTACACAATGGGGTACCTTCTGCTACAAGGTGATGTCGTTCAGACTGAAGAATGCAGGGGAAACTTATCAACGCACCATGGTAGATTTGTTTCATGATATGATACATCATGAGATCGAAGTTTACGTAGACAATATGATAGCTTGATCACAAACAGAAGAAGAACACCTTGAACATTTGCAGAAGCTGTTTGCCAGGTTAAAAGAGTACAAACTCAGACTGAATCCAAGCAAGTGCACTTTTGGAGTTAGGTCTGGTAAGCTTTTGGGATTTATTGTCAGCAACAAGGGCATTAAGGTCGATCCAGCAAAATTAAAGGCTATACAAGAAATGCCTTCCCCCCGTACTGAAAAAGAGGTTAGAGGATTCTTGGGACGCTTGAACTATATCGCCAGGTTCATCTCTCACCTGACGTCTACCTGTGAGCCAATTTTCAAACTATTGAAGAAAGATCGGGTAGTTGAATGGAACGACGATTGTCAATTTGCTTTTGATAAGATCAAGGAGTATTTACTAGAACCTCCTATCCTGATGCCACCCGTCGAAGGAAGGTCGTTAATCATGTATCTGACTGTTTTGGACAACTCAATGGGGTGCGTATTGGGCCAACATGACGAGTCTGGTTGAAAAGAGCATGCCATTTATAACCTTAGAAAAAAGTTTACCGACTGTGAGACTCTCTACTCACTGCTCGAGAAAACTTGTTGTGCTTTGGTATGGGCTGCTCGCCGACTAAGGCAGTATATGTTGACTCATACCACTTTGTTGATTTCCAAAATGGATCCGATCAAGTACATCTTCGAGAAGCCTGCTTTATCTGGAAGAATCGCTAGATGGCAGATGATCCTGACTGAATATGACATCCAGTATACTACCCAAAAAGCTATAAAAGGGAGTGTACTAGCAGACCATCTAGCTCATCAAGCTATCGAAGAATATCAGTCTATGAGATTCGACTTCCCGGACGAGGACATCATGACATTAGACAACATCGAAGGTAACGGACCATATGACAGACCTGAAAAGGGATCCCGATGGACCCTGTACTTTGATGGTGCTTCAAATGCACTCGGCAATGGTATCGGTACGGTACTCATTTCTCCAGAAGGTTGCCATACACCTTTCACTGCCCGACTTTGTTTCAGCTGTACCAACAACATGGCCGAATATGAAGCTTGCATCTTTGGTCTCAAGGCTGCTATAGACCTGGGGATCAAATCTTTGGTTGTATTTGGGGACTCGACTTTGGTTATCAGTCAAGTCAAAGGAGAGTGGGACACCAAGCATCCTAATCTTATCCCATACAAAGAACATATCCTAACATTGTTGCCTCATTTCGAGCAGATCACCTTCGAGCATTTCCCGCGAGAAGAAAATCAGCTAGCAGATGCTCTGGCTACAATGTCTTCCATGTTTAAACTCAACTGGGATAACGAGGCTCCCCAAATTACCATCGATCAAATGGGCGAACCTACGCACTGTCATGAGATTAATACCGAAGAAGTAGTGGAACAACCCTGGTTTCATGAAATCAAAAGGTATCTCCAGACTAGAGAATACCCTGAAGGAGCTTCCGTAAATGACAAAAAGTTCTTAAGGAGATTTGCGGCCAAGTTCTTCTTAATCAATGGCATCCTTTATAAGCGTAGCCATGATTGTGTTTTACTTCATTGTGTGGACAAAGCTGAAGCAGAGTTGATCATGACTGAGATACACAACGGCACATTCGGCACCCACTTGAGCGGACATACGATGGCTAAGAAGATTCTGAGGGCAGGCTATTACTGGTCTACCATGGAAGCTGATTGCCATCAACATTCCCATACTTGCCATAAATGCCAAATCTATGCCGACAAGGTACACATTCCTCCGGTTCCTCTCAATGTTCTGACAGCTCCTTGGCCATTCGCAATGTGGGGCATCGACATGATTGGAGAGATCAAGCCCACGGCATCCAATGGACATCGCTTCATCAAGGATGTGGTTGCCCGCTTCATCAAGCAGAACCTCATATGCCGGTATGGTGTCCCCGATAGGATCATCACAGACAACGATACAAATCTGAACAATACTATGATCACCGCTCTATGCGAACAGTTCAAGATTTATCATCACAATTCATCTCCCTATCGGCCGAAGATGAACGGTGTTGTTGAAGCCGCGAACAAAAACATCAAGAAGATCATTCAGAAAATGACAGTTACCTACAAGGACTGGCATGGGATGTTACCGTTTGCTCTGTATGGATATCGTACCACGGCACGTACTTCAACAGGGGCAACCCCATTTTCTTTGGTGTATGGCATGGAAGTTGTTCTACCCATGGAGGTTCAGATTCCTTCCTTAAGGATTATGAAAGACGCTGGTTTGAGTGAAGACGATTGGATTCAGACTCGGCTTGATCAACTTAATTTGATCGATGAGAAGCGGCTTAGCGCTATTTTCCATGGTCAGACGTATCAAAAACGCATGATCAAGGCTTTCAACAAGAAAGTAAGGCGTCAGATATATCAAGTCGGGGATCTTGTAATCAAGCGGATCATCTTAACGCAAAGTGATCCCAGGGGCAAGTGGACTCCTACTTACGAAGGACCATTTGTGATCAAGAGCATATTTTCTGGTGGGGCAATGATTTTGACCACCATGGACGGTAGCGATTTTCCGCACCCTGCGAACGCAGACATAGTCAAAAGATACTACGCATAAAACGACCCGGCAAGTTGAAAACCCGAAAGGGCGACTTTGGAAAAAATGGGCATCCCGGTGAACCGAAAACCCGAAAGGGCGGTTCAGGCAAAAATTAGGGATAAAACAAAAAAAAATCTGTACACCCGGCAAGTTGAAAACCCGAAAGGGCGATTCAGGCAAAAGTTAGGGAATTAAAGCGTATGACTATGTCTCATCGGATCACTTTAAAGAACAAATCTCTTCACCAACAAGCTCCAAGCTTCTGATCAATCCAATCACCGGTGGACGAAGCAGTGAATGGACAAGACATTCAGAGTTGTGAAGGCTATAGCAGAATGGGAATCCCATGGAATTATTTCACATTGTTGTACCCCAAAATTTGCCCTCCCATAATCTTCAAAGTTTTGACAAGCATCACCTCAAATGGTTCAAAGTCTACTCAAGGGCTACCCAGTCAACCATCCTCCTAAGCCAGTCAAACTAGGGTTTTTGGTTCCTGCAAGGAAGTTGAGGTTTTCAAGGGCTCAATCAAGTCCCATGCTCATACACATTGTCAAGCACCTACATGTCAAGTTTCAAGGCTCACAAGGTCAAGTTGCACAGTCAAAAAACCTAATTGCTCAACAGTCAACTGTAGGGGCAAAATGGTCATTTGGCAGTCAAAAGTCAAAAATTTTGGTCAACATCTTATTTTGAAGCCACAAACATCATTTGATCAATTCTTGATCATGATTCTCAAAGTATGGCTCAAAAGGTCTCAAGATGCAAAAGTTTCTATTTTTGGACAGCTGAAAAGTCAACTGTAACTTGACCAAGGCATAACTTTTTCATGGTTCATCAGAAAAATTCCATCCAATGCTCATCTTGAAGGGGAAGACATTTCCTACAATTCATCTTCACATTCCAAGTCCAAGAAATGCTCTCACAAAAAGTTATCAATTTCAACATTATAGGTCATTTTCAAAAGTCAACAAAAAGGCACTTTAAGTCAAAGACCATAACTTGAGATTGGTAAATCAAAATGACATGGGACCAAACACATTGGTTAGAGGACTTCAAGACCTTTTCAAAATGTCCAAGAACATGTTCATAACTTCAAGATTGAGCAAGATATGCATTGGAGAAGTTGGGAAATTTTTGTGAAATGGCCAAAATCATTTATCCTTGAAATTTCATTTTTGACAAAAGGGGCCCACTTTTTCCATTTGAATCAGCTTGGCCATGCTTCCCACGTGTCCCACATTTTATTTCAAATTTTAAAATTAATTTTTTCATTTTTATTTGATTTTATTGGATTTAATTCATTTTAAATCCTTTAAAATCAAATAAAAATCAAGAAGGTTAATTAAGGGGCATATTTGGTCTTGATTAGCTTTGAATCATCATTATACAACATCCCAAATTTGTTTCAAGGCCTAATCAAGCAAGAATTCAAAATTGGTACAAAGATGGAAAGTTTGTTAATGGAGGTTTATGGCAAAATCTTATGTATGAATGCAAGGCTTCAAGGCCCTTAATTCCAATTGAAATACATTACATAATGCATATGCAAGTGATCAAAAAAAAGAGAACACAACCTAGAGAACTCTCTAAAACGAAAAAACAAAAAATTCCACAAACAAAAAAACCTCATATTCTCTTATACAAAATCCTGTACGGAGGCCACTCGATGGAAACCCCCAGCTTTCTTCTTGTTGCACTGTAAATTCACTTTTCACGTGCAATTTCCCATGAACCAACTTTAACAAAAATCTCATCAACCAAAACAGAAACCTTACACAAGCTCATGTTCATACCGTTGACACAAGCTCAAAACTGATGCAACCACAAATCATCATCCTCTTGACAGCACCACAACAACATCATTGAGTCATGATAAAGCAACACAAAATTCTAACATTTTCAATTTCATTTATTCTATTTAATTTTCTTTTTGATTGTTTGAACTTTATCCATAAAATTCTTTGTGAAGATCAGGACTGGAATTTGGCTCTCTGAATCAGAAACAGAAGAACGAGAAGCGTCCAAATCGCAGTTCCGCCGCGCAACCGCGGACTCAACCGCCGCTTCCAGATCCGCTTCTGCCGCGACTTCGTGCTCCCTCCTAAATTGGGTCAACACCCCCATGGTTTGCATCACCTTTCATTTTTCCATTTTTCTTTTCTTCTTTTTATTTTAATTGTTTTTCTTTTGTTTTATTTAATTCACCAAAATTAATCTTAATAATAACACAAAACCAAAAAAATCAGAAATCATTAAAAAATAAAAATATGTTTTATTTAATTTTTTTAATTCTTTAAATAGTTTTTGTAAATAAATTCCAATAAAACAATTAGTTTAAATTTAGGTTTTTAACTTTAATGTCTTTTTCTAAAATAATCATTAAAAAAAACATAAAAATTAGGTTATTAGTATCTTTATTCTTTTATCAATAAATAACTTTTTCTCCTTATTATTATTATTAATTAATTTTGTAAATAAATATGGCATTTAATTAATTAGGATAAATTAGGTTAAAACTTAAACATTTTTTTTAATTAAAAACAAATTTAGAACTAGGCTTTTATTTTAATTTCTAATTTCAATTAACTTTCTTTATTTCATAAAATACCAAAAAAACATAAAAATAATCTCTTTTCTTTATTTAATCATTAATTAATTTATAATTTCTATTTAATTTCTTTAAAGGGTCCAACGCCCTCGCACTCTCGATTCTTATTTCTTTTCGCATTTATTTTTATTTCTTTTGTGGATATAATGTATTTGCCCCAAAGCCTTGTAATAGATAATTAGGACATTTACTTTCCGCACTTTTATTCAAATCGGGTCTTGGTTTAATTTGGCGATGTAGACCCGCGCCTTGTAATAGCGTAGGACCTTTATTTTCCGCATTTTTATTTTCCGCACCCTTTTAACTGCTAATCACATGAAAGAATGAATGCCCAAATAAAATCAAAGTGTAGCTCACCCAATGCATGACAAGACAAACATTAACTGAATACAACACACAAATACACACACCACTCTTAGGGTACGCCTCACTGTTGCCTTGCCCCTCGAAACGTGGTCGTCGAGTACAGGACGTCTTAGTAAGTCCTTATGTCCATGAACATGGCATAAGGGTAGCTTCTAAGGTGTCCTATTGTTGCTCTAGTGATCACACTGTTGCCTTGCCCCTCGAAACGTGGTCGTCGAGTACAGGACGTCTTAGTGAGTCCTTATGTTCCATTGATCTAGTTGCCTCGAAATGGTTGCCTCGAAACAAGTTGCCTCGAAACGGTTGCCTCGGAATAAAAAGATCAATGGCATAAGGGTAGCTTCTAAGGTATCTTACTATTGCTCGGTGACCACACTGTCCCTAACCCTCGAATTGACCCGAACACCTCCAACGGTGGTGCTACCTACCTCTCAATGGTGGGATGACACTACCTTAAGGACATTTATACAGACTAATTCCTTAGGGTAGGTAGACGAATCGTAGATACTTGCTCTAATTCAAAACAAATCGAAAACTTATTTTCACACCGACACTTTGCAAAAAGCTTTCAAAAACAACTTTTCAAACACTCTTGAGGACTGATACAAGAGTCGATCTGAAACTTTCAAAGAAACTTTTTCAAACCCACTCACCTTGAAAAGCAAACAAACATTTTTGAAAACACAAATGAGCAAGTATCTAAGAGCCCGTGGATAACCACGGATAGAAAGGGTGTTAACACCTTCCCTTTCTATAAATCTACCTCCCGAACCGAGAGCATATCTCAAAAGGAATTTTTCTGTGCTTTTGTCCTTTCCTTGTTGGAGAAAATAAAATACGGTGGCGACTCTTGCTTCCGCGACATTTCGCGAACCAGCGTTAAACAGTCAGTTCCAGATCCACCGATCACAGAACTGGCGACTCTGCTGGTGATACTTTTAAAGTGAGGTGTACCTTAGGACTAAGATCACTGTGTTTTCAATTGCTTTGACTTGTTTGCTTTAAATTGTGGGACTGTCTTGGGAGTTCTATAGATCCTAAACCGGATCTGGGGATACCTTCTTAGAAGGTAGCAACAAGGCTGTGAGGGAACTGTGCAGGGTATACCGACATGGTTGAAATAGTCTGCTACGTTGATGTGGCACTTTGGTGTGTACCGGTAACCCTTGAGTTCAGTCAAGGAGAGTACGAGGCCTCCATGTGGTGTCGTGAAGCATCAACTGACCTTAGGAACCTTAATTGAACTATCTTGGCCTCTTTAGGGTAGTGAGATAATTGACTTTGGTGCAGTCCGAGGTTGGTTGATACTCGATACTACACTCAATTGAGGGTTGCTTTCCTGGAATATTTCGGTCGCCAATTCAGTGGCTAAATCAAAACGATGAACAATGAAAGCAATCCAGTGATATTGGGACCCTTAGAACCCGGTTACTTCTGATAGGACAGGTCTTAACCAACAAACTGAAAGAGGGTAATACCTAGACCCCATGCTGGCCTAAACTCTAAGGGCTTCTCTTGTGTGACTTGTGTGCCTTCGTACTTGACTATTTGCATGCTTGTTGTCTGACACTTGAGTTTCTTGCAGGTTTTGTTTGTAGTCATTAATTAGGACTCATAACAGGGTTTACTGAGTTTCTTGCAGGTTTTGTTTACAGTCCTTAATTGGGACTCATAACAGGGTTTATCTACATTACCCCATGCATAGCATAACATCATACCATTGCATGCATCCTACCTAAGGACTAACCCGTTTCAAGGATCTCAAGGGCTTGTGATGCAGGTCATGACGAACCAACTGTCCAGCAAGGGGCAAAAGGGGATTTATTTTCCTCTAGTCAAAGTTGTCAGGGGCTATGACCCACTTGATATGGTGAGCTTTGACACTTGAAGAAAGTTCCCCGAGCCAAGGGTGTCAGGGGCTATGACCCACTCGATATGGTGAGCCTTGACCCTTGAAGAAGGATTCTCAGAAACATGGAGCGCCTTCAACCAAGCTACAAATTCAAATGCTAACAATCTTCTTGTTTACCCCGCGAGATCCTCGAAAACATTGCATATATATACGTACATATCATTGCATAACAGGTATCCTTTTGACAGGTCACTTACCATCTCCGCTGTTTATTTCAGCAATGGCTTCCCAACAAGATAACCAGGGACCTCATGCTCAAGAGACTCAGTTCAGGGAGATCTTCTTAAGCTTATCCAAGGGGCAGGAAGAGTTGAGGACACTCCTTATGGGGAATTTGGCCAAGCAAAGTCCCGAGGATGACAAGGACGAGCAGCTGAAACGTCTACAAGCTGAGGTAGATACGATGAAAACCCAGATGTTGGGACAAAGGGCTCTCATCCAAGGTTTAGCTCGAGAGCAAGGAGAGCTGAGGGCCATGATCAGTCAGCTTCATCAAGACATGAAGCAACCAGCCCAAATCAGGGACTAGGTCATTGAACAGCTTCCAATAGGGCAAAGGTCGGGTCCAATGAATAGACCTCTCCAAGCTGCTACCACTTCACAGGTCCAACAACGACCTCGTCAAGAACAACGGGCTGATCAGAGCAAGCCAGACGAGCCTAAAAGGCAGTTCACCAAGCTCAACGTGTCACCGTCTCAAGATTTATAACAATTGTTGAGGTTGAATCTGGTGACGTTAAGGGACCCTCCTAAGAATGTCAACACAACCTCCCTAAAGTACAATCCTGAGGAAAGATGTGTGTACCACTCTGACAGTCCAGGACATGACACCGACGACTGCTGGGCTCTGAAGAATAAGATCCAAGACCTGATCAATGAAGGAGCAGTGGATTTCACCCAAGTGGGTCAGGCTGAATGTTTCTACCATCCCTACCGAATTCACCATTTGAAGTAACAAGCCCTGAGATGAGAAGACTTTTGTTTATTAGAATTTTCAAGTTGTAACTTTCTTTTGACTGTTCAAACATTTATTCATGTTAAACATTGTTATTTCATTAATGCATCGCATATGTCTGTTTTGAAGCAATATATTCGCATTCGCTATATTCAAACTGATTTCATTTTTTTTGATGATCAACTCTTGATTAAGAAATTCTAAGCCTCTTGAGGGAGGATGACGAAAATGATACCACGATCCTTACAGTATGCTTTTGAACAGACCCCGCTGATGAGGTACAGGCATTGTTTCAATCCCTAAACACTGGAGTTATAAGGAAGATAATCCCTCGTCAACCCCTCTGAGCCAAAGAAGTAGGAGTTTTTCTTTTCGAAAATTAAAACCCTTTATCATAACCTGGGGCAAGGTAGTTCTCTCAGTTGATCCAAGTGCATAACAAATGGCACCAAAGAGGTCCTTACAAAAAAAAAGAAGACAGTGATGATTCCGAATAATCATAAGGATAGGCAGTCATTATATCTCAAAAATAAAAACCCAATAAGTCAAAACCTATGAAGGAGACTTACAAAACTGGGGCATCCCGCTGACTGTAATCACAAAAGAAACAGTTCAGGCAAAATTTAGGGATAGCGAAATCAAAAAGAAAGAGGTCATACAAACCCTCAACAAAATCAAAAAATGACGGCCTATTCAGAATAAATCATCAATATCTGAACCATCATTGGAACATCAGGACAAAGACTCAAACAAGGTCTAACGCACGATCAACTGAGCTTAGGTTTGAAGAACATCACGAAGAACGGGTGGGTACAAATAATTTGAGCCTTTATCCTTTGTTTCTTAAACCGTGAACCAGGCCACGTTATAACCCTTAAAAAGTCCTAGCTGAAGCATGTGTTAGTTCGAAAGCATACTGTTACAAAAGGTATCCTGACTCCTTAAGGCTTGCGGTAAAATAACGAGTTGACATCGCAGTTTACAAAAGAACTCACTTGTTTTATTAAAAAACTGCATTTCCAAAAACTTCGAAACAGACATAAGCTTTGCATTTTTAACATAACTTTGTTTGCATACGACTATTTGTTTGAACAGCATAGAAGCTCGCACGACGAATATCTAGTGAACAAGAAACAATCCCAATCAAGGGGCAGACGTGATCATTTTCTATTATCCGGGGCAGTCCAATCAAGATTCGGAGAATCTCTCAAAGGCCAAACAGCCTCGGGCAAATCTCCGCCTGAGTCACTTAGGGCATTCCAGCAACGAATCTTGCCTGATCAAACATCTTCTGGTGGCATGATAAAACACTTCTAACAGGGGCACCTCCCTACATCCTGAGAGCATGGACATAGTCTGGAAAAAAATACTACGCGTAATCAAAGACTCGCTAGGTTGACACACCTAGGCAAAAATAAGGGCTTCCCGGCGAACCAAAAGGGTTCGGGCAAAAATAAGGGATGAAAAGAAAAAATCTGTACACCCGGCAAGTCAAAAACCTGAAAAGGCGGCTTGGGTAGAAATGGGTATCCTGGTGGACTGAAAACCCGAAAGGGCGGTCCAGGCAAAATTTAGGGATTTAAGCGTACGACTATGTCCTGGCATCTCGTCACCTGTCTACCAGAAGATTTGTCAACTACCCCCACAGGTGCCTTCTCCCACTGAAACAGGGGCAATAATGAGTCGTCTAAGCGATCTAATTGCTCTGTCCACCAAGGTACCAAGGTAGGTTCAGCTGAAGAACAACCAAGATGCCTTAATTCCCCAGAGAGTGAGCCAGCAAGTCAACATACTCTCCCCAAGCAGAATTAGCCTACTCAGTCAGCCTTATGGACGTTGGATTCTCCCCAGCGGATCTCAACATTCCTCAGCAGAGTCTACAAACACCCTCAACAAGCATCCCCGGCAGTCTTGATCTAAGATTGTTCCTCGGCAGAATCTAGACATCCAGCGGAGCCCTTCCCAGTACAGTCCAAAGTCTCCCCAGGAGAGTTAAATCATCTCCCCAGTAGGAAGCTTATCCCCAGTAGATTCTGGAAGCTTATCCTTTGCAGAGCATATCTCTCCCCGTCTTTATTCAGAAGGTTATTCCTCGCCAGAGCTTATAACTGGGTTATCCTCAGCTAATTGCCATGGAAAGATCGTCCTCGGCGAAGTATTCCTATCCCCAGCGGAATTCCTCAAACCTCCCAAACGTAACTCAACAATGGTATCCCCAACGGAGTTCTCATACAACATCTCAGCAAAGTACCTCTCTTCCCACAGAGTATTTTCCCCAGCAAGATCGCTAGAGTAATTTTCCCCGCAGAGTAATCTATTCGCCAAGTTTATTCCCCAACGGAGTTATCTTCTCCTACCGGTATTCTTGCAACATCAGCCCAGGATAAGCTCCCGGCATTCGTCAAGGATTTATTTTTCCTAGACAAAAATACATTCGCAAACATCACATTTTCATACATGATATAAACATCACATTCTACAATCCCATTGGTTATAAACGTCATGACACAACGCATTCCATGCACCATGACATTGCATACAACTAATGTTTTGCCTTTTTCAGGAAAAAGGTCAATCCAAAGACGATTACTATCAACTGTTGCAATTCCGGATTCGATACCTGCATCTAGCCAGGGCATATCTGTGAGCGATTGATTGTGGATTCGATACCTGTATCTAGCCAGAGCATATCTACATTAAAGAGATTAAAGAGATAGTTGGGAAATGCTCCAGATATGGATGTTGTTCTTTTGCTTATTCAGATTTTCTCTTCAGAGATGGTTTAGAAATGCTCCAGAGATGGACGCTATTCTGTTGCTTATTCAGAGTTACTTGTTCAGAAATAGTTCAGAGATGCTCCAGATGGACGCTATTCTGTTGCTTATTCAGGGCTTCTTTTCATAGATAACTTAGAGATGCTCCAACCACGGATGCTATTCTATTGTTTATTCAGAGATTCCTTCTAGATATAGTTCAGATGTGACCCAGGCATGGCAACGTTCTGATACTTATTCCAGATTTCCTTTCAGAGATAGCTTGGAAATGCTCCAGATATGGATGCTGTTCTTTTGCTTATTCAAGACTCCTTCTAGAGATAGTTCAGATGTGACCCAGGCATGGCGACGTTCTGATACTCATTCCAGATTTCCTTTAAGAGATAGCTTGGAAATGCTCCAGATATGGATGCTGTTCTTTTGCTTATTCAAGACTCCTTCTAGATATAGTTCAGATGTGACCCAGGCATGGCGACGTTCTGATACTTATTCCAGATTTCCTTTCAGAGATAGCTTGTAAATGCTCCAGATATGGATGTTGTTCTTTTGCTTATTCAAGACTCCTTCTAGATATGGTTCAGATGTGACCCAGGCATGGCGACGTTCTGATACTCATTCCAGATTTCCTTTCAGAGATAGCTTGGAAATGCTCCAGATATGGATGTTGTTCTTTTGCTTATTCAAGACTCCTTCTAGATATGGTTCAGATGTGACCCAGGCATGGAGACGTTCTGATACTCATTCCAGATTTCCTTTCAGAGATAGCTTGGAAATGCTCCAGATATGGATGTTGTTCTTTTGCTTATTCAAAATTCCTTCCTAGATATGGTTCAGATGTGACCCAGGCATGGCGACGTTCTGATACTTATTCCAGATTTCTTCTCAGATATAACTTAGAGATGCTCCGGGCACGGAGGCTGTTCTGTTGTTTATTCAGAGATCACCTTTCTAGATATGGTTCATATGTGACCCAGGCATGGCGACGTTCTGATACTTATTCCAAATTTCTTCTCAGATATAACTTAGAGATGCTCCGGGCACGGAGGTTGTTCTGTTGTTTATTCAGAGATCACCTTTCTAGATATGGTTCAGATGTGACCCAGGGATGGCGACGTTCTGATACTTATTCCAGATTTCTTCTCAGATATAACTTAGAGATGCTCCGGGCACGGAGGCTATTCTGTTGTTTATTCAGAGATCACCTTTCTAGATATGGTTCAGATGTGACCCAGGCATGGCGACGTTCTGATACTTATTCCAGATTTCCTCTCAGAGATAGCTTGGAAATGCTCCAGATATGGATGTTGTTCTTTTGCTTATTCAAGACTCCTTCTAGATATGGTTCAGATGTGACCCAGGCATGGCGACGTTCTGATACTTATTCCATTTTTCCTCTCAGAGATAGCTTGGAAATGCTCCAGATATAGATGCTGTTCTTTTGCTTATTCAAGACTCCTTCTAGATATGGTTCAGATGTGACCCAGGCATGGCGACGTTCTGACACTCATTCCAGATTTCCTTTCAGATATAGCCTAGAGATGCTCCAGATCCGGATGCCGTTCTATTGCTTATTCAGATTCAAACTTCTAAAAAAAACAACTTAGAGATGCTCCATCCCGGATGCTCTTCTATTATTCAGTCCAGATACGATCCAGATTCGGATGACATTCTGTCGCTCATACAGATACAGTATGGATATACCCCAGACACGGCGGTCATTCTACTGTTTATTCAGACGTCAACAACTAGATATAGGCTAGATATGCTCCAGGCACGGAAGCTATTCTATTTCTTATTCAAATTCAGTTATCCGACAGTCTCCAAATGGCATTTATAAGCCCATTCCCGACAAGGTTCTGTCACACTTCCAGATGGCATCTATAAGCCCATCCTCCTATCCATCATCTCTCCAAATGGCATCTTTAAGCCCGTTCCCGCTATCACACTGCTGATACTCTACTATGTGAGTGCAAATTTCTGGGCACTCTAGTGTTCAATCATCTTCCACCCTCGGATCACGAAAGGCACACACGCAAATCTACATCCTCAGGTCTAAGAAGATTGAACAAGGGCAACTGTTGTACCCCAAAATTTGCCCTCCCATAATCTTCAAAGTTTTGACAAGCATCACCTCAAATGGTTCAAAGTCTACTCAAGGGCTACCCAGTCAACCATCCTCATAAGCCAGTCAAACTAGGGTTTTTGGTTCCTGCAAGGAAGTTGAGGTTTTCAAGGGCTCAATCAAGTCCCATGCTCATACACATTGTCAAGCACCTACATGTCAAGTTTCAAGGCTCACAAGGTCAAGTTGCACAGTCAAAAAACCTAATTGCTCAACAGTCAACTGTAGGGGCAAAATGGTCATTTGGCAGTCAAAAGTAAAAAAATTTGGTCAACATCTTATTTTGAAGCCACAAACATCATTTGATCAATGCTTGATCATGATTCTCAAAGTATGGCTCAAAAAGTCTCAAGATGCAAAAGTTTTTATTTTTGGACAGCTGAAAAGTCAACTGTAACTTGACCAAGGCATAACTTTTTCATGGTTCATCAGAAAAATTCCATCCAATGCTCATCTTGAAGGGGAAGACATTTCCTACAATTCATCTTCACATTCCAAGTCCAAGAAATGCTCTCACAAAAAGTTATCAATTTCAACATTATAGGTCATTTTCAAAAGTCAACAAAAAGGCACTTTAAGTCAAAGACCATAACTTGAGATTGGTAAATCAAAATGACATGGGACAAAAGAAATTGGTTAGAGGACTTCAATACCTTTCCAAAATGTCTAAGAACATGTTCAAAACTTCAAGATTGAGCAAGATATGCATTGGAGAAGTTGGGAAATTTTTGTGAAATGGCCAAAATCATTTATCCTTGAAATTTCATTTTGACAAAAGGGGCCCACTTTTTCCATTTGAATCAGCTTGGCCATGCTTCCCACGTGTCCCACATTTTATTTCAAATTTTAAAATTAATTTTTTCGTTTTTATTTGATTTTATTGGATTTAATTCATTTTAAATCCTTTAAAATCAAATAAAAATCAAGAAGGTTAATTAAGGGGCATATTTGGTCTTGATTAGCTTTGAATCATCATTATACAACATCCCAAATTTGTTTCAAGGCCTAATCAAGCAAGAATTCAAAATTGGTACAAAGATGGAAAGTTTGTTAATGGAGGTTTATGGCAAAATCTTATGTATGAATGCAAGGCTTCAAGGCCCTTAATTCCAATTGAAATACATTACATAATGCATATGCAAGTGATCAAAAAAAAGAGAACACAACCTAGAGAACTCTCTAAAACGAAAAAACAAAAAATTCCACAAACAAAAAAACCTCATATTCTCTTATACAAAATCCTGTACGGAGGCCACTCGATGGAAACCCCCAGCTTTCTTCTTGTTGCACTGTAAATTCACTTTTCACGTGCAATTTCCCATGAACCAACTTTAACAAAAATCTCATCAACCAAAACAGAAACCTTACACAAGCTCATGTTCATACCGTTGACACAAGCTCAAAACTGATGCAACCACAAATCATCATCCTCTTGACAGCACCACAACAACATCATTGAGTCATGATAAAGCAACACAAAATTCTAACATTTTCAATTTCATTTATTCTATTTAATTTTCTTTTTGATTGTTTGAACTTTATCCATAAAATTCTTTGTGAAGATCAGGACTGGAATTTGGCTCTCTGAATCAGAAACAGAAGAACGAGAAGCGTCCAAATCGCAGTTCCGCCGCGCAACCGCGGACTCAACCGCCGCTTCCAGATCCGCTTCTGCCGCGACTTCGTGCTCCCTCCTAAATTGGGTCAACACCCCCATGGTTTGCATCACCTTTCATTTTTCCATTTTTCTTTTCTTCTTTTTATTTTAATTGTTTTTCTTTTGTTTTATTTAATTCACCAAAATTAATCTTAATAATAACACAAAACCAAAAAAATCAGAAATCATTAAAAAATAAAAATATGTTTTATTTAATTTTTTTAATTCTTTAAATAGTTTTTGTAAATAAATTCCAATAAAACAATTAGTTTAAATTTAGGTTTTTAACTTTAATGTCTTTTTCTAAAATAATCATTAAAAAAAACATAAAAATTAGGTTATTAGTATCTTTATTCTTTTATCAATAAATAACTTTTTCTCCTTATTATTATTATTAATTAATTTTGTAAATAAATATGGCATTTAATTAATTAGGATAAATTAGGTTAAAACTTAAACATTTTTTTTAATTAAAAACAAATTTAGAACTAGGCTTTTATTTTAATTTCTAATTTCAATTAACTTTCTTTATTTCATAAAATACCAAAAAAACATAAAAATAATCTCTTTTCTTTATTTAATCATTAATTAATTTATAATTTCTATTTAATTTCTTTAAAGGGTCCAACGCCCTCGCACTCTCGATTCTTATTTCTTTTCGCATTTATTTTTATTTCTTTTGTGGATATAATGTATTTGCCCCAAAGCCTTGTAATAGATAATTAGGACATTTACTTTCCGCACTTTTATTCAAATCGGGTCTTGGTTTAATTTGGCGATGTAGACCCGCGCCTTGTAATAGCGTAGGACCTTTATTTTCCGCATTTTTATTTTCCGCACCCTTTTAACTGCTAATCACATGAAAGAATGAATGCCCAAATAAAATCAAAGTGTAGCTCACCCAATGCATGACAAGACAAACATTAACTGAATACAACACACAAATACACACACCACTCTTAGGGTACGCCTCACTGTTGCCTTGCCCCTCGAAACGTGGTCGTCGAGTACAGGACGTCTTAGTAAGTCCTTATGTCCATGAACATGGCATAAGGGTAGCTTCTAAGGTGTCCTACTGTTGCTCTGGTGATCACACTGTTGCCTTGCCCCTCGAAACGTGGTCGTCGAGTACAGGACGTCTTAGTGAGTCCTTATGTTCCATTGATCTAGTTGCCTCGAAACGGTTGCCTCGAAACAAGTTGCCTCGAAACGGTTGCCTCAGAATAAAAAGATCAATGGCATAAGGGTAGCTTCTAAGGTATCTTACTATTGCTCGGTGACCACACTGTCCCTAACCCTCGAATTGACCCGAACACCTCCAACGGTGGTGCTACCTACCTCTCAATGGTGGGATGGCACTACCTTAAGGACATTTACACAGACTAATTCCTTAGGGTAGGTAGACGACTCGTAGATACTTGCTCTAATTCAAAACAAATCGAAAACTTCTTTTCACACCGACACTTTGCAAAAAGCTTTCAAAAACAACTTTTCAAACACTCTTGAGGACTGATACAAGAGTCGATCTGAAACTTTCAAAGAAACTTTTTCAAACCCACTCACCTTGAAAAGCAAACAAACATTTTTGAAAACACAAATGAGCAAGTATCTAAGAGCCCGTGGATAACCACGGATAGAAAGGGTGCTAACACCTTCCTTTTCTATAAATCTACCTCCCGAACCGAGAGCATATCTCAAAAGGAATTTTTCTGTGCTTTTGTCCTTTCCTTGTTGGAGAAAATAAAAGACAGTGGCGACTCTTGCTTCCGCGACATTTCGCGAACCAGCGTTAAACAGTCAGTTCCAGATCCACCGATCACACACATATCCATCTTTCTTTTGTATAAAATTTTTCAATTTTTACGACAACATTCTCTTACTAGGATATCTGTCTCCTTTGCACAAAAATACTCATAAAAAGTTAATACAAATACACTTACAAGTGCAGAAATTTGCTTTATCTTCCTTTTCTTTTTACACTTATGTTTTATTTGAAAAAACGTCCAATGTTTTGTTAAATAGGCATGTGCATTTGAATATAATCATTGCTTACAAATGAAAACTGGGAAAAGATGATTGCTGATAGGTTAAAGGTATAGGTAGATATCTTGATGCCCTTTCAGAAGAAATCCCCCAGTGGAATTAAAATTCAAGATCCTCAACAGAGTTAAAATTCGGAATATATTTCCCCAACAGAGTTAAACTTCAGGATCCTCAGCAGAGCAAAAGCTTTCTAAAAAAATGGACTCCCCAACTAAAGTGCATTCCAGAACTTAATTCCCCTCAAAGTCAAGTTTCAAGATCCCTAGTGGAGCCCAAAAACCCTGAAAATCCTACCCCCAACGGAACCAGAATAGTGAACATTCTCCCCACAGAGATACTTCCCAACAGATTGAAGATTCTCAGTCCCATTTCTCCAGCATAAGTCTCCCAGGTTTTAAACTACCCAGTAGAGATTTTCAAAGCTTTCCTTGTTCCTCAAGCAGTCTGCAGTCAACAAGCATTTTTCATCTTCAGTAATCAAAAATTCTTGCAATCCCCTGCAGCAATCAAGGATTCACTTTCCCTGGCAGCAGTCAAAGAATCCATTATCTCCAGCTATCCGGATTTTATCTTCCTCAAAAAGACGGTTACTCCGCTTGCATGCATAACCATGACATTCATATATCATAAACATTTATGAAATACAGTTCATTGCATCATACATATCGTACAACATAACTTTGTGTTCAGCTAACATTTTTTACCCTTTTCAGAATAAGATTAAAAGGCTATCATTAACGATTATCCAGATATAGTACAGATACACCCCAGACACGGCGGTCATTCTATTACTCATTCAGAATTTCAAGTCAGATATAGTACAGATACACCCCAGATACGGCGGTCATTCTACTATCCATTCAAACTTCAATAATCCGATATAGACTAGATACGCTCCAGACACGGCGACCATTCTATCTCTCACTCAGATTCAATTATCAACTTCAAGTTCGGATATGCTCCAAACACGGAAGCCATTCTGGCCTTCGCACCAGCAGTTTGATTCTCCCCAGTGCAATCGCCACGGTTGCTATCTTGTTAGTTGTTCAGATCCCAGTTACAGTTTCAGATACACTCCATACGCGGAAGTCATTCTGCTACTCATACAGATCTCAACTCCAAGATACAGTCTAGATACGCTCCAGATACGGTTGCCATTCTATCACTCGTTCAGATCCCAGTTACAGTTTCAGATACACTCCAGACGCGGAAGTCATTCTGCTACTCATACAGATCTCAACTCCAACATACAGTCCAGATACGCTCTAGATATGGTTGCCATTCTGTCACTCGTTCAGATCCCAGTTACAGTTCATATACACTCTAGACGCGGAAGTCATTATGCTACTCATACAAATTTCAACTTCAGATACAGTCCAGATACGCTCCAGACACGATTGTCATTCTATCACTCATTCAGAGTTTATCCCTAGCACGCAGTTGCTCCATACACAGATATTCCTCTGATATCCGGATACAATACAGATACACGCCAGACACGGCAGTCATTCTGATATTCATTCTACATTCAAACACAGTCGCAGCTCAGATACGCCCCAGACACAGACGCCATTCTTTTGCTCATACAAATTCAGTCTCCAGATACAGTTCAAATGCATTCCAGACACGGATACCATTTTGATCCCCATTCTTCTGACCTACCACATTGCAATTCAACAAAGATTCTCGGATGGCATCTTTAAGCCCATCTCCAGCAAGATTCTACCATCTCCGAATGGCATCTTTAAGCCCATTCCCGCATCTACGTCTTGACGAGTGCAAATTTACGGGCACTCTAGTGTCCAATCCCCTTTTACCTTCGAGTCGGGAAAGGCAAACTTGCCAATCTAACTCTTCAGGTTCAAGAAGATTGAACAGGGGCAACTGTTGTACCCCAAAATTTTCCCTCTCATTTCATCAACACTTTCTCATCACAAGACTCTTGAAACTCAAGATCAAGTTAGGGTTTGTTCTGCTCAAGACCCCTCCTTGCACTGTTGACCTAAATTAGGGTTTGAGTTTGCACAGGGATGTTTTAACCCAAAATGCCCAAAGTGGCTTTCATAATTCATGTTGGACTCACAAGTTTGCCCTTACCAAGTTTCAGGGTTTGATTCAAAGTTTTGCCCAGCCAATTGGACAGTTGACCTAGAAATCAGTTGTATTGGGGAAAAAGTCAACTGTGGCCAATTGATAGTCAAACCTCATTAAATTTGACCCACATCAACATTATGAACTCATATGAACCATTTGATCAAGTTTAGATCATAATTCCACAAGAAATTTGATCAGATCACCAAAAGGGCAAAATGGTCATTTTTAGGGTTTTGATTGCACAAAGGCAATTTTTGACTGTTTGACCTAGCCAATGGAAAATCAAGCTCACACATGGACTCAAGGACTCAATGACATTGTCTTGACCCATTCAACAAGTTCAAAAGATCTCAAATGCATAGGATTGACAGATGAATTTTTCAGTAAACTGATCAAAATTTGACTGTACACTGAAAAGTCAAACTTTGACTTTTTGGTCAAAATCAAGTGCCAAGAGTCATTTTTCATCAAGACATGTCAAATTATGAAACTTGCCCATCAAGAAACCCAAAAATGCAAATTAGGGTTTAAAATGAAAAAATTCATAACTTAGAAATTTTTCTAAGTTATGAAATTTTCTTATTTTTTCCTAACTTTGTCCCATTTTTTCACCAAGATGCAAATGGATTCAAACAAAACTTGAAACATGAAAGTTGTAGTCCATCACAAAGTATACAACTTTGATTCACAAAGTTTTCTCAAAGGAAGCTTTCATCTCAAGTTATGATTTTTGGAACAAGGGTACCAAAAACTTCTAACTTAGAAGAAATTTGCCCTAATCTAGGCAGGATTTTGACCCATCTTCTTGGCCATTTTTCACATAGTTCCACTTGGAGTTTCAAGTTGCATTGAAAAGATGGATTGTGTTACATGTTCCAAGATTTCCAAATTGTCCAAGAACTCCTCAAACACCCTTGTGGTTAGAGAGAATCGAATTCACAAAGTTGGCAAAAACTCACTTTTGTTCATGGCCAAGGCATGTTCATAGCAACTTGCATTTTCAAATCAGCTTGTGTAATGCTAGCTTGCAGGCCTCAAAACCAACTTACACTGCATAATTTAATTCCTAACCATTGTGTTAAGGTGTTATCTCATCCATTTGGGCATTACATACAAGTTTAAGCCTTAAGTAGTAAAAGTGATTTTGCCATTTTTGCAAAAGTAGCTTTATGTCAAACCACTAAGCATTGAGCCTTGAACAAAGATCTGAGATTGCAAATCAAATCCAGGGATTAGAGGGGGCCTAGAGGGTTGTGTGAAGTATACAAGATGGCTGGTACAGGCCTTTGAGAGAGGCTTACACATCTTTGCTTCATATAGAAGAAACATTGTATAACAAGACCAACTTGATTTTTCTGTGAACGCAAGCCAAAGCAAACATTGCACACAAGTTCCATACATCAAAACAGACCTAAAGCACGACCCTTCCATCCCTCATACCTCCTAATACACAAAATCCCTGTTTTGCTGCAAAACAGGGCACTCCCTGCAGATTGAGTTCCACAACACAATTTGCTCGTGCACTTTTGCCCAAACCTGTTCAAACACTTTCCATTTCATCCATCCAAGCTATTTCAAACCTTAAACACCGGTTATAACACCTCTAATACACTTTTCCATTTTCATTTCCAAGCTTTGCAGGTGAACTTCTACAGCACGATACAAGGTGTTTCAAAGCAAGCCAAATATTGGAGGAGCTTCCTTGGACCTCAGGCAAGCTCAACAGAAGCTCAAACACCATTGAAGGTTGTTGTATTGCTCTACTCGATTCAAGCTGAAACAGGTATTTCATGAACTTCTATCTCTCTATTTAGGAATGGTTAGGCTTAGGTTTGTGAATGAAATATGTTGTACTCATAGCCCTGAAGCCATACGTGTGATCAACTTTCATTTATATTAAGTGTGCTAGGAGAATTTCAGCCATGAACATGTAAAAAAAGTTAGGTCAGATTTTAGGGCCAGAGAAATTCTCTCTGGTCTTTGAGAGTTAGATTCAATGCTTTATATGGTTAGATTCGTGTTTAAATTCTCTACAAGTTTCATGTTTTAAGTTTTGTCAAAAGATCAAAGAATCAGGAGTTAGCATTTGAACCAAGAAGCACGCGCATATGTTGTTCAGAGGTTGAAGAAGGTGATGGCTTGGGCTGGGCCTGAGTCATTCTTGCTTTTAGCACCCCCTTTATTCAGTTTGCACCCCCTGGCCCATTTGATTAAATATTTGTCATTTTTATGTTTTTTTCTTTTTATTCTGACTTTATATTTTTTGTTCAAACATAAAAAAATGCCAAAAATAATTTTCCATATTTTTTCATATTTATTTCATATTTATTTCATTTTAATTAAACATATATATGTAAATAATCTAAATCCTTTTTATTAAAACCCTAAAAAATAATATAAAAAATATACTTATTTTCCATTTATTATTTTTATTTACACTTGAAAATATTTTCTTAAATATACACTTTTTTGGTAAATAATTATTTTTATCTTTATATATTTAATATGTTTCATAAATATATATATATATATATTTATATATATATATATATATATATATATATATATATATATATATATATATATATATATATATATATATATATATATATATATATATATATATATATATATATATATATATATATATATATATATATATATATATATATATATATATATATATATATATATATATATATATATATATATTATTTTATTAGATAATTAGGACAAAAATATAGAAATAATACATTTTTATTTTTTGACACTAAAAGTACTTTTTCTTAACAATATACTTTTATTTTTGCATAAATTAACACATATTGTACATAATTAATAAATATTACTATTTATTTAAAAAATTAGGGTTTTCCCCTAAATAATCAAAATAATTAAAATTTGGCTCTTTATTTTATTTTACATTTCACAATAAAAAATGCCCTTTCACATACATAAAAAAACCATTTTTGTGCATAATACCTTTTATTTGACATTTATTTATTGTATCATATTCAATTGTTGTACATTCAAATATGGCTTGTACATTCGATATGGTTGTAATAACTTAGAATTTATTTCCTTGTCAAAATATCCCCAATTCAAATTTGTATCCCCCTCCCTATATCATGTTGTAATAGTGTAGCATTTAAATTCTCGCACATTTAAAAGTTTTGAATTATGCCATGCTTAGACCTAGGGTTTGTATGCAAAATAAAATCAACAACTAGCTTGACCTAATCCAAGATAAATATGCATGAAAAACAAATATAATGCACACTTGCACCCCTAGGGTTTCATCCACTTGTTGCCTTCAAAAATGGGCCATGGTTGCATGTTGAGTATTTTGGCAAAACAAAAACAAATCAAAATGATCATAGTCCCTCGATGACGCTATCTTAGTTGCCTAAAAAATGATCAAGTCCCTCGAGAAAATTGCCAAAAAAAAACTTGACTCTATTGCTATCATGGTCTATACGATGACCCGCGCCCGTCCCGTTCAAACATCCTAACACAAGGTTGTTCACCAAATACAATGGTGAAACAACACTGTTAAAAGGGTTAAAACATGAGAAAGATCTTTGAGTCAAATTAGGGTAGATATCTCTTAATTACTTGATCAAACTTGCAAAAAATATCCTTGCTACTTCTTTCAAAACACACTCTACAAACACAATTTCACAACAACTTTCAAAACATTGAAAACCTTTCAAAAAGACAAACACCTTTGTATACATTCAAACAAGAATCATTACAAAGGTTGCCACAATGACGGCCTCTTTTCAAAACATTTTTCAAAGCCACACACAAAGCACCATTTCAAACAATTGAAAAATGCAAAGCAAGTGATCTAAGCAAGTAACTAAGAGCCCATGGATAACCATGGATAGAAAGGGTGCTAATACCTTCCCTTTCTATAATCTACTCCCCGAACCCATGAAAACATCTCAAAGGTCTTTCCTATGCTTTTTGACATTTCCTTAGGATAAATAAAAGTCGGTGGCGACTCTTGCTAAACCGAAGATTTGCGAACACAAACGCAAATCACAAGTCAGTTCTCCCACCGTGTCACAATATTCCATCACAAAATCTTGGCTAAAAATGGCAACGGAAATGATTATTAAACATGAAAAAAAATCATAATAAAATTCTAAAGAGAATCTAAAAATATTTCCCAAAATATTCTACTATTTTTGTATCATTTTTATTATCAACTAAGAAAAAAAAATTAAACTAGAAGAAAAAACTGGAATCTTAATGGGATTAGAAAAGTCAGGGTGGTGTTGAGTTGAATTGGGGAGTGTAGTAAAGGAACTCAGAACACCAGGCCCATTAAAAGTTCAAAAAACTATTTTTTTTATACCATTCTACAAAAAAGTGAAACTATGGGCTCAACAAAATCATTTTCGGCCCAGATTTTATTATTATCACAATCATGAGGTTGACCTTTATTTAATTTGAATTAAAATAAACAAAGGTATATGAATAAATAATAATAAAAAAATAGAAAAAGATAAAATAAAATATACGATGTAAATCTGAAAGGGTTAGAAAATTGGGACGATTGTAGCTTCTTTTCCCTTCTTCTTTGATGTCTCCACTCGTCTCTTCTATGAGCAACTTTGTTATGCTTAAGACTGCATTTGGATTTTTCGTCTTCTGGAAAAAATCAATATCGCGCCGATGTAGGGCATGTTCTCGCCACTCTCAACCTTGTTCTTCTCCTCACTTATTCAGCATCAGCAACGTCGTCGCGCTTGAAGCTCTATATTACTCTCTTGATGATCTGCGGAGGATTCAAGAACTTCTTCCCCTATCAGAATCAGATAACAATGTCATTGTTCTTCTACAATTGTGTATTCTTTTGCATTATCTAAGATTTGTTGCCGATGCATTATTCTTCTTGCAAATGAAGAATAATGATGGTGAGAATGATGTTGCTACACTGATTGTTGTTGCAGTTGATGTGAATGGCGAGAGTACGCTGAAGGTGACATGATGAAGATGGTGAAATCTTGGTGATAAACCAAAGAATATCAGCGATGAAGGTGACGATGAATTGTGTGTAGAGGATTTGTTGACGCAGTTGTTCTTGATACAGAAGTCGTGATGGTGATGCTAATGAATGATGAAGCTGCCAGGGGAATGATGAAGAGGAATCAGTTCTCCTTGAAGATTGAAGATAAAATCCAGATTAATTCAAGTTCTTGTTGAAGGTTAATGGGTCTTAAATGTGACTGAAGAGAAATTCAGATATTGGAGGGGTATGTGATGATGATTCAGTTGAAAAGAGAGTAGAGAGATGATTCTGATTTTTTTGTGGTGATTCTTCCAGAATGCTGAAGAATGAATCATGAAAGAGGTAAATTTTTCTCTAACTTTTTCTGAATTTTCTTGAGAAATTTTGTGTCCTCCCTGAATAATGAACCTGATTATGTATATATGACGAGAGAGTTGGAGGGAGCTTTCATAAAATTCTGTTTTTGGTTTTAGAGTTAGTTATGTGGAGAGGTAGTTAGGGGTTATGGAGTTAGTTATGACAGTTAGGGGGTTCGTAGAGTTTTGTTAGTTTTGTTATGCTTTCTGTTGTAAGTTTGTTATAATTGCGAAAGTTAGTTACAGTGCTTGTTAGGAAGTTTGTTGGAAGTTCAGTTAGACGAATATCCCCTTAGATGCTAAAAGTTAGTTATAAAACTAAACAAAACTAAAACTTCAAAATCTTAGTTATTTTATTTTCTGCTGTGAAAGTTTATTAAAATGTTAATTGTTAGAAGTTATTGATTTTTCTGTTTTCCATCTTTCTATTTAAGTGCAGGTTTGTTTTTTTGTTCGAAAGCAAGGCATGGGTTAGAATTGTACCAAGCCAGTTGCTTATGGATGCATGGATTTAGTAGAGGCAAGGCAATGTGTTTGGAGTTATCTTGGCCTGATGTTTTGTGACTGTTTTAATGGTTGTTGAATGTGTTTGCAAATATATGTTATCGCAACTCTAGTGGTGTCTCGGCATGGTTTCAAGGTCCATTGATGGGTGAGGATAAGAATGTTAGTAAGCTAAAAATGAAGGTGAGATACCATAGCCTTGTCATGAAGTCCTTTAGCATGTATATATGTTGGGTTATAGCCTTCTTCGCATACAAGATCCTTCACTGATTCAGACACCTCTAAATCGATTCTGTTGGACTTGACCTGTTGCAACAAAGAATCCAATATTTTGAGCAGCTGCGGCTTTTCAAGAGGATGAAACACGACCACTTCATTTATCCTGTTGAGCAGTTCTGGACGAAAGTACACGCTCAGTTCTTCCATTACCATCGATTTCAATCCATTAAATGATGTTGATTTGTCATCTGAAAATAAGAAACCTATAGAATTTTGTCGACCCTTAGAAATGGCAGTAGATCCCACATTTGAAGTCATCACCACCAACGCATTTTTAAACGAAACCCTCTGACCCTGAGAATCAGTAAGATGGTCGTCCTCCATTAATTGAAGAAGAATATTGAATATATCTGAATGAGCTTTCTCTATTTCATCAAACAATAACACTGTAAATGGGTTTCTTCTAATAGCTTCTGTTAAAATGCCTCCTTCTCCATAACCAACATAACCTGGGGAAGATCCTATCAACTTGCTCACTGAATGGAGTTCCATATATTCACTCATGTCTAACCATATCATGTTCCTCTCTGATCCAAAATAGCATGCCGCCAAAGATTTTGTAAGTTCAGTTTTTCCAACACCAGTTGGGCCACAAAATAAAAAAGTTGCTATGGGTCTACTGGGATCCTTAAGGCCAACCCGGCATCTCTTCATAGCTCTAGAAATGGCAGAAACAGCCTCCTCTTGTCCAATCACCCATTCCCGAAGTTTATTATCAATATCCAACAGAAGACTACTTTCATCAGCAGTGAGCTGCTGAACTGGAATTCCTGACTAGAGGGAAGCAACTGCTGCTATATGATCTGGCCTAACTTCTATACGCTCATTATCAAATACTGCAGAAGTTAAATAAGAGTCCAGTATGAGTTTATTGCCATCCCCAATGCCAGATGTGGCATAATATTTTAGTTTGCTCTCCTGAACCATTTTAAGCATGGACTGGACCGTTCTAATTTCTCCCCAATAAACTTCTAGGTTTTTAGAAAGTAAGTAACAGTTGTGTTCTTTTTTTTTCATCTTAAAGGCTTCAATAGAAGCTTTACTTCCGTCTTCGTCTATGAGGTCAATAGCTTTATCAGGTAGATACCTATCAGCTATGTATCTTGCTGACAAATGAACTGCAGCCTTTATGGCATCTTCCGTATATATGCATTTGTGATGTTCCTCGAATTTATTACGTATACCCATGAGTATGTTAATTGCATCATCCTCACTTGGCTCATTGATCCAAACAGGTTGAAACCGTCATGCCAAAGCCTTATCCTTTTCAAAATGAAGCCTGTATTCATCCATGGTGGTGGATGCAATACACTGAAATAGACCCATTACAAGAGAAGGTTTAAGCAAATTGGCAATGTTAAAGCCAGAACCCTTACTTCCCCTCTCAGTTGTTCCTGATTGAACTAGTGTGTGAACTTCGTCAACGAAAAGAATGACATCACCTGAATTTATTATGTCTTTTATTAATTTGGTAACACGGTCCTCTAGCTCTCCTCTCTCTAAATTAAAAATCCTAACACAAGACGAAATAGCAGTTGTGATTGTAACTGAATCCGGCTCAAATCCATATCTTCTCATCATGCCAAAGTATCTCAGAGCTTCTTCAAATTTCCTGCTTTGATGATAACAAGAAATCACCGTATTCCAGCACGCCATATCCTTATTAGGAATTTCATCAAACAATTGTATAGCATACTCAAACGAATTGCATTTAGCATACAAACTCACAAGAGAACTTCTAACTACAATATCCACCATTAAATCAGTTTTTTTCTTCTTCTTTCAAACAAGTATGTACCATTTGATTATCCTCTAAGCACTTCACTTCATGACTCGGTGAACAAATTCCAACCAACTTGCATATTCAATGAACTAGTCATGAACTATAACATTCGATCAACTCAACAATATTCATGCATGAACTCAGTCCAGACAACAACCTCTCCATATTGCAATTGCCCAAAATCAAAGCCTTTATTCATGTTTGTCTAACTCAATTAGCATTCTCCCGCGCCATATCTTATATTGTGCTTCAACTTTTGTAATTCAAGTCACAAACATGTCTACTTGAAAATGTAAGGCTAAAATCCTTAAGAAATTTCCTTGAAGATGATAATTCCTGACACACAATATAAAGCTTTCTGAGAAAGTCCCTTGATAAGAACAAACCTTAATCTCATGATCTTTGACGAAAAACCCGATTGGAACACAATTGCCAAAACCCTGGCTTTGATCACATATGGGGAAATGAACCCTGATAGCCTAGCGGCTTGATGAAGAAAGAAACCCTCAACGACCAAAGTCACAACCCTAATTCCACTGCTCACTACCTGAATAAGAAATTAGTCTTTATTGGATACGAACGCCTTAACCATTGCGAAACCCTAATATCGCATAACCACTGAACTTTGAACCAAAGAGCTATATTGAATGAAATGTATGCCATGTTAGTGACCTAATGAAATAGATGCAGATGAGTGCAAAAGTCTAAGCCAAAATAGAAGAAATTAGGAGGGCAAATTTTGGGGTGCAACATCCGGGTATTGTTTACATTCTGGAAACAGTGCCAGCATATGCCCAAGATGGTAGTCAACTAAACGGAAACGGAATATTCAGTTGACTGTTTTGGGTATTTCAACCTTGCATCACAGGGTTTGCATCATGCAAACTAATTATACAAATTGATGGGACTTGGTTGCATAGGAAATACAAAGGCACGCTACTGATGGCAGTTGCACAAGATGGCAACAACAACATTTTCCCAATTGCCTTTGCCCTAGTCGAGGGGGAGACCGTTGGTGCTTGGAGCTTTTTTCTGAAAAACCTGCGAACACACGTGGCTCCTCAACCAGATCTTTATTTGATCTCGGACAGACATGCCTCCATTGAAAGTGCCTACAATAATCCTGCAAACGGTTGGCATGACCCTCCTTCTATGCATGTCTATTGCGTTAGGCATATCGTCCAAAATTTCATGAGGGAGATCAAGGACAAAACACTAAGGAAAGCGGTTATGAATGCAGGATATGCATTGACACAACCCATGTTCAAATATTACCGCAATGAGATCCGTTTGTCAAATCCGGAAGCCGGTAGGTGGATCGACAATATTCCGGTGGGAAAATGGACTAGGTCATACGACAATGGCCAAAGATGGGGGCACATGACAACGAATCTTATTGAATCTATGAATGGGGTATTCAAAGGAATATGAAACCTCCCGATCACTGCTTTGGTAAAATCTACGTATTTTAGGATGACTTCGTTGTTTGCCAAAATAGGTGAAATATGGAATGTGGTGTTGCAATCTGGACAACTATGGGGTGAAAGCTGCATGAAGTACATTAAGGCAGAAAGTGTCAAAGCCAACACTCATATGGTTATACGGTTTGACCGACACAGCCACAACTTCATTGTGAAAGAGACAATCGACCACAACGAAGGCCTGCCAAGATAATAATATAGGGTTGTACTACCTCCTCGTTGGTGCGATTGTGGCAAGTTTCAAGCCTTTCGTATGCCTTGCTCTCATGTCATTGCCGCTTGTGCTTATACCCATCAAGACGCGCTACAACTTCTGTCACACATTTACAAATCTGAAACGTTGCTCAACATTTACAACAACAACTTTCCTTTGGTAGCAAAACCAGATTATTGGCCTGCATACAATGGCGAAATAGTGTGGCACAATGACCAAATGCGAAGGAACAAGAAGGGTCGTCCCAAAAGTAAGCGCATCACAACCGAAATGGACGACCTTGACAAGCTGGAAAGAAAGTGTGGTTTATGCCGTCAGGTCGAACACAATCGCAAAAATTGTCCGAATCGGGCGTCTGCCTCGACCATATAAAAATTGTAATACATAAAATCTTTCCTTAATTATGTTGTAAATATTAGGGTTTTTTGTTAACAGTATTTGCTACAATAAATATTGCGCGTACAAGAAAAAAAACACGATATTCCGTCTACGAAATTACAACCGTTCAAACAATTTCATCTGACCCATGCATCATCAACATTACGTCGCTGTCTGTTTTGACTTCCTCCAACCATATATTAGGTCTTCCAATCGCATGTGAGGTTGTTGTTCGTCTTTGCTGGATCCTTCGAATTTTCCCCCCTCCACAATGTCTCCATCTAGCCATCGTATCAACTCCCGTTTCAGACGCTCCATGAAGTGAATGTGCCAGAATTTCATTTTCATCGCAGGTTTCGTGGCGGAGAAGATAACGTAACCATCTCTGGTAAAAATCATGGGAGATGTCATGACGCAAATAACAGAGTAAAAAAATAAGAAAACAGTGCAAGAAAGTGTGAGAAATGACGGAGAAGCGGACGAATTATTTATAAAAAATAGCATTTTGCCCTAGGAGCCAAGTGAGATGGCGCCTCCTCTCACTTTTATAGTGCATGCGCCATCTCACCTGACTAAAAGAGAGAGGAGGCGCCAAGTGAGATGACACCTAGGGCAAAACCCTAGGTGGAGGCGCCAAGTGAGATGGCTCCTCCTTTGGAGAGTCATCTGAAACATGGTTATTTGCGTAATTTTTTCCGAAACGTGGTTTTTTGCGAAACTTTTTTTTAATACATGGTTATTCTAAAAAAAATTCAGTTTTGTTTTGTTTTCTAATTTTATTTATTTGCTATTTATTTAATTTGATTTTGTTAATAAGTTTGAATTATTGATTAATAAATAATGCCTTTGAATTTGGTCATATGTTTTCCTTTAAAAAATAATAAAATAATAATTGGGCTTTTTAGAACCTTTAGCGCTTATTTTTCCTTTGTAGGATTTTCTTTTGAAAAGTAAAATATTGTAGAAAAATAAACTTTATGTTATTCTAAGATAGAAACAGAACAAAAGAAACATAAAAACTAATAAATTAGATTTAAGTGCCATTATCAAAATAATGTTTATAAAAATGAATGATTTATTCAATTTGTAGGAAATTTGAGATAATCTCAAACTTTTGATTTGTTGGATTTACATATTTAAATTTTCATACTTTTGTGTTCACATTATCATTCACTTTTAGTTTTTATTTCATAGAAATGTATTATTTCTATTTAAATTTTTTTGTTTACCAATAAAATTGTGATTTTTTTTTATAGTAAAACAATTATTAATATATTTTTTTTCTATTGATGACTAGCTATTAATTATTTTTTTAATATGTTTTATATTCGATATTTAAATGTTATTCAATTTGTTTATGATTCATTTCTTATTTTTTATATGCATTTTATTTATAGAATATTTGAAATAAGATCAAATATTATTAGTATCTTAATAATATTTTGTTATTTAATTTTATTATTAATGGTTAGTGTAAAAAAAGTTAATATTATTTTTAATTAACAAAAATGTTAAATTATTCAATTAATTTTAATGTTACTACAACTTCATTCGTAAACTATAAATAATTATAAAATATTTTTTAATTTAAGAAATTTTGTCGCGTGACTCGCACGAGTATACACATTAGTTATATAATAAGGTGATTTCTCTTCCCATCTTATAGTGAAAAGAAAAATTCTATGTATTTCCTAAATTGTCCTTTGAAACCGAAAGTATATTTTTGATGCGCATCATATATCACACACAAACAGACCAAATGTGGTTTCACTCTATTTAAAAGGGAAAAATTGATCCGGAAATATATTTCTGGTTACAACCGAAAATATACTTTCGTTTTGTGAAGCGAGAATAATGAATTTTCCGCCACCTTGTCAATTTTATATATAACCGAAAATATACTTCTGATATTATGAAAAATGCAAATTGCTTAAAACAGTAACCAGCATGGTCAAGATGACCATCTTCATTCTTTCATATTTTCATAAACCCTCTAAAAAACCCTTCTATTCTCAATCCTTTTTTTCACTTCAAATCTTCATTGTTGTGGTTCATCATATCAAAAGAAGCTCAAGTGGAATTTCAGGTAAAATTTATTCATTTCAATCATCATTCTTCATATTAATCTCATTTTCATTCTGCTAAAGTTACGCTTAAACCGAAATTATATTTTCGGTTAGTAGTTGAACAATATTAGAAATTTATTTTTGGTTCCTATGAGTACTTAATTTTCCAGCAACTGTGTGTTAATTAATTTAATTTTTTATCACATAAGGTATGGTGCATCCAGATAACATTCTTAAACCTGATGTGTCTCAAGTTGTTTCAGTTTTTGTGTCTCCTCTCGTAATTAAGGCGGTAGACGTTCGTGATTATTTTAAATTCAAGAAGAGTTTGAATTACGTGAAGACATGTTACAGTAGATTCGTATAGAGGATACCAAACTAAGGTTTGGTGTTGTGATTGGAAGGTCTGATAATGATACAAATAGAAGATGTACATTTGTGACTTTGACATGCGAAAAAAGTGGGAAATATATTCGACAGACCCAGAATTTGAAACACGACGACACATGTTCAAGGAAACGTGAATGTCCATTTAAGTTGTGTGGTTATCTGTTGCCAAATAATAAATGGAGATTTAATGTTATATATGATTTACACAACCATGATTTAATTCTACGGTTACTCGGTCATTCAATTGCATGTTGGCTCCTCCTGGATGAGAAGACATATGTTTCCAACCTGACCTTGAATTTGGTACCACCCAAAAACATACTTGCAACGTTGAAGCTTAAAAGACCCAGAAATACATCAAATATCAAGCAAGTGTACAATAGGCGTTATTTATCCAAATTAGCGCTAAGGGGGATCGAACCGAAATGCAACACTTCTTGAAACTCCTAGATGAAAACAATTATGTTTGTAGGCACCGCAGATGTGAGGATGGGGTAACAGTAAGAGATATTTATTGAACTCGTGTTGATTCCATTAAATTGTTCAATATGTTTGCCACCGTGCTCATAATTGATTCAATGTATAAGACCAACAAGTATAGGCTTCCATTGTTGGAAATTGTTGGTGTTACATCGACTGAGAAGACGTATTCGATTGGTTTTGTATTTCTAGAGTGCGAAAAAAAGGATAATTTTGCATGGGCTTTATTGTCGGTCAATGTTGAGTGACCAATAAGATATACCGAAAGTCATTGTAACCAACTGAGATACAACATTAATGAATTCAGTTGCAATAATATTTCCCATTTCGTATGCATTACTTTGTAGGTACCATATTAAAAATGTGAGAAGTCGGGTTAAACCCGCGGTGGGGACAAAACAGATTGCAGGTGAAGATGGAAAACTGGTCAAAGCGGGTCTTATTATGGAGAAAGCTATGGATGCATGGAATGTTATCGTAAACTCAACTACAAAAGAGATATATGTTGATGTTGTTTTACATTTTAAGAATATTAGTGGAAATATCCCGATCTATTGAAATATGTTGAAAGCACAATTTTGGATCAGGTGAAGGAGAAGATTGTTTGTGCATGGACGAACCAGGTTATGCACCTGGGAAATACAACAACAAACTGAGTTGAGTCTGCTCATGCATGTCTGAAGAATTGGTTGGGAAATAGCAAGAGTGATTTGACTACAAGATGGGATTTCGTGAACCATATGATACTAAACCTACATAATGAGATACAAACAACATTTGGTCATTGCATTACGGTGTTGGAACACAGGTTCAAAGATAATTCACTATATTCTCAGTTGGTTGGTAACATCTCTCAATCAACTCTGAATTACATTTTTTACAAAGCCAAACGAGCTTCTAATGTAGGTTCTGATAGCTCAAAGTGTGGTTACATGATTGTAAAAACATATGGACTCCCTTGTGCTTGTGTCATATCTAAGAATATGAAACTTGATTGCGCGATACGGGTGAATGAGGTCTCTAATCATTGGAAGCAACTTAGTTTTGAAGATGATGGTAAAATGAAAGACGATAAATCAAGTATCTCCATCTTGACCGAATGAGAAGTGATACAAGAAAAATTTTCTGAAAGTCGATGAGTCCACCAAACTCCATATCAAAGAGCAACTGAGGAAGATAGAATTCCCAGAGACCACGAACTTGAAACCACCCTCTCATCCAGTAAAAACTAAAGGGGAACCTAAGAAGGTTAAACCAACACCGGGCTAAAAATCAATAACAAGGAGTCCTTCATATTTTGAACATGTTGAAAAAGTTTTTCCCGATTCACCTACTCTGAAATCTTAGAAAGTGTTTTCAAAGGAGCCCATATTAGCACACTGCCTCCACCAAAAATACCATTCATCGAGGAGATGTCGATTTTTATGCACAAGTACATTAAACAAATAGTCAATATCAAGGGTGACAGTAATTGTGATTTCTGAGTTGTTTCCGATTTACTCGATAAAGGGGAATAAGTTTACATTATTGTCCGAGATAGTCTTATCATAGAGTTGATGGGAAATAGAGAAATCTACACACGGGTGCTCGGGACTAAAGAGAAAGTTGAAGACATATATAACGCTCTTGTACCTTACGCCAGAGGATATGCACCAGAGCATAAGTGGATGCACTTCCCTGAAATGGGTCATCTAATAGTAAGTGAATATGATAAGGTGTGTATTAATCTTACAATATACGGTTTTTCAGAAACTTTTTTCCTACTCCGCACTATTCCACCATCAAATCCCAACGATCGCATCATCTGTTTTGGGTGGGTTTCAAATCCGCGACATTTTGTTCAAGTATATTTGAAACTAGGATGTCCAATACCACGTACGTCATCAGAGTGAGCAAATCATTTCACAATCCCTTTTGAGACCTAGCCGGACCAATTTATTGAAAGGATGCAAGACTACAACAAGTTGAAGATAATTGAAATAGAAAAAATAGGGGAAAGTCAAAAGGGGTACACCTGTGAATTTGTTTAGTGACAATTATTTCGGATCATTTAAGTAGTTAGGTATCATTTTATTGTATATATCATTTTTTCAATGTATTATTGATAAGTGTAAATTGTAGTTATTTTTGTATATACTTTTTATTTCACTTATCAATGCTTTTGTTAATATTTTATGAATAATTCCCCGCTTTGTGGTAAATTCGTTTAGTTTGTATATATTTGTGTTTTTGTGAACAAAGTGTATCATTTGATAGTTTTGTATCTGTTTTATAGGAATTTATGTATGTTTGGAGCATTGAACAATAAAATGCCAAAAGGAAGCTCCAAGGATGCTAGATTGAAGCAATAAAGCCATTGCTTGCACCAGGAAGAGAAAATAAAGAAGTGACATCCGTCAAGACTCACCAGGAAAAGCCTGGGTGAAAGGCTTGCGCGTCGTGCTTGCCGAGCGAGCACGGGGCGAGAGGTTTTAGTTCATTTTTCAGTGGCTACTGACTTGGGCTCTCCAGCAGCTCGCTGGGCGAGGAAGCGTTGTGTCACCGGGCAAAGCTTACCTTCATAGAGAGAAGAAATATATTTTTGGCCAGTTTCATATATGGAGCAACCTGGGCCTTGTATTTAAGAACCATCGTGGGATGACGCTTTTATGGCGCCGAGTGACGCATGCAGATCAGATTTTTCTTTATATTTCATTTTGTTTGGTTATTGTTTTGGGTGTAGTTTTGATCTCCCAACTCCATCAACCTCATTTTTATAGTGCATTAGATTAGATAACAACACTAGGGTCTTGCTTACGAATGATTGGAGGTGGATTTCTCATCGATTGACGCTGACAAATCGAAAGATTTGTGGTTTATCTCCTCTCCTCTCTATGTATTTCCATTTAGTTGGGTTGTGTATGTGTATTTACTTTGAACTCATGTATATTTGTCGCCCATGGCGTTATATAAAACTTGCTTTACAAGTATTTTTTGAGTATTGTCCTAGATTTTTGCCCTGTACTCGGGATTTGGATTCTTATAGATATATACTACTCGAATTCTTATCTAGGATGATAGTCAGTTAGTTTATGGATTCTAGAGATGGATTTAGAGCTGATATTATCTTGGGTGTATGTGATCAATGCCTATGTATTGGTTGTGTCGCTCTGAGAAATCGTCAACGTGATTAGCACAATTCACTTCTGTGTTGTTGAGGTGGTTGAGAGATCGCTACCGAGGTGATATAGTAGGCATCTCAATTCGGGTTAGAAATGACTTAGGTTATGAGTGATACATGGTGAAATTAACGAGTATTGTAGGTTGAGTATAATTGATCGATAGGTTTAAGTCTGTGAGAAGTAGTATATGTGCACTCTTGATAAGTTATTCCTTTTTCTTTTATTTTTGTTTACATTTATTTTCTGTTGATAACTTTTTCACTTACCATTCAAACCTCAAACTCATTAACAAATGAATGTCGAATGGAGACTCGATAATTAATCTATATGGACATGATACAATACAATCTAAATATCACCCGGTAAATTAATAACTTACTTTTTGCTTACCGCTGTAACAAAATGGCGTCGTTATCGGGGATTAATTTATTGTTTCACGTTGTGATAGTTTCTTTGTTTTTGAGTTTTGTAATTAATGTATATGTTGTATAGAAATTATGTATGAACTTCTTTATGTTTACATCTGAATTTATTTGTTTATGTTTACCACACATGTACATGTTTTCTATACTTATGAATTTGTTACGTCATTATTTTTTTCCTTTTATGTTTGCTTGTGTGTTGGTTAGGAATAATCAGGTGGAAGCAACTTGGAGGAACATTCTTAAATAACAGACGTCGAGCTTATGACGTAAAACAAACATATTTTATTATTTTTCGTTGTTTTAGTTTAGGTAGTGTGGTGATCTCTGCTTAAACAAGTTGAAATTTGACCTGTTCTAAAATCTCAATTCTTCATTTTTCAACTTGTTTAATCAATTTCACCAGTTTGTTTAGTTGTGTTAATTCTCTTGTTGTTTGTTTGGACTCAAATTTTTGTTCGATAGCTTGAGGTCACTTTTGGTGATTGTCCGAATTTGAGTGCTTTAACTTGCAGATATATGGTAATGATAGGTTTTGAAGTTGGTACACGCCATGTACTCTTTAATCGCTTTCTATAGCATAACATGTTTAAGAAATTTTTCATTTGTATAATTATCATACCATTCATTATTTTTACATTACTTGCTCATGACTTGAATCACTTTAGTTCCCTTTTTACCCCAAAATGTGAGGAAGCTTTCCATTGTTCATATATGTTGGAGGCTGCAATTCTTGTTTTAACTAGATTTTATTATGTTTAATCTTTTGTTTGTGTTGATTGTATGAAAGCATGAAAGTGATCAAGACATTTTGTTTCATTTTGAGCATAACTACCTAGCCAAATAGTCAATTCACCTTGTGAGTGTATGATCATTAGTATCCTCTTTGAGCTTTTTTATCAATGTCCTTGTTGTTTTTGAACTTGATGCTTGTCTATGAGTGTTTGGTTTTCCTTTTTGAATGAACATTGGTTTTTTATTTTCTTGAACCCTCAACTATGATTTTTAGTTTGAATTTTTGTCTTGTTTTAGAAAGTAGGGAGTATTCACATTATGATGATGGTTGAATTCAAGTTTGGGATAAGAATGTTTATGTGCCCATGTGTTGATTGCTATGGGGTTGTGAAAGAGAAAAAGAAAAAGAAAAGAGAAAAAGAAAGAAGAAAGAAAAAGAAAAAAAAGAGAAATAAAAAGAAAAGAAAAAAATTGAAAAAGCTTTGAAATAGAAAAACAAAAAGAGTATGGAATAATATTGTGTTAATAAGTATTGTGATTGTTTTGTGAACTTTGGGATGAAGAAATAAGTTTGATTGAAATTTTGTGTTTGAAATTTTGTGAGTTGATCACTCTCTTAGGTTTAGGCAAGTTTTTTATTCGATTAGCTTTAGGATTTATCCCTTGTTTGTTAACCAAGCCACATTACAACCTTGAAAAACCTTTTTGATTCTTGCCTTTGTATTTTCAATCTGAGTTTTTAGATGAATGCATAATTTAGCCTATTATTTTCAAGATTATGGATGAGTTTTTTTGTCCCTCACTTTTGTGTGTTCTTTATCTACCGATGAATGTTTGCCAAGTGTGATTCATGATTAAGCTTGTTTTGTTTTAGAATGTTTTGTATGGTTTTTGTACTTAGGATTCGTTTCGTTTACATGTTGTCGTTGCAGGATTGTGGTAAGTATTTGCTTTGCGTGTGCATTTTTGTTTGAATCATACATTTGTTTTTGTTTTTCAAACTTGTTGATTCATGATTCTTTGGTTGATCATTTTTGCTTATTTAAGTTTGTTTAACCTTGTTTAAGGACAAACAAGTTCAAGTTGGGGAGAGTTTGATAATTGTAAATTGTAGTTATTTTCGTATATATTTTTTATTGCACTTATCAATGCTCTTGTTAATATTTTGTGAATAATTCCCCGCTTTGTGGTAAATTCGTTTAGTTTGCATATACTTGTGTTTTTGTGTATAAAGTGTATCATTTGATAGTTTTGTATCTATTTTATAGGAATTTATGTATGTTTAAAGCATTGAGGAATAAAAGGGCAAAAGGAAGCTCCAAGCATGCGAGATTGAAGCAATAAAGCCACTGATTTCACCAGGAAGAGAAAATAAAGAAGTGTTGTCTGTCAAGCCTCACCGAGCAAAGCCTGGGCGAAGGTCTTGTGCGTCGTGCTCGCTGGGAGAGCATGGGGCGAGAGCTTTTGGATCATTTTCTAGTGGCTACTGACCTAGATGTGCCATTTTGAAGGTATATTGGGGGATAATTACTCATCGATCGACACCGATAAACCGGTAGATTTCTGGTTTATCTCTTATCCTCTCTATATATTTCTCTTTTGTTGGGTTGTGTATATATATTTACTTTGAACTCATATATATTTGTCGTCCATGGCATTATATAAAACTTATTTTATAAATCTTTATCGAGTATTGTCTTGGATTTTTGCTCTGTGCTTGAGATTTGGGTTATTATAGACATATACTGCTCGAATTCTTATCTAGAATGATAGTCAGTTAGTTTCTGGATTCTAGAGATAGATTTGAGCTGACATTCACTTGGGTGTCCGTGATTAATGTCTCTGTGTTGGTTGTGTCGCTCTGAGAGATTATCGGCGTGATTAGCACAATTGACTCTGTATTATTGAGGTGGTTGAGAGATTGTCGATGTGATTAACACAATTGACTTCTGTGTTGTTGAGGTGGTTGAGAGATCGCTACCAAGATGATACAGTAGGTCTTTCAATTCAGGTTAGAAATGACTTACATTGTGAGTGATACGTGGTGACATTGACGAGTATTGTAGGTTGAGTATAACTGATCGATAGGTTTAAGTATGTGAGAAGTAGTATATATGCACTATTGATAAGTTATTCTTTTTTCTTTTATTTTTGTTTACATTTATTTTCTGTTGATAACTTTTACCCTTCCCATTCAAACTCCAAACTCATTAACGAATGAATTGTCGAACGACGATTCGATAATCCATCTTTGTGGACATGTTACGATATAACCTAAATATCACCGATAAATTAATAAATTACTTTTTTCTTTCCGCCATGCCGCTGCAACAATTATGTTGTGGAATATAGTCATTTTGTAGTTTGACTAAAATGATCATCTTTCAATACATGTATTATGTTTCTGTTTCTGTTCTAATTTTCACTCCCAGGGGATTTACCGGAAATATATTTCTGATACGTATTTAGATGTGTTGTACCCCAAAATTTGCCCTCCCATTTCCTCAACATTTTCTCATCACAAAACCCTTGGAGCTCAAGATCCAGTTAGGGTTTCCTCTGCTCAAGACTTCTCCTTGCACTGTTGATCCAAATTAGGGTTTGTGTTTGCACAAAGATGTTTTGACCTAAAATGCCTAAGATGACTTTCATGCTTCATGTTGGACTCCCAAGTTTATCCATACCAAGTTTCAAGTCTTGATTCCAAATTTTGCCCAGTCAATTGGACAGTTGACCTAGAAATCAACTGTATTGGGGAAGAAGTCAACTGTGGTCAATTGACCCACATCAACATTATGAACTCATATGGACCATTTGATCAAGTTTGGATCACAATTCCACAAGAAATTTGATCAGATCATCAAAAGGGCAAAATGGTCATTTTTAGGGTTTTGACTACACAAAGGCAATTTTTGACTGTTTGACCTAGCCAATGGCAAACCAAGCTCACATATGGACTCAAGGACCCCATGGAATTATCTTGACATGCTCAACAAACTCAAAAGATCCCAAGTACACAAGATTGACAGTTGAATTTCCCAGTCAATTGATCAATTTTGACTGTATACTGAAAAGTCAAACTTTGACTTTTTGGTCAAAATCAAGAGTCAAGATTCATTTTTCATCAAAACATACCAAATCATGAAACTTGTTCACCAAGAAACCAAGAAATGTAAATTAGGGTTTGAAATGGAATTTTTCATAACTTAGAATTTTTCTAAGTTATGGAAAACCCTAATTTTTTCCCAACTTTGCCCCACTTTCTCACCAAGATTCATTTGGATTCAAACAAAAGTCAAAACATGAAAGTTGTAGCTTGTTACATAATCTACAACTTTTATTCACAAAGTTTTCCCAAATGAGGCTTGTATCTCAAGTTACAAATTTTTGAATAAGGGCACTAAACCATTCATAACTTAGTGAAAATTTGACCTTTTTGACAAGGTTTTCTACCTAACTTTAAGGCCATTTTCCATACACTTCCACTTGGAATTTCAATTTGCATTTCAAATATGGATTGTAGTAAACATTCCAAGCTTTCTAAAATGTCCAAGAACTTCTCAAACAACCTCATGGTTAGAGAGAATCGAATTTTGCAAAATGGGAAAAAGTCACTTTTGTTCTTGGCCATGTACATGTTCATAACACTATGCATTTTAATCTCAGCATGCTTAAGCTACATTACAGGTCCTAAAACTCTTTGACACTCATAAATTTAATGCAAAACCATTGAACTAAGTTGTTATTCTAAGCCTTTGGACATTACATGGAGAATTAACCCTAAACTAGAAAAAGCATTATTTCCATTTTGAAAAAGTAGAACTTTATGTCAAGTTTGCAATCCAAGTGGTACAGTCCAAATCTTCTTGGCACAAGTTTGTGAGCAAATTGCACTGATCAAGGCCAATGTGTGCAGCATAGTGTGAGGGCCTGTACATGCTAGAATGATCAAGTGGCCATTGCTTGCTTCAAGTTCAAGTAAGATAGCATAACTTGTACCAACTTCCATCTCAGCTTACAAACACTTAGACAAACTTATCAAACACATTCCACACATCTCAACCAAGCTAAAGCACGAGCCTTTCACCTCCAATCCCTCCCAAAACTCAGAATCACCTTGAAACTGCTCAAACAGAGCAACCTCTGCAGATTGAGTTCCAACTCTCAATCCTTTCAAGCATTCTTGCCCAAACCAGTTCATACACCTTCCCTACCATCTATGCAAGCTATCCAAAAGCTAAAACACAACCTGTGATCCCTCTAACTGGTTCCACCATTTTCACATTTCTGATTTGCAGGTGAAGTGCTCTAGCTCGATTCCATAGCTTTCAAGACAAAGTAAAGCTTGGAATAGCATCCCTGGACCTCAAGGAAACTATCCCAATCATCACCTTGCACTGAGAGCTTCTCCATTTCTAGATAGAACTTCAACTGAACAGGTAAGTTTTTGAATTCGTATCTCTCTTATTAGGCATTGTTAGCTTTAGGTTTGTGAAGAGAATATGTCATAATCATTGCCCTGAACATGCCCATATAATTAGATTTTATTTATATTATGTGTGTTGCAAGAATTTGATGTCTGAACTTTGAACAAAAATTAGGTTAAGAATTGGGAGAGAAGAAATTCTCTCTCATTTCTGAGAGTTAAAACATGTTTTTTATATGTGTGAATTCGTGGGAAGATGCTTAACAGTTTTGAGGTTGGAAGTTTTTGCTAAAACTCAAGGAATCAGGACCTTGCAATGGAAGAAAAGTGGCGCGTGTTTTGTTCAAACAGAAGGCTGGAGGTTGAAGAAAGGTCTTCATGGGCTGGGCTTGTGTTGACTTTTCTTTTTGCACCACATAATTGCTTCTGCACCCCCTGAGCCCATTTGGTTTATTTTTAATGATTTTTGACTTTTTCTTTTTTTGATTGATTCATTTATTTTTTCTCATGTTATTAAAAATATAAAAATCTTTTTTCTCACCATTTTTTAATTTATTAGGTATTTATTTGATTTTCTTTTGATTTATACACAAATAAATGAATATATACATTTCATTAAAAATATTGAGAAATATGTAAAAATACTTTTATTTTTATTTTTATTTTATTTTACCTTCTGAAAATACTTTATATAAAAAATACTTTTTTTACAAATATTATATATATATATATATATATATATATATATATATATATATATATATATATATATATATATATATATATATATATATATATATATATATATATATATATATATATATATATATATATATATATATATATATATATATATATATATATATATATATATATATATATATATAATACATATCTAAAATAATACATATATACATATATTTATTAATATATTTAGAGTAAATACAAAATATATACACTTTTGTTTTTTTACTATTATTATTAATATTTAATATAAAAATACATTTTTTGACAAATACCTCATTTTATTTTATTTTTGTATATATAAATAAATATTTGTACATAATAAATGAATAATGTATTTTATTTAATAGAATTAGGGTTTTACCCTAAATATGAAAATACTCCAAAAATAATACCTTTTTATTTTCTTTTTATTTTACATAAATAATACTTTTTTTTTCATACATATAAAAATTCTTTTTGCATTTTTGTATATTTGTTTTTATTTTTATTTAATCTATGCAAATTAATCACCTTGTAAGTAATTTAACATTGATGTAATAGTTTTAGGTTTAAATTCCTTGTCAAAATCCCCATTTGAACATTTGTACCCCCCTTCCCATATTTGGTTTTGTAATAACTTAGTAAATTTATTTTCGCACTTTATTGCTTTCTAATTATACCATGTTAGAATTAGGGTTTGTATGCGAAAAACGACAAAATAGTTATGACCTAATCTCAAGACAAACAAGCATGAAAATGGACACACAAATCACACTTGCACCCCCTAGGGTATTCCACTTGTTGCCTTTCAAAATTGGGCCATATTGCATGTTAGGTCTCTTTGGGCAAAACAAACAAATCAAATGATCATAGTCCCTCGATAACACTTTCAAAATGTTGCCTAAAACAAATGATCAAGTCTCTTAAAGAAAATGCCCAAAGATACTTGGCACCATTGCAATTATGGCCTAAACGATGACCCGCGCCTGTCCCTTTCACATCCTAACATGAGATTGTCCACCAAATACAATGGTGGAACAAACTTATTAAAAGGGTTAAAACATAGCAATAAACTTTGAGAAATTTAGGAGTAGATAACCTCTTAGTTACTTGAATCAATCTTGCAAACTAAAACACTTGCCTATTTTAAAAACCACACATCACTACACTTTCAAAACAACTTTCAAAAACAAATGAAAACCTTTTCAAAAGACATACATCTTTGTATACATCCCCACATGGATCATTACAAAGGTCGCCACCACATTGGCTTCTTTTCAAAACATTTTCAAACCCACACACACAAGCACCATTTAAAACAATTGAAAACAAAAGGCAAGTGATCTAAGCAAGTAACTAAGAGCCCATGGATAACCATGGATAGAAAGGATGCTAATACCTTCCCTTTCTATAATCTACTCCCCGAACCCAAGAAAATATCTCAAAAGGTTTTTGCTGTGCTTTTTAAACCTTTCCTTAGGATAAAATAAAAAGTTGGTGGCGACTCTTGCTCAACCGAAACATTTGCGAAAACAAACGCAAAACCTCAAGTCAGTTCTCCCACCGTATCACAGAACTGGCGACTCTGCTGGGGAGAAATTAAAAGTGGAGTAACCTTAGGGTTTAGATCACCTTTGTTTTCAATTGTTCGCTTTGTTTGCTTTTATATTTATGGGCTTTGCATCGGAGTTTCATAGATCCTAACCCGGATCTGGGGAATACCCTTTTTTTAGGTAGCATAATATGTGAGGGACCTGTCCGGCGTAGACCGACATGGGTGAAGCAGTGGCTACATTGGTGTGGCGCCTTGGTCTGTACCTATATCCCTTGTGTTGCAACGGGGAGAATATAGGTCTTCTAAGGAGTCATTAAACACCAACCGACCTTAGAACCCTAAATTGACCAACTTGGCTATTAGGACAGTAGCAGTATGCTACACTCATTGAGGCTAAACTCTCGAGATGGTTCTGGCCGCGAGAAAAGATTGCGATGCTGGAGTTATGACCGATTGAGGGTAGCCAATGATTTGAGATCCTCTAGAACCCGGTTACTTTTGATAGGACAGGTTTTAACCAACAAAACCAAAAGAGGGTAATACCTGAAATTCATGCTGGCCTGAAACCTAAGGGTGTCTTGTATGACTTGTGTGCCTTATCATGTTTACCTGTGTGAATACTTGTGGTGTGCTTCATCATAGCATCATGCCATCATACCATTGCATGCATCCTGTATAAAGGACTAACCCATTTCAAAGACAAAAAAGTTTCATCTTTGCTCTGTTTTGTAGGACATCATGATACCCGTGCGTAGGAATACCATCCGGCTCAACTTTATTCAACCACCAGTTTTACTCAAGGATTTGGTTGGAAGGATTCCAAACACTTCTTCCTTCATCAACAGGCATGGTTCTCTCCTTGGCTTGGTCACTGCAAAATGGGACCAACAACTGATAAGTGTTCTGACCCAGTTTTATGACCCTCTGTATCATTGTTTCACCTTTCAAGACTTCCAGTTGGTTCCTACCCTGGAAGAATTCTCTTATTTGCTTGGGATCCCTGTCTTGGAACAAACTCCATTCACTGGTTTGGAAAAGACTCCTAGGCCTGAAGAGGTTGCTGCAGTCCTCCCCCTGACCAAAGAAGAGGTATTAGCTAACTAGGAAACAAGAAATGGGGTCAAGGGCTTTTTGGTCAAATTTCTGGTTGGCAAGGCTAATGATTTCTGGAATGACTTGGACTTCAAGGCGTACGAGGATATTCTGGCTCTTTTGATCTATGGTCTGGTATTGTTTCCCAATCCTGACACCTTTATCAGTACCCATGTCATAAGGATCTTCATGTCTCGGAATCCTGTACCCACTCTTTTGGGTGATATTCTACAACAACTCTATGCTCGTACTGCTCGAAAACGGGGAACTCTGTGGTGTTGTGCTCCTTTGCTAGTAAGGTGGTTTATTTCGCACCTTCCTAAGTTCGTGCTGAAGAATGAAGAAGGAAAAGGTTGGGCTCGGAGGTTAATGTCTCTCACTGATAATGACATCACCTAGACTCTCAGAGGTTTGGATGAGGTAGCTGTTATTGACCGTTGCGGAGAATACCCTAATGTTCCATTGATTGGTATCCAAGGAGGAATCTCTTATAATCCATGCCTAGCTCTCCGTCAGTTTGGAAGGGCCAGGGGAGATGGGCCTCATGAAATGCTGGTTCCTCACTTCCATTTTGAGTTTCAGGCAGACAGTGACAAACTACGCCATGGATTCATTAGAGCTTGGGACAGAATTCACAAAGCTGACCCACATGAGTTGGGACCAAAGACTTCTCTACCAATGGAACCCTATTGCAAGTGGGTCCGCATCCGTGCTCAGAGGTTAGGTATGTCGTACGAAGCTGTCAGACCAATCATTCTTGAATCTCCTGATGAAGATGGGGTTCCTCCAACTGTCCTCCCTCCTCAGATACCCACTGATTTTGACACAATGAAGAGATCTTGGGCGCAGCTAAAGGAAGAGCGGGATTTCTATCGGGAAAAGTTCAACGAGCAGGAACGGAAGATCCAGAGGATGACTAAGCAATTGGAGGAAGAGCGAGTCCTGAACAACTACATCAGCACTGAGAAAAGGAGGCCATGGGAGCATTGATGAGCTTTGGATATTTCCTTTTATAGCTTTTATTTCCTTTCCAGTATTTTTCATTCCTGTAATGCCTAAGGGCAAATTGTTGAACAATTGAAAATTTTAATCTAATGAAGTGTGTTTCCTTTTTGTCTACAAAGTTGAATCTTGTTTGTCTTTGAAAACATAAAACATACACATTCCATTGCACCATATGCATAGCAGGTACCCTATTTCACAGGTTGCTTAATCTCCTTCGCTGTTTATTTTGAACATTCATCATGAATCCAGACTCATCCAGTGAGCAAGCCATCAAGGCCCAAAATGCACAGTTTCAAGAGATGGTCCTAAGCCTGGCTCAAGGTCAGCAAGAGTTGAAGACTCTACTCCTGAAGAAGAAGAAGAAAAAGAGGACTGCGTTGTTCAACACCGGACGCAGATTTGGGAACACACTCCACAATGAAGCTGATCCAACTACTTCTTCTGCTGAGAAAAACAGTCCCCAAGGGGGAGGAGCTCCTAGTCCCGCTGTCTCCGACAACGAGACGGACTATAATGACGAACAATACCCACCTGCTGCTGACAGATACAAGCAATTGGAGGACCGTTTGAGCGCCATGGAGATTCAGAACGTGTCGGGGCTGGATTTCGAAGATTTGGGGTTATCTTCTGGGGTAGTAATTCCACACAAGTTTAAGGCGCCTGCCTTCGCCAAGTATGATGGGGTCTCCTGCCCAAAGCTGCATCTAAGGTCGTACGTAAGGAAGATCCAACCTTACACGGCGGATAAGAACCTTTGGATTCACTTCTTCCAAGATAGCCTTTCGGGGTCACAGCTTGAATGGTTCTACCAATTAGATGGAACTAGCATCCGACACTGGGAAGATTTGGCAACCGCATTCTACAGACAATATCAATACAATTCTGATCTCGCTCCTACGCGTACCCAACTTCAGGGTATGTCTCTAGGAACGGGTGAAGGGTTCAAAGAATATGCACAAAAATGGAGAGATTTGGCTGGCAGGGTGCAGCCTCCATTAACTGATCGTGAGCTGGTTGATATGTTCCTAGGGACTTTGTCTGGTCCATTTTTCAATCATTTGGTTGGTAACTCCCCCGCTGGGTTTACGGATTTGATACTGACGGGAGAAATAATTGAAGCTGGCATCAGGTCAGGAAAGATACAAAAGGCTGCCTCCACAAGTACTGAGAAGACGCCGTTTAAGAAAGAAGCAAGTGCCGTCTATGGTCCTAGAAGACAAGTCAAGCCCGAAAGTCGTAAAGCCGTCAATGCTTTGGTCATTTCAAAACCTGTTGCTGCTCCCCAGCAGTACAATCAACAAAGAAGTGAAAGGCCCAAGAGGCAGTATACTCGGCTGAGTATGACCTTATCTCAAATTTTACCCCAACTGTTATCAACCAACTTGGTGACCATCAAAGAAGCTCCTAAGGTCGTCAACATTGCGTCTCCTAAGTATAACCCAAATGCCCGGTGCGCTTATCATTCTGATAGTCCCGGGCACACTACTGATGATTACTGGGCCTTCACAAACAAAGTGCAAGATCTTATCGACGCAAAGGAAATTCAGTTTGAAGCGCCTGAGAGACCGAATGTTGTAACTGCTCCTATGCCCCAGCATAGAGTAAATGCCATTGAGGAAGAGTTGTATGCTGTTTCGGTGAATGAAGTTGTTACCCCTTTTTTGACTGTTAAGAGGAACTTACTACTAGCCGGTTTATTTCCGGGTTGTAGCAAGGGTTGCCTCCTGTGTGCTGTTATCCCTACCGGTTGTCCGCTGCTGAAATCAGGCATCCAAAGCCTGATGGATAGCAAGGAAATTCTGTTCAAGAAAACTGCTGTTCCGTCTGTTTCCATCGAAGAAATATCTGTTGTCACAATTTACAATCCTGCCAAAGCTCCCGTGAAGAAACCCGTCCGAATTATGTCTGTTGCACCCATTACTATTATTGTTCCGGGGCCTCTCCCCTATGAGTCTGATAAAGCGGTCCCATGGCATTATGGAGCCGACGTGTATGTGCTTGGGGTGAAGCAGGAGTTCAACACCAATACCAGTATCAGTAGCATCACTGGTCCCGCCAAGATTACCCGCAGTGGCGGGCTCTTCTCGCCCGACATTGCACCGCCAGTTATCCGAAAACCTCTCACCATCACACCCGCAAGTGTGCATGTTCCAATTCAAGTTCCTGTGTCTACTACTGCCCGCCGAGTCCTCTGATGCTCGGGGCAAAGAAGTTGCTACCGATTTGCCTGCCAGGACGGAGGCACCAAAGAAGACTGCTGTGGAAGCCTCCCAACAAGAAATGGAGGAAATTCTTAAAATCATCAAAAAGAGTGACTTTAACGTTGTTGAACAGTTGGGGCATACTCCCTCCAAAATCTCTATGTTATCATTGCTGCTATGCTCAGAGGCCCATGCAAAAGCCCTGATTTCATTTCTAAAAACGGCCCATGTGCCGCAAGAGACCTCTACGGATCAATTCACCGACTGTGTGGCTAATTTGATAGCTGACAATGGCTTAGGGTTCTCGGATGCTGACCTTACCGCTAAAGGGAAAAATCACAATGATGCCCTGCATGTTTCCATAGAATGCAGGGGCACTACTCTCGCATACGTGTTAGTGGATACCGGCTCTTCCCTGAATGTCTTGCCCAAGAAAGCATTGGATCGCTTGGATTGTGAGGGCCTGGAGTTGAAACCTAGTAACATCATTGTTAGAGCCTTCGACAGTTCTAAGAGGATGGTGCACGGTGAAGTAGACATCCCTATTCGTGTGGGTTCCCAAGTTTTCAACTCAACGTTCTATGTAATGGATATTCGTCCATCTTACTCCTGCTTATTGGGTCGACCCTGGATTCACAAAGCTGGGGCAGTAACGTCCACTCTACACCAAAAGCTCAAATACCCTGTCAAAGGGAAGATTGTTACTGTGCAGGGTGAGGAGGAATACATGGTTAGTCACTTGAATTCATTCCGGTATATCGAGATGGACGGGGAGTTTATTGAAACCCCCTTTCAGCATTTTGAGGAAGTACCCCCAGTATTGGCATCAGCTGAAGCAGTAGTTGAAGAAGATTTTCCGTTGAAGATGGCGTCCTTGAAGGATGCCCGGGCTGTAATCGAGAAAGGCAATTGTGCAAACTGGGGTCAGCTTCCTGACTTCACTCAAAAGAACGACAAGTATGGGCTGGGCTTTACTGCAGAGGCTCAGAGGGCTGTGCGCAAGGAAAAGATCAGAAAGGCTCCGGTGTTTATCTCCAACCCAAGGGTGAATGCTATTGAGGAGGATGTAGAGGAAGCAGAGTTTGACAGTTGGATCTACCCGACTACTAGCAACGGACCAAGCAACTGGACGGCAAAGGATTTTACACCTATCACATTTGTCACGCAGTAATTAATTTCTTTTGATTTCCAATTTGTAACAAACAATATGTTAAAACTTTGTTGGCTCGGTGTCCTACCCGGGGCATCGTAGCTCCATTTGTGAGGGCTTTTTGTATGACATTTCCATATATCATCAATCAAAACATTGGACGTTTGTTGCATTTCAAATCTTGTGCTCTTTTTCTTTCTGTGTTATATATATTGCAAAACAGCTATATTTACACACACTCACTTATACAGGTTTCAATCCACTCTGGATCTCACTGGTAACAGCTCTGCTACCGCCAGTTATGACTTCGAGAATCCGATCAACTTGGCCGAAGACGAAGGTGAAGATGATTGCGAAGTGCCTGGTGAACTCGCCAGACTGCTACTCCAGGAAGAGAGGGCTATTCAACCACATGAAGAGCCGGTAGAAACGATTAACCTGGGTACTGAGACAGATAGGAAAGAGGTCAAGATTGGGGCTAATCTAGAGCTCAGCGTGAAGCAACGATTGATCCAGATGCTACATGATTACATGGAGATATTTGCTTGGTCCTATGAAGACATGCCTGGTTTGGATGCCGACATTGTAGTTCACCACCTGCCAACCAAGGAAGATTGCCCTCCGGTAAAGCAAAAGGTCCGCCGTATGCGTCCAGAGATGTCTGAAAAGATCAAGGCTGAGGTCATGAAGCAGTTCGATGCCGGGTTTCTAGCAGTAACTTCTTATCCTCAATGGGTGGCCAATGTGGTGCCAGTGCCGAAAAAGGACGGTAAAGTCAGGATGTGTGTCGACTACAGGGACTTGAATAGGGCAAGCCCCAAGGATGACTTCCCCTTACCTCACATCGACGTCCTTGTTGACAATACCGCTCAACACAAGGTTTTCTCCTTCATGGATGGTTTTTCAGGGTATAATCAGATCAAGATGGCTCCGGAGGATATGGAGAAGACTACCTTTGTGACTCAGTGGGGCACTTTCTGTTATAAGGTCATGCCATTCGGATTGAAAAATGCTGGGGCAACCTATCAACGTGCCATGGTTGCTTTATTTCATGATATGATCCATTATGAGATTGAGGTATACGTTGATGACATGATTGCAAGGTCTCAAACTGAGGAGGAGCACCTTGACCATCTGAGGAAGTTATTTGACCGACTCAAGTTATACAAGCTGAGGTTGAATCCCAACAAATGCACCTTTGGGGTAAGATCCGGAAAATTGCTAGGTTTCATTGTAAGTGATAAAGGTATTCAGGTGGACCCTGCCAAGGTAAAAGCCATACAAGAGATGCCGACTCCAAAGACAGAGAAAGAAGTCAGAGGTTTCCTGGGACGACTGAATTACATTGCCCGATTCATCTCACATCTGACTGCTACTTGTGAGCCAATCTTCAAATTACTGAAGAAAGATCAAGTAGTACGCTGGAACGATGAATGTCAGGCCGCCTTTGAAAAGATAAAGGAATATCTCCAAGAGCCACCCATTCTTATGCCACCAGTGGAAGGAAGACCTCTAATATTATACTTGACAGTACTTGACAATTCAATGGGGTGTGTGCTGGGGCAGCATGACGAGTCTGGCCGAAAAGAGTATGCTATTTATTACTTGAGCAAAAAGTTTACCGACTGTGAGTCTCGTTACTCACTGCTTGAGAAAACTTGTTGCGCTCTAGTATGGGCTGCTCGCCGGCTGAGACAGTATATGTTGACTCACACTACTCTATTGATTTCAAAGATGGATCCCATCAAGTACATATTTGAAAAGCCTGCTCTGTCTGGAAGAATAGCGAGATGGCAAATGATCTTGACAGAATATGACATCCAATATACAACTCAGAAAGCAATTAAAGGAAGTGTACTGGCAGATCATTTGGCACACCAACCTGTGGACGATTACCAATCATTGAACTTTGATTTTTCGGACGAAGACATCATGGTGGTAACTGACTGTGAAGTACCTGGACCGGATGAAGGACCTGAGGAAGGATCCTGATGGTCTATGCATTTTGACGGAGCCTCCAATGCTTTGGGTAACGGCGTCGGCGCTGTAATCATATCTCCCAAAGGAACTCATACTCCACTCACCGCCCGATTGTGTTTCAACTGCACCAACAACATGGCAGAATATGAGGCATGTATCATGGGTCTACAAGCTGCAATCGACTTAAGGATCAAATTTCTGAGTGTCTTCGGAGATTCCGCTCTCGTGATCAATCAGATCAAAGGCGAGTGGGATACGAAACACCCAAATCTTATTCCTTACAAGGAGTATGTGTCAACCTTGCTTCCCCACTTTGAAGAGATAACTTTTGAGCACTTCCCAAGAGAGGAGAATCAACTGGAGGACGCACTAGCTACGATGTCTTCAATGTTCAAAGTTAAATGGGACAATGAGGCTCCCCGGATCATCATCTGGAAGTTGGACGAACCGGCATACTGCTGCGATCTTGAGGCCGAAAAGGTGACTGAAAAACCCTGGTATCATGAGGTGAAGAGGTATTTAGAAGCTCAGGAATACCCTGAAGGTGCATCTGTCAATGACAAGAAGTTCATGAGAAGGTTTGCAGCGAAATTCTTCCTCAGCAACGACATTCTCTACAAACGGAATCATGATTCAACTCTACTACGTTGTGTGGATAAGGCTGAAGCAGAGAAGATCATGATAGAACTGCATGAAGGTACATTCGGGACACATTCCAGTGGACACACCATGGCTAAGAAGATCCTTCGGGCAGGATATTTCTGGTCCACAATGGAAGCCGATTGTTACCAACACTCTCGAACTTGTCACAAATGCCAGATCTATGCTGACAAGGTGCATATTCCTCCGGTTCCTCTGAACGTCCTGACGGCACCTTGGCCTTTTGCAATGTGGGGCATTAATATGATCGGTGAGATCCGACCGACGGCATCCAATGGGCATCGCTTCATCTTAGTGGCGATCGATTACTTCACGAAGTGGGTTGAGGCAGCTTCCTACGCAACGGTAACCAAGAGTGTCGTGGCACGTTTCATCCGGCATAATCTGATCTGTCGATACGGTGTCCCGGAAAGAATCATTACGGACAATGGTACCAATCTTAATAACAAAATGATCACTGAGCTTTGCGAACAATTCAAGATACAGCACCACAATTCTTCTCCCTACCGGCCAAAGATGAATGGGGCTGTAGAGGCGGCAAATAAAAATATCAAGAAAATTGTGCAGAAGATGACAGTGACCTATAAAGATTGGCACGAGATGTTACCGTTCGCTCTTCATGGGTACCGTACCTCAGCAAGGACGTCAACCGGGGCAACTCCTTTCTCCTTGGTCTATGGCATGGAGGCAGTCTTGCCAATTGAAGTCCAGATACCCTCTCTCCGGATTATGAAGGATGCAGAATTGAGTGAAGATGACTGGATCCAGACTCGACTTGATCAATTAAAACTGATTGACGAAAAGAGGCTCACTGCTATCTGTCATGGTCAAACGTATCAAAAACGGATGATCAGGGCATTTAACAAGAAAGTCAAACCACAAGAGTATCAAGTTGGGGACCTGGTAATCAAACGCATCATCCTTCCTCAAAGTGATCCCCGGGGAAAATGGACCCCTACGTACGAAGGGCCATTTGTGGTTAAACATGTGTTCTCAGGAGGAGCCATGATCCTAACCACCATGGATGGTGACGACCTTCCTCACCCCGCCAATGCAGACATAGTGAAAAAATACTACGCATAAATAAAAGACCCGCTAGGTTGACATACCTAGGCAAAAATAAGGGCTTCCCGGCGAACCAAAAGGGTTCGGGCAAAAATAAGGGATGAAATGAAAAAAATCTGTACACCCGGCAAGTCGAAAACCTGAAAAGGCGGCTTGGGCAAAAATGGGTATCCCGGTGGACTGAAAACCCGAAAGGGCGGTCCAGGCAAAAGTTAGGGATAAAGCGTAACACTATGTCTCATTGGATCACTTCGCATCCAGAATTCGGTATCAACTATCTGGCTCAGATTTCGGCATCGACCAATCAGCTTCATCTTCGACCAAGCAGCAAAGTGATGAGACGCTTGAAGACATAAAGGCGATAGCAGAGTTGGAACCCAGTGGGATGGTTCACATAGCTATTTTGTTTTCTTTTCAAAATTGTAAACTCTATGTTATTTGGCGGCGTCCTCTTACTAGGATGTCAGCCTCTTGTACAAAAACGCCTATTCACAGGCAAAATTCAAATCAATACAAATTCACTTGTCTATACAAATTGCCATTGTTTTTCCTTTTTCTGTTTTGTCTTGCGAAGAACGTCCAATGTTCATTTTTGATATATGCATTTGACATTAAAATCGCTGGTTCATGAATATTTGCGTATGAAACAAGAGATTAATTACAGGTGACATCAGAAACAGGGGCAATGTGGAGTTGTCTGATGCAGTCTGGTTGCTTTGTCCGCCAAGGTACCCAGGTAGATTCGACTGAAGAATATGACCAAATCATCTCAACGCCCCGCAGAATAAGACAAGATTCAGCAATACTTTCTCCAAGCGGAGTTGATTCCCCGTCAATCCTGAAAAGGCACAAAATTCCCCAGCAGTTCATAAAGCTCATCCCCAGTAGGTTCTGGAAGCTTGTTCCCTGCAGGGTACGGACGTCTCTCCCGAGTTTTATTCAGAGTTATTCCTCACAAGGGCTTATAACTGGGTTATCCTCAGCTAATTGCCACGGAAGATCGCCTTCGGCAAGGTTCTTTCAATCCCCGGCAGGAGTCTATCTTTGGTAATCCCCAGCGGAGTTTATCATCATTATCCCCAGCGGAATCCATCATTGAAGTCCTCAGCGGGCCTCTCATCCAAACTTCAGCAAAATATCTCTTCCACAGAGCGACTTACCGGCCGGTCGTCAAGGATTTATTTTCCTAAAGACGAAGTTACATTCATAAACATTCCACATTTTCATACATCTTGCTTACATACATGACAAAATGCATACAACACTGTCTCATGTTGAACATCACGACATCATGCATATCATACATCATGACATTGCGTACAACTTATGTTTTTGCCTTTTCAAGGAAAAAGACAATCCCAAAGACAACTACCTTCAACTGTCACAATTCCAGATTCAATACCTGTATCTAGCCAGGGCACATCTGAGAGTGATCAGTTTCCAGACTCGATTCCTGTATCTAGCCAGGGCACGTCTGAAGAGTTCGAAGATTCGATTCCTGTATCCAGCCATGGCATGTCTATCAACTACAGCATTTCCAGATTCGATTCCTGTATCCAGCCAGGGCATATCTGTTGACCATATTTCCAGACTCGATTCCTGTATCTAGCCAGGGCACGTCTGAAGAGTTCGAAGATTCGATTCCTATATCCAGCCAGGGCATGTCTATCAACTACAACATTTCCAGATTCTATTCCTGTATCCAGCCAGGGCATATCTGTTAACAACATTTCCAGATTTGATTCCTGTACCCAGCCAGGGCACATCTGTGAGCAACCGATTGTAGATTCGATACCTGTATCCAGCCAGGGCATATCTGCACGAGGAGATTGAAGATCAAACACCTGTAACAAGCCATGAAAACATCTGTCTTTCTCAAATACACAAGTTCTCGCTAAGGAATCTCTTACGCGATCAACACTTCCAAATGGCATCTATAAGCCCATTCCCGACAAAGTTCCGTCACACTTCCAGATGGCATCTATAAGCCCATCTCCCTATCCACCACCTCTCCAAATGGCATCTATAATCCCATTCCCGACATCACATTGCTGATACTTCAACATGCGAGTGCAAATTTCCGGGCACTCTAATGTTCAATCTCCTTTTACCCTCGAGTCACGAAAGGCAAACTTGCCAATCAACTCTTCAGGTTCAAGAAGATTGAACAGGGGAAACTGTTGTACCCCAAAATTTTCCCTCCCATTTCCTCAACATTTTCTCATCACAAAACCCTTGGAGCTCAAGATCCAGTTAGGGTTTCCTCTGCTCAAGACTTCTCCTTGCACTGTTGATCCAAATTAGGGTTTGTGTTTGCACAAAGATGTTTTGACCTAAAATCACTAAGATGACTTTCATGCTTCATGTTGGACTCCCAAGTTTATCCATACCAAGTTTCAAGTCTTGATTCCAAATTTTGCCCAGTCAATTGGACAGTTGACCTAGAAATCAACTGTATTGGGGAAGAAGTCAACTGTGGTCAATTGACAGTCAAATCTCATGAAAATTGACCCACATCAACATTATGAACTCATATGGACCATTTGATCAAGTTTGGATCACAATTCCACAAGAAATTTGATCAGATCATCAAAAGGGCAAAATGGTCATTTTTAGGGTTTTGACTACACAAAGGCAATTTTTGACTGTTTGACCTAGCCAATGGCAAACCAAGCTCACATATGGACTCAAGGACCCCATGGAATTATCTTGACATGCTCAACAAACTCAAAAGATCCCAAGTACACAAGATTGACAGTTGAATTTCCCAGTCAATTGATCAATTTTGACTGTATACTGAAAAGTCAAACTTTGACTTTTTGGTCAAAATCAAGAGTCAAGATTCATTTTTCATCAAAACATACCAAATCATGAAACTTGTTCACCAAGAAACCAAGAAATGTAAATTAGGGTTTGAAATGGAATTTTTCATAACTTAGAATTTTTCTAAGTTATGGAAAACCCTAATTTTTTCCCAACTTTGCCCCACTTTCTCACCAAGATTCATTTGGATTCAAACAAACGTCAAAACATGAAAGTTGTAGCTTGTTACATAATCTACAACTTTGATTCACAAAGTTTTCCCAAATGAGGCTTGTATCTCAAGTTACAAATTTTTGAATAAGGGCACTAAACCATTCATAACTTAGTGAAAATTTGACCTTTTTGACAAGGTTTTCTACCTAACTTTAAGGCCATTTTCCATACACTTCCACTTGGAATTTCAATTTTCATTTCAAAGATGGATTGTAGTACACATTACAAGCTTTCTAAAATGTCCAAGAACTTCTCAAACAACCTCATGGTTAGAGAGAATCGAATTTTGCAAAATGGGAAAAAGTCACTTTTGTTCTTGGCCATGTACATGTTCATAACACTATGCATTTTAATCTCAGCATGCTTAAGCTACATTACAGGTCCTAAAACCCTTTGACACTCATAAATTTAATGCAAAACCATTGAACCAAGTTGTTATTCTAAGCCTTTGGACATTACATGGAGAATTAACCCTAAACTAGAAAAAGCATTATTTCCATTTTGAAAAAGTAGAACTTTATGTCAAGTTTGCAATCCAAGTGGTACAGTCCAAATATTCTTGGCACAAGTTTGTGAGCAAATTGCACTGATCAAGGCCAATGTGTGCAACATAGTGTGAGGGCCTGTACAGGCTAGAATGATCAAGTGGCCATTGCTTGCTTCAAGTTCAAGTAAGATAGCATAAATTGTACCAACTTCCATCTCAGCTTACAAACACTTAGACAAACTTATCAAACACATTCCACACATCTCAACCAAGCTAAAGCACGAGCCTTTCACCTCCAATCCCTCCCAAAACTCAGAATCACCTTGAAACTGCTCAAACAGAGCAACCTCTGCAGATTGAGTTCCAACTCTCAATCCTTTCAAGCATTCTTGCCCAAACCAGTTCATACACCTTCCCTACCATCTATGCAAGCTATCCAAAAGCTAAAACACAACCTGTGATCCCTCTAACTGGTTCCACCATTTTCACATTTCTGATTTGCAGGTGAAGTGCTCTAGCTTGATTCCAAAGCTTTCAAGACAAAGTAAAGCTTGGAATAGCATCCCTGGACCTCAAGGAAACTATCCCAATCATCACCTTGCACTGAGAGCTTCTCCATTGCCAGATAGAACTTCAACTGAACAGGTAAGTTTTTGAATTCGTATCTCTCTTATTAGGCATTGTTAGCTTTAGGTTTGTGAAGAGAATATGTCATAATCATTGCCCTGAACATGCCCATATAATTAGATTTTATTTATATTATGTGTGTTGCAAGAATTTGATGTCTGAAGTTTGAACAAAAATTAGGTTAAGAATTAGGAGAGAAGAAATTCTCTCTCATTTCTGAGAGTTAAAACATGTTTTTTATATGTGTGAATTCGTGGGAAGATGCTTAACAGTTTTGATGTTGGAAGTTTTTGCTAAAACTCAAGGAATCAGGACCTTGCAATGGAAGAAAAGTGGCGCGTGTTTTGTTCAAACAGAAGGTTGGAGGTTGAAGAAAGGTCTTCATGGGCTGGGCTTGTGTTGACTTTTCTTTTTGCACCACATAATTGCTTCTGCACCCCCTGAGCCCATTTGGTTTATTTTTAATGATTTCTGACTTTTCTTTTTTTGATTGATTCATTTATTTTTTCTCATGTTATTAAAAATATAAAAATCTTTTTGTCACCATTTTTTAATTTATTAGGTATTTATTTGATTTTCTTTTGATTTATACACAAATAAATGAATATATACATTTCATTAAAAATATTGAGAAATATGTAAAAATACTTTTATTTTTATTTTTATTTTATTTTACCTTCTGAAAATACTTTATATAAAAAATACCTTTTTTAAAAATATTAAATATTATATATATATATATATATATATATATATATATATATATATATATATATATATATATATATATATATATATATATATATATATATATATATATATATATATATATATATATATATATATATATATATATATATATATATATATATATATATATATATATATATATATATATATATATATATATATATATATATATATATATATATATATATATATATATATATATATATATATATATATATATATATATATATATATATATATATATATATATATATATATATATATATATATATATATATATATATATATATATATATATATATATATATATATATATATATATATATATATATATATATATATATATATATATATATATATATATATATATATATATATATATATATATATATATATATATATAATATATAGTATATATATATATATATATATATATATATATATATATATATATATATATATATATATATATATATATATATATATATATATATATATATATATATATATATATATATATATACATATCTAAAATAATACATATATACATATATTTATTAATATATTTAGAGTAAATACAAAATATATACACTTTTGTTTTTTTATTATTATTATTATTAATATTTAATATAAAAATACATTTTTTGACAAATACCTCATTTTATTTTATTTTTGTATATATAAATAAATATTTGTACATAATAAATGAATAATGTATTTTATTTAATAGAATTAGGGTTTTACCCTAAATATGAAAATACTCCAAAAATAATACCTTTTTATTTTCTTTTTATTTTACATAAATAATACTTTTTTTTTCATACATATAAAAATTCTTTTTGCATTTTTGTATATTTGTTTTTATTTTTATTTAATCTATGCAAATTAATCACCTTGTAAGTAATTTAACATTGATGTAATAGTTTTAGGTTTAAATTCCTTGTCAAAATCCCCATTTGAACATTTGTACCCCCCTTCCCATATTTGGTTTTGTAATAGCTTAGTAAATTTATTTTCGCACTTTATTGCTTTCTAATTATACCATGTTAGAATTAGGGTTTGTATGCGAAAAACGACAAAATAGTTATGACCTAATCTCAAGACAAACAAGCATGAAAATGGACACACAAATCACACTTGCACCCCCTAGGGTATTCCACTTGTTGCCTTTCAAAATTGGGCCATATTGCATGTTAGGTCTCTTTGGGCAAAACAAACAAATCAAATGATCATAGTCCCTCGATAACACTTTCAAAATGTTGCCTAAAACAAATGATCAAGTCTCTTAAAGAAAATGCCCAAAGATACTTGGCACCATTGCAGTTATGGCCTAAACGATGACCCGCGCCTGTCCCTTTCACATCCTAACATGAGATTGTCCACCAAATACAATGGTGGAACAAACTTATTAAAAGGGTTAAAACATAGCAATAAACTTTGAGAAATTTAGGAGTAGATAACCTCTTAGTTACTTGAATCAATCTTGCAAACTAAAACACTTGCCTATTTTAAAAACCACACATCAGTACACTTTCAAAACAACTTTCAAAAATAAATGAAAACCTTTTCAAAAGACATACATCTTTGTATACATCCCCACATGGATCATTACAAAGGTCGCCACCACATTGGCTTCTTTTCAAAACATTTTCAAACCCACACACACAAGCACCATTTAAAACAATTGAAACAAAAGGCAAGTGATCTAAGCAAGTAACTAAGAGCCCATGGATAACCATGGATAGAAAGGGTGTTAATACCTTCCCTTTCTATAATCTACTCCCCGAACCCAAGAAAACATCTCAAAAGGTTTTTGCTGTGCTTTTTAAACCTTTCCTTAGGATAAAATAAAAAGTCGGTGGCGACTCTTGCTCAACCGAAACATTTGCGAAAACAAACGCAGAACCTCAAGTCAGTTCTCCCACTGTATCACAAGATGGAACCGGAAATTGATTTCCGGTTTACACTCTATCACATGATAGGATTTGTAAGGTCCACGTTTGCCTTCAACTACTATAAATAATCTCATTTGGCATTTTGTTTCATAACAAAACACCAAAAAACAGAAGAATGGACATCATATGACATATTAGAAATGTCAACTTTATATGCAATACACCATCGCGAGAATTTAAGTTCACCGAGTACGCCCCTCTTGAAGATCTGCAAGAGATATTGCAGGATCTGCTACCTTATGGTGATAAACACAAATATGTGAAGATTGAGTACCGTTCGTCATCCATTGACAAAGATGGAAAGCTTCAGTTCATCAACCGTGAGCTAAGGAACAACGCTGATATTCAGACTACGTGGCATACGTTTATCCGTTTTGAAACAAAAATTCCGATCGAGCTAGATGCGACTCTTTCGAGATCGGTAGATGATATTATCAAGATGTTGCAATGTCCACCTGAACATTAAAGTGTAATGTTTGACGTATGTTTCAATCCTTAATATATTTCCTATTTTATGATATGAATTATTATTTTGAATTTGTGCAATTGATATTATGTAAGATTATTTTTTCTACTATATGTTCATTGCAATACTGAAAATGTAAGTCCGAGTATCAACCGGAATTGTATTTTCAATTTAACTCTACATATTTTTAAAGCTTAGTACACACTAAAAATATATTTCTAATATTCAAAGGGAGTTTAGTAATTTGTATAAAATGGAAAAGGAAATTGCCTATCATAAAGCATTAAAAGCCCAAATCACGGCCCAATTTCAGAAAGAGGGGTTAGTGAAGCAGCAACAACTTGGTTAACAAACGCTAAACTCCTTTCTCCTTTCTGAGAAAAACGCCAAACCCTATTTACAAAACCTCTACACCGAATTCTCAGTGTTCTGCAGTTTTCCATTCAGAAGAAACAACCAGAAGGATTCGAAAATGGCTCGTAATGAAGAGAAAGCTCAATCCATGCTCAACCGTTTCATCACAATGAAAGCGGAAGAGAAGAAGAAACCAAAGGAACGACGTCCTTTTCTTGCCTCAGAATGCCGCGACCTCAACGAAGCTGACAAATGGCGTCAACAGATTATGCGTGAAATCGGTCGTAAAGTCGCCGAGATCCAAAACGAAGGTCTCGGCGAACACCGCCTCCGTGACCTCAATGACGAAATCAACAAACTCATCCGTGAGAAAGTTCATTGGGAGCGCCGAATTGTCGAACTCGGAGGTCCTAATTACGCTCGACATTCCGCCAAAATGACGGATCTGGATGGAAATATTGTTGATGTTCCAAACCCTAGCGGCCGTGGTCCTGGTTACCGTTACTTCGGTGCTGCGAAGAAACTCCCCGGTGTACGTGAGTTGTTTGAGAAACCACCAGAGCTTCGCAAGCGAAGAACACGATATGATATCTATAAACGAATCAATGCAGCTTATTATGGTTACCGGGACGATGAGGATGGTATTCTAAAATCCCTTGAGAAGCCTGCGGAGAAGGCTATGCGAGATGATGCGAAGGGAGAGTGGCACCGGCTTGATATGGTAAGGAAAGAGGCTAGGAAGGCTGTTAGGAGTGGGGAGGTTGCCGAGGTTACTATTGCTGCTAGGGAGATTCTTCATGAGGAGGAGGAAGATGTGGTGGAGGAGGAGCGGACGAAGGAGAGGGAGATGAGGGATAAGGATGAGAAAAAGAGGGAATTCATTGTTCATGTGCCGTTGCCTGATGAAAAGGAGATTGAGAAGATGGTGTTGCAGAAGAAGAAGACGGATTTGTTGAATAAGTATGTTAGTGATGTTCTCATGGAGGAGCAGACTGAAGCTAAGGACTTGCTTAACATTCATCGCTAGGCAGGTAGGGGTTTTTATGCTCTGCTCCTAATTGGAACTTTTTACATACATTGTTAAATTATTACATGTTGCAGTTTATTTAGATTAGATGCAAGCATGTGATGCTATTATATTTAATATTTTCTGAATGACCTATCTATTATTGTAAATTGCACTGGATGATGTTATATTCATTGACGAATTTAAATGCATAGAGTGTAGCATTGATTTGCAAGGAGTTTTTGATATCAGATTAGTCAACAATTAATCATTCAGAGAATTTATATTGCACTAGATGATGTTCTATGGTAAGAATTTTACAATTAATCATTATTAGTCAACAACCTTATCTTTTGGTTAACCATCGAAAGATTCAAATCCAAGATCAACATCTGTTTTTTACTTTATTAAGTAATCAGTGAAACTGTATCTTGCAAATATTTCTCTTAAGTGGTGGTGTTCAAATACTTGTATATATTATTTCATTTGAAATCTTTCATTGATATTATGTTATCGACTCTCTGTTCAGCCCTTGTATAAATATCTTTATTTACACATGTTTCTTGCATAAGTATTTGATGTTCTAATTTGTGAACTTAGTGGTTCTTTTCTCTCGACTCTCTGAGATTATTTCGGAGTTAAAAAATTGTGAGCATTAGAATTAGTATAGCTATTGAACACTCATATTGCATTCTACTAAAATAGCAATTTAGTTTTGAGTTGTGATTAGAAATTTTATATTTATAAGTGCCATTTTTATTACCTATATGTTGTCAACATGATGATGTGGATTGCCTTCTAATTTACTCATTTGAACTCAAGAATCATAGTATAAAATCCATAAATTGCCCTGATAATTTATCTTGGATAAATTTACTCTTCCTAGCTGTAAAAAGAGAAGTATCAAAAACTGTTGTACAAGTTGTTTGATGTTATTGATTCTAATTATGTTCTTGTTAAGGGTTTTTGTTTTATGTATAATGCAAGTCACATGTTTGAGGAAATGCACGTGTTAAGGTTTTTTGAATATATGTACCACTACCAAACATATGGAATGATATTACTAGTTTCTGTTTTGGGTTCTTAGTTATAATATGTATAGAATGTGTGAGCATTACTTATATAGGATCCCTAAATTTTGACAGCGTATGGTAAATAAAGTTATTTCCCGTTTGAATATATCTTTTGAATATATCTTTATATATCACACTTCAACTTAACCTAACCTCTCAAATCAGCCTACATCATATGTGTAGTAGATCATCAATATCAAAATATGAAAAGGAAGAGAACTTCCTGGTTTGTCCCAATGTGCTTGAATGATAGTTTACATGAATGGTTTTTCTGTAGTCTTGAATGCTCTGTTTTACATGTTTGGGCATGGAGATCAGTAAATCAGCCTACACATTCTGATATTTTAGTGTTTACTATTAGTAAGGAATTTTTGAAATCAAATTCTTCAGTGAAGCATAGAGCGTAGTAATAATTTGCAACAGGGGGTGCTAATTTGGAATCTGTTAGGGGCTAGAATGTCTATCTCACGTGATGGCTTAATCACAGTTATGCAACATTCGCATGGCCTGCAGAAACTATGTGTAGCGTGTGGCACAGAGAACCAACAATAAAACAGTACACACTGCAAAAAAATGGGATATGTACTTGTTATTGATAGTGGAAAGCAAGATACATTTTACTCTGTACAAATAGTAGTTAGACCTAGGAAAGGAATTGGCTCAGAATGACCAAGTATGAGATCTAAGAAGATCCTTATGTACTATGCAGAAAGATAGAAAGAAATACCAGAGAATCTAATCTAATCTAGAACTAGGAGAAGAATTTAAATAACACTTAATCTACACCCACTACCCGAGGCTCTCCATGATTATGTAGTAAAGCTTTCATAGAGTTTGTTTGCAATGTGAACAAAGGCTTAAAGTTCAATAGCTAAGTTGTGTTATTGTGGGCGGACCAAATTGGAAGGGCCCGGGGTCTTATCTTTTACTTTCATTGCCATTTTTTATCATTATTTATTTTTAACTTCTAATAACAAAAAACAGTTGGTTTCCTTGAAGGTATTTGTTTTCAATCCTTGCCTTGATTCTCTTGTTGAAAAGACACATTATTGTTTTTGGGATAACTGAGCCGATAACTAAAATAATGTTGTCGTTTACATAGTATCAAGTATCAATTCACTAAGTTTGGAACTTCAACATTTATGTTACCACATTTACATCAGGAACCCTTCCGTCTTGAGGTTGACTACTGACTTTGTGCTGGATCAACACTGGATAATAGAGCAAGAGTTACTTCTGGTTTGAAGAAATTTGTAAAATGGATGATGATATTCAACATTAATGCAGGAAATTAGTTGCCAAGCATTATGAAGGGTAGGTTCTGTTTGTAAAGATACTAGGTGTGGAGCTAAAACTTGGAAGCAGGATGGATATATATGACGTGCTTGTTGTTTTTCTATATTTGTTGGCATCCTGGTAGCTTAAATTATGTGCATAAAAGGGGACTGGTGCATCCACAAGGGAGGGTGCGAGTTTTTCCTACTACATAATGGATTAAAGATTGCATTACAATGTATATTTCTAAGAATTTTATAAGTTTGAGCTAATGCATATAATGGTAGTGTTTTGAAATTTGGCCAGTGTTAGTGTGTTCGCTAGTCTGGTGCATGTATTGGAACAGTTTGTGTAACGAGTTACAAACAGGTTTTCCCCGCTTCATTTTATTTCAAACAACACAAGTTTTACATATGTTATTTTTTTGGTGTTAAAGCAAAATTGGTTAACCTTTGATTTTGGCGTTTCTTTTCTCCAAGTTATGTTGATATGTATGTGTCCAAATTCAATGTTCACTGACCTTGAAAAAGGCCAAAGCATCTTTAAAATCAAATGGGAAATAAGCAATTTGACAATTAGTGGTGTTTCTAAAGGAAACTAGAATTGATCGGAGTCAGATGAAGCGAATGAGATTTTAATTCATATTACATGTAGAATGATGCATTTTCTTCTTTATATAGTAAGGAGGTTAAAATCGCTCGTGGATTTGGCAGCGTATTATGCGGAAGACTATCTGATTAATTTGGATGGTGTGAGATGATCTCTGATTAATTTGGATGGTGTGAGATGATTTAGTGGTTGTGTCATTCATTTTCTTGCTCGGTGTGTGATTTAAGTGTGTCGTTTGCTTTTGGGTCTCTTGTTCGGTGTGTGATTTAAATGTGTCGTTTGCTTTTGGGTCTTCATTATTGGACATTTTGGACGGTCTAAAACAATTGTCCTGAAGCCTTTGCCTCTACTTTTTAGGGTGAGGCTTCATGATGTTCATTTCTATGCGTTATATGTCTTTTTATTGATGAACCCTTAATGCATGCCCTCTCACGTGCTTAGCAATGATGATCTTTGAGAGTTAGGACACTAAAATATCTCTGAGGGGATTTGGATTGTCGACAATGCTCTTTTCCATTGTCATCGTAAGACATCATATGGTTCTTTATGTTGGAAGAAGCTATAAAAGCTTATGTGCTCGGTATTTTGAGCGCGCGTGTGAACACCACAACCTCCGTATACATGAATTTAATATTTGGATCTCATTGTTACTAAATTAGGTATTCGTGCTAAATATGTTGCTCTAGGATATAGGTTTACTTTAAGAGGTTTGGTTCGAAATTTATTAGTCAATAAAGTTTGTATCCGTAGTAGGGATGTAAACGGGGCAAGAAATGTTTGGAGGATGCTTCTCTGCTCTCTGTCCCACTCTCAAATTTATTCTCCATTTTCATCTCTAATCTTCGCTACGAAAGAATATTTTCCTTTGTCCCCATTCCCACAGATCTCCACGCAGATCCACGGTGATCGAATTTTAAGAAAATTTCTATATTTTTCGATCAAAACTATGACACTAGTATTTTGTTATTTTTTCTTTTTTTAAAAACACATATTTTACATCTTTCATTTTTAAAAAATAAAAATACATTGTGCATCAATAACAAAAAAAGAAGCAAAAGCATGTGTTGTTGCTAAAAAAAATTCTAGAAAAAAACAATAATTTTTTTCTTTTTTTAAAAACACATATTTTACATCTTTCATTTTTAAAAAATAAAAATACATTGTGCATCAATAACAAAAAAAGAAGCAAAAGCATGTGTTGTTGCTAAAAAAAATTCTGGAAAAAAACAATAATTATTAACATAACTTGTTGCTACCATGCTTCAGCTAATTTACAACTACATTGCGGTTGTCGTCCAGCGCAAGTGGTTGATTATGTGTGGGTGTGAAAAATCTATAACTACTAATTTATTAATTGAATGAAAACCGTGTACTAATGAAAGTAAAGTGAATTTGAAGAGTAATTACCATAAGTGTAATGAACAAAGAATAGTGGTTTTGTGATCATGATGAGATTAGAGGAGATGATGAATGGAGGAGACATATAATTAAGAAAATAAAAGGAGGAGATAGTGTGTACATCCTATGTATTGAGTGTACTTTTCTAGAGTTGGATATTTAGGTAGTGAAATAATATTATACAATAAAACATAAAAATAAAATGGTCCACTAATGACTCTTCATTTTCTAATAAATTAATATTTTTGATGTAAACTTATATAATATATAAAATATAAAAGTTAAATAATAAGGTCGGAGTCGGGTAATCTATGCGGCGATGGGTACTTTTCCAATCTCTTCCCCAAAGTGTCATCGGGTGAACTTTTTCCTCCATCCTCATCCCCGCGAAAGAAAAAATCTCCAACTTCGGTGCTCCGAACAGATAATCTCCGCAAGGATCTCCATATTAACACATGCAAATTGACATCCCTATGCATCCGGCCTAATTGTCCACCAATTTATCTATGTTTGGTAATCGATACGAATCTTTTGGACATGCCTGGTTAAGATTTATGTAATCCACACACATTCTCCACTTTTCAGAGGCTTTATTGACTAGCAATACATTAGAAAGTCATTCAGTATATCTCGCTTTAGAGATAAAGTTGGCATCAACTGACCTTGAAACATTTTGGTAGTAATTTTGGCCTTCTATAGGAAATGTCTCCTTCTCTGTTGGAATGTGTATCATGCGATAAAATCGACGTTCAACTAGTGGCACGGTACAGACGGGTCAATATTGTGCATCTCATGAGGAGAGATGGCAAAGGGATATGCATTAGCTCTTAGAAATTACGAGTGTTTCCCCTACTTTGTTTGGAGACTGACACCTGTCTTTACTGGGCACGAGGGTTGTCATCGTGTTGGACGATCTCATATTCATCATTTGGAACTAGTCTCTTCCAGTGAAAGTCCAGTAGTATGATCACCTCTGAGGATGGAAATGATCTTTCTGTGGAAGTTCAACGATGTAATCACCTCCAAGGGCAAGGATTTTTCAATGGAAGTCCAACAATGTAATCACCTTCAAGTGTTACAAGGATCTTCTAGTGGAAGCTCAACAATGTAATCACCTTCAAGGACGACAATGATATTTCAATGAAAGACCAACAATGTAATCACCTCTAAGGGTGACAAAAATCTTACACTGGAAGCCCACCAATGTAATCACCTTTAAGGGAGATATGATCTTCTAGTCGAAGTCTATCAATGTAATCACCTTTAAGGGTATCAAGGATCTTTCAATGGAAGTTCAATGATGTAATCACTTCTAAGGGTGACAAAATTCTTTAAGTGGAAGTCCAACAATGTAATCACCTTTAAGAATGACAATGATCTTCTAATGAAAGTCTAAAAATATAATCAACTCTAAGAGCGGCAAGAATCTTCTAATAGAAGTCTATAAATGTAATCACCTTCAAGGGACAAAGAACTTTCAGTGAAAGTCCAACAATATAATCACCTCCAAGGACAACAACGATATTCTAGTAAAAATTCAGCAATATAATCACCTATAAGTGCGGTGTATTTCAGGAGTAGTGTGGGTGCCTCTTTCTCTTTCCAGACCGGGGGAAAAGGTTTGGTATCTTCGGTGTCTTCGATAGCTTGAAGACTTTTGGATCCTCTCGTGATGAGTTTCCGCATGAGTATTTATTGGTTTCTGGACAACGGTTTAATTTCTTCCCAAATCAACTTAGTGTACAATGTTGTTTCTTGAGTTAGCATGGTGTAAGCTTTCTCTGATCCGGAGTAATCTTTCCACTAAGGTCTGGGAGCTTTGTTGTTGTACCATACTGTAAACATTGTTCAACAATTTGTTAAATAAAATCATATTCTTTAGGAAAATCTTATTCTTTAAGGAAGTGGAGTTGTAGATAGGATTAAAATTTCTCGCTAATAAGTTAGTTAATCCACGTTGTAGGTCATGTAAAATGTGGGTTTGTGACTACTTTGGTTAAGTTTTCAGTTTCGTAAGGTTATATAGCCAATTTTTGCTTTCAATTCATTAAGACATTCTTTCCAAAACCTTTATGTTTGCTTTTAGCTTCAACAATTGGTATTAGATCTTCATTACTGAAGCATGATCCATAGTGTATGCGTGAGAAATAATAATGAATGTGAGAGAAACACTGAGTGTGTGTGTCACGAAAGAAACTGTAATTTTCTTTCAAGTAAAAGAAGTTTAAAAGAATAGTAGAAAGTGATGACAATAGTTTTATGCAGCCTATTATTCCCAAGTTTGATGGTCACTATGACCATTAGGCGAAGTTGATGGAAAACTTTTTCTCTTCTAAAGAATATTGGAGTCTCATTGAAAATGGTATATTGGTGGTAGAAGATGAAGTAGAGTCATAGAGACACAACACGAATCAGTAGAAGAATAAAAGTTGAAGGACTTAAAGGAAACAAATTACCTCTCCCAAGCAATTTCTCATGGCGTTCTTGAAACAATATTCAACAAGACACTTTCAAAGGTATACGGGATTCAATGAAGCAGAAATTCTAAGGTTCAAATAAGGTCAAAAGGGCACAATTACAAGTTTTACAGGACGATTTTGAGATTCTTCATATGAAAGAAGGAGAAACAATGAATGCATATTTCTCCCATAATTTAATCATTGCTAACAAAAGGAAAGCTCATATGGTGCAAGTATGAATGAAACAACCATTACTAAGAAGAGCTAAAGAAACTATATATAAAGTGTTTAACCGGTAAGCAACTTAAAGACTATTTTCCTAAGAAGAGTATATGGAGCTCATCAAACAAGCTACAATTTGTGTATCCAGACATATGTAGAGCATAAAGAGGTACATTCTAAGTGTTATAGATAATTTCACACGTAAAACTTGGATTTACTTCTTAAAAGAAAAATTTAAGGCTTTTCCCATGTTTAGAATTTTTAAAGTTCGTGTTAAAAAGGAGTATGGTGAATATATCACTTCTTTAAGAACAAACAAAGATAGTTACCTCAAATGAATTTGAAGAATTTTGCAAAATTCAAGGCATATCTAGACAATTGATAGCAACATATACTCCTAAGAAAAATAGAGTTGCTGAGAGGAAAAATAGGATAACGATGAACATGGTGCACTCTATGTTGGCCATGAAGAAGGTTCCCAAAATGTTTTGGCCATGAGCTGTAAAATGGAGTGTGCACATCCTTAATAGATGTCATGTTATGATTATGCAAAATAAAACTCCAAAAGAGACATGAAGTTGTGTGAAACCAACAATTAATTACTTTCAAATTTTAGGGTATGTAGCTCATACACAAGGTCTAAACAAAAAAAGAAGTAAGTTAGACGACGAGAGTAAGAAAATTGTTTTGTTGAGAGTAAATGATGAGTCAAAAGACTACATATTATATGATCAGGTTTCCAAGAAAATGATCATTAGTAGAAATGTGGTTTTTGAAGAAGATGAATGTTGGAATCGAGGCATAAGTGAAGAAGAATGCAGATTGAATGTTTTGGAGTGCAAATATGATTTTGAGAATGCCACTAAAGGAAGAGGAGTGGATAATGAAAATGAAGCAATATTACATATGCAAGAAATTCAAGTGAATCTAGTTCCACTTCTAATGAATCACATGAGGAAGATTCAGTAATTATGAATGAAGGGAGGATAAAAGGAGTATCATTTTGGATGAATGACTATGAAATAAGTGAAGGTTTGTTCGATGAAAATGGTCTGATTGTAATGATAACACTCATTGAAGATGACCCACTTACATTTGAAGAAACTGTCAAGATCAACAAGTGGAGGACACAATGATGAAAACTATTGAGTCAATATAAAAGAACAAAACCTGAGAACCAAGTGTTTTGCCTAAAGGAGTGAATCTTATTTGAGTTAAATGAGTTTTCAAGATGAAATTTACGAGAATAGAGAAATAGATAAATACAAAGCGAGATTAGTGGCAAAATGGTATGCACAATAATACAAAGTAGATTGTACTGAAGTTTTAACTTCATTGACCAGACTTGATACTATTCAAATGATACTTCTATTGGAAGCTCAAAACAGTTGGAATGTTTTTCAACTTTATGTAAAGAGTGATATTTCAACTCAAAGAAGAAGTATTTGTGTAGCAGCCACATGGATATGAGAAGAAAGGTGAAGATAAAGGCTTATTTTATTTGAGAAGGGTTCGAAAGGTATTTTTGTAAACACAAATTGTTCACAAAATCAAAAAAATGGAGATAAAATTTTAATAGTAAGTCATATATATTGAGAATGATAAAAGTATGTGTGATAAATTTAAGATCCTGATGAAGTTAAAATTTGAGATATTTGATTTTGAAAGAATAAGATATTTTCTTGAGATTGAGGCGCTGCAGAGTTCATGGGGGATTTCTTTTTGTTAAAGAAAGTATGTTCACAAAATTTTATCAAAGTTTGAAAATGGAAGAAAGTATTTAAACAATAAAGAATCTTATAGTACCAAGCACAAATTGTTACAAAATGAAACTCAAACCAAAGTTGATGAAACTTTAGGTTGTTGATAGTATGATGTACTTGACTTAGGGATGTCAGTTTGGACCTGTTAATGGGGATCCCCGCGGGGAACGCCCCGTTCGGGGCTCCAAAGATAGGGAATTTTCCCCCGTGGGAGCGGGGATGGGGAGAAAAATTCCCCCGAGAGCATTTCGGGGACGGGGACGGGGAATACACCCCCCGCCCCGCGGGAACCCCGCCCCGCCTATTATTTTAATATAGTTAATTTAATATATATATTTTAGATTAGGTTTTTTAGTCATTTCCTTTATGTTTATTTATAAAAATAAATAAATAAATATTCATGTATTTATTAAGAGAGAGAAATGTAAATATTAGACCCTAAAAAAGTTGAAGCGTTTCATTTTCTTCTGCCAGACATTTAGAGTCTCACACGTTAGACTCCTTTTTTTCTTCTCCAGTCAAATCTCCATTCATCTTCCTCATATAGCATTTTATAGAAATTTATAAAAAAAATATTATTATTTTGTGTTCCATTAGTATTTTTAATAAAAAATAATAAATGTCAAATACTAGTATTTTTTAATAACATAATAAATATGTGAATTCTTTGTGCTTTTTATTTTTATAGAAAATATAAACATTTTAAAAAAATAAAATATTAATGAATAAATGTAGGATCTATGGGGATCCCCGCGGGGAACGGGGATCCGCGGGGAACGGGGATGGGGATAGAAATTCCCCCGTGACGGAGATCGGGGACGGGGACGGGGAATGAATTTGATGGCGGGGAAAAAGATGGGGAAGTGTCCCCCCGGCCCCGCCCCGCCCCATTGACATCCCTAACTTGACTACTACGTATTTGGATTTGATATACGGAGTAAGTCTTATCAATAGGTTCATTGTCCAACTAAATTTCGTTGACTAACAACAAAAGAATACTAAGGTATTTGAATGTTGTCATTGAGCTTGAGATTTTCTATAAAAAGAAAGGTTACACAAATCTCAAGGCTTATGCTGACAGCGATTTTGTCGTTGAATTAGATGATCAAATAAGTACTTTAGAATTTGTTTTCTTATTTGATTTTGGAGTTATTTCTCAATCTTAATAAGTAACTTGTAGTGACATTGTCTACTACATAAGGTGTGTCGTTGAATTAGATGATCAAATAAGTACTTTAGAATTTGTTTTCTTACTTGATTTTGGAGTTATTTCTCAATCTTAATAAGTAACTTGTAGTGACATTGTCTACTACATAAGGTGATTACGTAACTGCATCTTATGTGTGTCAGAGTATTTGGATGAGACGAGTGTTAGAGAAATTTGGTCAGAAAGAGAAGAGTATTCTAATTCGATGTGACAATAACTCTACTATAAAGTCGTCTAGAAATGCAAAAAAGAGGAGAAGAGTATTCTAGTTTGGGATGACAATAACTCTACTATAAAGTTGTCCAAAAATGCAAAAGCAAGCATATTAACATAAAATTTCATTTTCTTAGAGATATAAAGACAGTCTCTCAAAGTAGTACAGTTTGTAAAACTACGAATTATGCTATGAATGGTTGATGCTTTGGTGGGAAACTAATGCTTGATTTATTTAAGGGAGAGAGTGTTTGATTTATTTATCGTTAATATTTACTGTTTTTATGTGAGTTTGTTGTTAAATAAATTCCATTCTTTAGGAAATTCTTATTCTTTAAAAAAGTGAAGTTACAGATAAATTCTATTCTTTGTTAAATAAGTTTGTTAATCCACGTTATAGACCATGTAAAACGTGAGTTTGTTACTGCTTTAGTTAAGTTTTCAGTAAGGCTATGCTACAAAGCCAACTTTCTATATTTTCTGTGTTTGAACATTGTTTCAGTAACTCTGGGTTGTTTTGTTATTACACCAAAATTTACAGTTGTCATATGAACTCTTTGCCAGAATCAGGTAACCTTTAAAATTAATAATTTATAACAAAATATCAAGTGCAGAAATATCATTTTCCAGCTCACTGCAATAGACATGAATCTCAATAATATTTCCTTACAATTCAATGTGACACTTAAGCGGCTTGGTGTTTAAGTGTCGTCTACAATCAATAGCCAAGAGCTATGTAGCATTTCATTTGTGGGCTGTGTGGTACTAAAGAGTGTGTGCATCATAAAGGGATATTGTAATTTGTAAGGCCGAGAAGACTACTCATAAATCCAGAAAGAAAGTGTGGCCAAACGTACATGACGCATTCATAAATAGAGAAACTGTGGCCAAACTGTTATAGCACTGCACTAGCTAGGAAGTGTGATAGAGTAAAAAAAAATTGAATTTTGGAAAGTATCTAAAATTTGTGTTCTATTTTGTCATTTTAGAAATCAAATGTTATTTTTGCAAAAGCAGTTCACTCTTTGCTTTCATTTCAAACCGAGTTTGTAGAGAAAATATGGATTTGCATATGTCCAACTGAAACTCTAACATGAGGAGTCCTAAACGGAAATTCGGGAATGCAGCCTTGCAAGAAAAATGGCGACATCAAGATACGAAAGAAAATCTACATTTTATCTTGGGTTTAATCACACCTCAATCTGGAGTGGCTTCTAAAACCTTTGGTGAACTGACCAATCAATTATCATGAAACTGACAATCACTCTTTCTTTGGGACATCTAATTCAGTATTGTTATTGGATCATTTCCAGAAGCGTTTCTGTCCTTGCGTTTTCCTGCATCATTTGGAAAACATGGAGAGAAAATGTTACTGAAAATAAGACAGGATACATCCGGTTTAGCATCAATTATTTGTGTAACAAAAGAAGCCTCCAACAACCAACCCAAAATCAATTTCTATCGTGTTAGGTCTTGTGAGGAAATGCAGATTACTACGGAAAAAAACAACTTCAAATTCCAACTTTTTGAAACTTGCAACATCTAGTGCAGAAGACTACTTCAATAATAAAAATACAGAAATTAAATGATTGGCAGGGTGGAGGAACACAGTTATAATCTCATTTTATGCATCCCATTTTTGGATTAAAAAAAATGCACCTCCACTATAACTTTTGCACCCAATTTGTTCCTTGTGCTACACCAGCATATAGCAAGAATAGAAATAATCCTCAGATTCGTTGTGGAAAAAATATAATTGTAATAAATAATTACTATCATGGTTTTAGTTTTGTTTCTTGTTTTCAAAAAGTTTTGGTAAGAAAACAAAATCTGGGCTCATTTATTACTCAAAATTTTGAAATTAGTAAGAAAATAAAAACAATTAGAATGTTACCTCATATGCTCTTTGGAACGCCTGATGAATTCACTTGGAATATCACTGTCAGATCCTTGGTAAGACTGTAGCACCGGTCTTATATCAGCCGGACTACTACGGGCAACAACTGCATGTGGATAATGGAGAAGGTAATGCAAAATATTTGCCAACGATAAAATGTCGATACTTCCAAACATGAATTCATTTAAACACATCTCAAGAGGAATGCACTTACACTCAAGGAATGGTATGAAATCTACAAGAGCTGTATCATCTTTATCAGTCTGCAGCCATGGCTTAATAGGGACACAGTTTTCAGGTTGTAGGCAACTTTCAAGAGCATGGCCACTTAAGTACATAACTTTTGCAGGATTCCTGTTTAGTTTTGTAAGATCCTGCCAATGAGGGGCAAGAGGGGAAACATTTCAACGATATTCGAGATGCCACATTTTATACGGTATCATAATAAAATGACAGGAAAAGGCAAAGGAAATAATATTGACAGGTCTGTTATAATATTCTTTAGGTGTAAGTTGTATTATGAATAAAAGTTACAATCCAAGGCATATGTTCTCTATTATAAGCAACACTCGGTCGTACACTTACCACAAGAGTTGAGAAAGAATAATACATGAATATAAACTCATACTCACTCTATAGTGTTTCCCATCCTGATACTTAGTAGCAGGCCTTGATAGCCTGTACCTAATGCAGTGCTTGGGATCCAGCCTCTCTATAACAGGGTCTACAAACTGCACAGATCAACAAAAGCATGAGCATATGAATACTCACAAGTCATAACAATGATAAGGATCTGTTCAAAATAGAGAAACAAAATCAGATTACCATATTTTGTTCATCTGTATACACTACTATTTCATAGAACTGAGCTAGATGTTCTAAGAAAGCATCAACTCCGGGTCTTTTAAAAGTCTGCCAGCCAGTATCTCGCTTCACATTCCAAAAAAAAAAGTAAAAATCAATATATTTTAGGTCATCAGATGTCTGCAGCATGTAACCATCAACTCCAACTATTTTTTGTGACAAACATTATAGAAATGAAATTGCCGATAAAAATTCATATCTCAGTCCACAAAAATGGGGCATTTTCAATAAAAGTCTTACTGTCCAAATGTAGTGAATCAATGTTTCATTGAGATCTAGAACAAGTGTGAACACATGTTGCTCCTGAGGAAGCAAATCTGGAAGGAGCTTGTCTGTGTATGGTTCCGTATAACTCTAGAAGAATGCAAGACCAAAGTATTAAAAGTTTAAAACGGATGAGAAAATAATAGTTGACAAAAAGGAAAACGTACAAGGCCAAAGTCAGAGAAGTAAAAGTATGCACATACCCTAACTTGTTCTTCAATTAACCTTCTAGCGTCCAAATAAAGCTCAATTGCTTTAGCAGGCACTGAGATAAAGCATGCAGGAGATTCAGCAAGCCATAAAAATAACAAACAGACATATATAACTTAACTTGGAGTATAAAACCCCCTCCCCCAAAAATTGCTGTTAAGTTTAATATCATAAAAGCATTGGTTGTACCTAATAGTCATGCAAACAAATATTTTTCCAAGGGACCCTACTGCATGTTATGTTGGGTTGATCAACTAATTTAAAAGAAATATTGCTTATGCAAGCTAAAAGCACTTAACAAAATCACAAAAAGATAGAGTGATTAACTCATCCATTTGTTTCATGTAACAAAAACATTCCAGGAATCCAAAGGAAGAGAAACTCCCATGTAGAAACTCAGAGTATAAACTATATATTATGTACAGAATAATGTCAGGAAACTCACCTGTTACTGCAGTTGAGTATATAAGCCCTTGAAATTTCTGTAAGCATGAAATCAAAAAATGTCAACCTACTAATGTTAAGGCCTATTAACATATTATACCAAAGGATATATGATAATCCATCACATCCAAACCATGCAGAGTTCCAAAACAAAGCAATAGTAAGTTATGTAGCACCGACACCTCTGAAAAGGTGTGTCCGTGTTGGTTTCAGTAACCGACATTGACACTTGTAATTACGTTTAATTTATTTATTTTTTCAAAATATTATAAGTGTTGTGACATGTCAATATTAGTGTCGTGTTTCCGGTGTCCGTGCTTCATAGATCATAAGGTATCCAAAGGGCACTTACATGTAACAAAAAAGTATAAAAAAATCTGACATCGAAGGCTACTAAAAATTATTAGCAATCGAAAATCACAAAATCAATTTGTTACATCTAGAGGTACCCAACCAACAATAGGCACACAAAAAAAAGCTAAAATCTACACACAGATTTTGCAAGTCATTTCAAGTCATATATTGCCGAAGCAGCATTTCAAATGGCAAGAGAACGACATTCCGAGAGCCATCTCATCAAACAAAAACTAATTAATTATTTAGAGTTTAAACAACAATCCATGCCAGAAAAATAAGTTCAGATAAAAAAATTAGCAAAGAAGATTGAATGTGAAGAAAGATTGAGAAACAGTTAGCAGAACTCATATATTGCACAAGCAGCATTTCAAATATCGACAACATTTAGCAAAGAAGATTGAATAGATTGATGAACAGAACTCACATCGAGAGCAGTAGCTCCATCAGCTGGAGTGTTCTTAGCCGATTGACGAAACAACTTCGTTTTCTCATCAATTTCGTCCGCACTATAAGCTGTGCATTACATTCAAACAAAAAAGAAAAATCAATTAATCATCTACATCTAACAAGTTATCATTTCCAGATCAACAAATTTCATTTACAAGAACAACACAAAATGACGACAACAGTGAATACGTAAACAAAGATAGAGAAAGAAAAAACTAACCGTAAGAAGCATAGCCGGTTAGGGCAGTAGTTCCGGTGAAAGCACCGATAACGGTGTATTTGAGGAAATTCCAGCGGTTAGGGGAAGTAGTGGCTGAAGGAGGAGGAGGTTGAGGAGCAGCGGGAGCTGCACTGGTGGAGAGGAATCGCTTCGATGAAGATGATGCGACGGAGGAGAATCGAGATCGGAGAATTCTGAGAGACATGGTTGAGAGATGGCTTCGATGAAAATGTAGTGAATGAGGTTCAAGTAGGGTTTTGGGTGGCTTTGCAGAAACGCCGATCGACGCTGCGTTCTGTTATTATTACTTTAACCAATTCTGTTTTGACTGGTTGGAGTCTTGACGCCGTTAGTTATACAAACGATAATTCTAGAACCCTCGTAAAGAAAATATTATGTTTATATGATTAGATAGATTATTTAGAAAAATGCTGGTATGAAAATGAATATAACTTTATAAATAATTAATCATAATTTTTTATTAATTAAAAAATTAAATTAAATTTCTCTTTCTCTTATACTATTTTATTAGGTTACATATTTTTAATAATATAGATTTAGTTTTGTTTTCATAAGTATTTTTCAAATGTTATTCGATTATTTATTTCTTCACTCAAAGAAAATATATTTGTTTAGTGTAAAAAACTTATAAAAATAATAAGCATGTCGTCTCAAATATTTAAATTTGTTAATTTTGGAGGTTTATCTTGAAAAGTTTATTCAAGCAAAAATAAGTAAAGATAGTTAGAGAAAATTAGAGAATAAAAGTGATTAATTGTTTTTTTCAAATCCGTTAATTTTCATTGTTGATTAATGTCTTCTATCTTAAACATGAATTTATAGCTTTATGATAAATTAACCTAATCGTTATATATAATTATGTTGTGTATAATTTACTTTCTTACAACAACTCCTTAATTTTTTAGTGTTGAGGGTTTTTGAATAGAAAGGGAGTGGAGGGAAGGGGGAGGAAAGAAAATATTTTAAATGAAAAGTGTTTGGTTCAATATTTTAGGAGGGGATATGAGAAAAAAATGAGGGAATCATAATCTCTCTTAGAGTGACTTTTCATTCTCTCAAATTAGAGTTTTTTTTAGAGAAGGGAATAAGAGAGATGTTAAAATATCATTTATTATATTGACGAAATTAACATCGAGTTTTTTTATAAAAAATTATAATTTATCCTTAAGAAAGTATTATAAGTTTAGCTTTTCTATCATATTTCTCTTCTTCTGATTTGATATTGGAGTTTTTTTTGCAATTAAAAGTTTGTTTATCGCTTAAGTCAAAATCTTATATGTTACAACATGATTGCTTCCATTTTTTTTTAAATCAACATTATTTTTACTTTTATCGTTTCACACTTTCGTATAAACTTTAAGATCAAGAATAACTTAATAAAAACTAGAATTTCAAATTAAGAAAACATGACTCACCCAGTTACATAGTTCAACAGATCAAATCAACATCATCTTGAAAGATCTAATATATAGAGAATTAGCTACTCATAATATAATTAATCATATATATGAGTTTAAAGTAATAATACATGAAACTTGAGATGAATATTGGTCTTCAATGGAGGAAAACTTTCATCCTTAAGCTCTTTGTGTTAGAATTTTGGGTCACAATGTAATTTTTAATGTGTTAAGGTCATTATTTAATTAGCTAAAACTAAAGTTGTCTAATTAATAATAATTTTATGACTAAGGGCATATATGTCATGAAATTTTATTGTGTACATAAGTCAATATCCTAATTTAATTAGGGACCAAATTAGGAATATTTAAAACTAAGTAGTAATGTTACTTATATGGGTTATGGTCCCTATTTGTAACGTACAATCCATACGATTTATTTGGCTTTGTTTCTTCATCCCCGTCAGAAGAGATCAAGAAACCCTATACAAAAGATCTCATGCCCGAAAACATTTAGTGATTCTAATAATAAATTCAGACACACTTCCGCTTTCTTTCTCATCTTGAATTCGGGTATGGATTCATAGGATATGAGTTCATAGAGATTTGCTTAAGGTTGTGTTCTTGATATATATATATATATATATATATATATATATATATATATATATATATATATATATATATATATATATATATATATATATATATATATATATATATATATATATATATATATATATATATATATATATATATATATATATATATATATATATATATATATATATATATATATATATATATATATATATATATATATATATATATATATATATATATATATATATAATACAGTAAAGAACAAATCAAAGTTCAACCCTTCAAAAAGTTGAAAAAGTTTTCCTTTTAAAAGGGTCTGAGTGCGTTAGAAATCACGTCCCGATATCATAAATTGTGACATGATATGCCCTTTTTACCCAAAATTGTGCCATGATATGAATTCATTGTGTCATGATTTGTTGTCTTTCTTCAGAATCACACCACTATATGTAAGCATTGTGACGCAGGAAGCCTTACGCTGTTCCAAATGGCAAATGTAAACAAAAGTTTCAGCAAAAAAATAATGGTGGTAAGAGTCATGGTGGGGGAGGTTCTGCTACTCCAATCAAATGTTTCAAGTGTGGGGTAACTGGTCATCATGCTTTAAAGTGTACTATAGTGAAATGCTACAGATGTGGAAAGGTTTGACATAAGGATAATGAATGTAAGAGTGATAGGTGGTATATTATAATTATGGAGAAATTGATCACATTAGTATAATTGTCAGGAACCTAAGAAGACGCAAGATGTTAAAGCTGGTGGAAAAGTCTTTGCTCTTAGTGGTGCAGAGGCCTCAAAGTCCCATAATATGATCCAAGGTACATGCTTTATTAATGGTATTCCTTTGATTACTAACATTCATACGCATGCTACTCATTATTTTATATTTTCTTATTATGTGAAAAGATTAAATCTTATTATGTTTCCTATGGGTGGAAGTATGATTATTGATACTTCTGCTAATTGGTCGTGACTACATTTTTAGTTTGTTTGAATTTCCCTATAACGATATATGGTAGGGACTTTGGTGTCGACTTAGTCTGTTTACCATTGAGTCAGCTTGATATTATTTTAGGGATGATCTGGTTAGAGTTCAACCGTATCTATGTCAACTGTTATTCCAAAGCAATGTTATTTCCTGGGTCCGTGGAAGAGAAAGATCTTATGTTCATATCGACCAATAAGATAAAAGAATTCTTGAAAGACGAAGCTCGAGTGTTTGTGATGTTTGCTTCTTTACAATTTAGGAGTAAGACATCAATGGTCGATCTACCTGTGGTGAAAGACTTTCCAGAAGTATTGCCTGGTGATATTACCGATCTACCGTTCGAGAGAGAAATTAAGTTTTCCATTGATCTGGTACCAGACACAAGACATGTATAGATGGAACCTTATAGAATGTCTCTAGAAGAGTTAGGAGAAGTAAAGAAATAACTAAAAGATTTACTTGAGAAAAAATTTGTCATGCCAAATTGGTCGCGTTGGGGAGCCCCGATGTTGTTAGTCAAGAAAGGATGACATTATGAGATTTCGCATTGACAATCATCAGCTAAAGAAAGTCAATATCAAGAATAAATACCATTTTCCCATAATGGATGATCTTATGGACCAATTAATGGGAGCATGTGTTTTCAGTAAGACAAAATTGAGATCAGGCTATCATTAGATCTGAGTGAAAATGAAGATATTCTGAAGACTGCTTTTAGAACTTGATATGGTCATTATGAATACCCGATGATATCGTTCGGAGTTTCTAATGCCCCTGGTATATTTATGGAATATATGAACAAAAATTTCCATTCTTACCTGGATAAGTTTGTTGCCGTTTTCATTGACGACATAGTAATATATTCCAAATTAGACAAAGATCATGCAGCGCATCTCTGTATAGTACTTCAAGTTCTAAAATAGAAGAAAATATATGCTAAGTTGTCTAAATGTGAATTTTTGTTATGTGAAGTCAGCTTTCTGGGTCATGTAATTTCCAATGGTGGTATAATGGTGGATCCTTCGAAAGTAGATGCAGTGTTACACTAGAAAGCTCTGAAGATAATTACTGAGATTAGAAGCTTCCTTGGACTAGCTGGTTATTATCGGATATTTATCGAGGGTTTCTGGAAGTTGGCCTTACCTTTGACTTGGTTGACTCGAAAGGGTCAAGCTTTTGTATGGGACCTGCAGTGTGAAGAAAATTTTTAAACACTGAAGAAAAAGTTGGCAACAACACCTGCTTTAATATTACCCGACCCGAGAGAACATTTTGTTCTGTATTATGATATGTCCAATATGGATTTGGGGAGAGTACTTATGCAGAATGTATAAGTAGTGACTTATGCTTCTCAGCAGCTGAAGATTCACGAGAGGAACTATCTTACTCACGATTTATAGTTGGCCGTTGTGGTGTTTGTGCTGAAGATTTTGAGACACTATTTATATGGTTCCATATTCAAAGTGTTTAATGATCATAATAATTTGAGATATCTATTTGATCACAAAGATCTTAATATGAGACAAAGAATGTAGTTAGAGTTTTCGAATGACTATGACTTTGTTTTAAATTACCATCCTGATAAAGCCAATGTTGTAGCAGGCGCTCTGAGTCGAAAATCTTTGCACATGTCAGCTTTAATGGCTAGGGAGTTAGATTTGATTGAGCGATTCAAAGATATGAGCTTAGTTTGCGAGGTGACTACTAATAGCGTGAGATTAGGCATGCTGAAGTTAACCAGTGGTTTTCTTGATGAGATTAGAGAGAAGCATAAAATGGATGTGGCTTAGGTTGATCGCTTATCATCAGTTAACTAGACTAATTATAAAGACTTCCAGGTTGATGAAAACGGGATTCTAAAGTTTCAGGATATAGTTTATGTACCCGATGTGTTGGAACTTAAGAAAATGATTTTGGAAGAGAGTCATCGAAGCAGTTTAAGCATTCATCCTAGGGCTACCAAAATGTACCAAGATCTGATGAATATGTTTTGTTGGACATGAATGAAGAGGGATATCCCATAATTTTTCTATGTTTGTTTGACTTGTCAGAAGTATAAGATTTAGCATGAGAAGTCGTCTGGGCTGATGTAGCCATTAGATATTACTAAATGTAAGTGGGACAATATCCCGATGGACTTTGTGACTAGTTTTTCAAATACACTGAGAATGAGTGATGCGATTTTAGTGATTGTAGATAGGTTGACTAAATCGGCTTATTTTATGCCGATTAAGATAAGTTTTTCATTATAGTGGTTTGCTGAGATCTACATTAATACGATTGTAAAGTTACATGGTATTCCATTGAGTATAGTTTCCAACAGAGATCCAAGATTCACTTTCAGGTTTTAGGAGGGATTGTAGGAGGCTTTGGGTACTAGACAGAGGTTGAGTTTTTCCTATCATACATAGACTGATGGTCAGACTGAGAGGACTATTTACTCTCTAGAGGACTTGTTGAGAGCATGTATCTTAGAACAGGGAGGTGCTTGGGACAATTATCTACCATTGATCGAATTTAGATATAATAACATCTACCATTCTAGTATTGGAATGACACCTTTCCAGGCATTATATGGCAGAAGATGTATAACTCCCCGATGTTGGTATGAGTCTGGAGAGAGTGGTGTACTTGGTCTTGAGATTGTTTAGCAGATGATAGAGAAGGTCAAAATGATCCAAGAGAATATGAAGGCTTCACAAAGTAGACAAAAGAGCTGACATGATAAGTAGAGGAAGGATCTTGAGTTTCGAGAGGATGATCATGTATTTTTTAGAGTCACTCTTATGACTGGTGTTTGACGTGCACATAAGTCTAAGAAACCTAAGAAACTTACTCTTTGTTTCATTGGGCCATATCAGATTACCCAACGGGTTAGACCTGTTACACAGAGTGGCTTTGCCACCATCACTTTCGAATCTACATGATATCTTCCATATATCTCAGCTTCAGAAGTATATTCCTGATCCATCCCAAATAATCCAAATGGATGATGTGCAAGTATGAGACAATATCACAATCAAGGCATCACCTATGACTTTAAGGATTGAGAAGTGAAAAAACTCATATGTAAGGAGATTGTTATGGGGAAGGTGGTTTGGAGTGGACCTTTTGGAGGGAGCATGACACGAGAGCTAAAAAGTCGGATGAAAGAGTCTTATTCGAAATTGTTTTTGCCAGGTAATTTTCGAGAACAAAAATATTTTTAACTAGAGGAGAGTTGTAATATCCCTACTTTATTTTAACATTTTAATTAAATATTAGAATATTTGATTGTGTGTGGTATGTGATTTATTTTGATTAATGGTGTTATTTTTGGTTATTTTAGTGTTTTAAGGGTATTTTGGTAATTTAATAATATCTGAAATACTAGTTGACTTTGAGAGCTTGAGATTTGAATTAGAATTATTTAATTTATTAATGATAATTAGATAATTTTAAGTTAATTGCTAGTGATTAAAATAAATAGAATTTTAATAAATAAATCTTTAGTTAAAATTAAATATTTATTTAATTGGGATGTTTTAGAATAATTATTTAGGAATGACATGTTACAGTAATATTTTATGAAACATTTTATTTTATTGAAATAATTATTTAATTCAAATAATTATTTGATTGAGATAATTGATTCTATTAAGATTAATTTATAATATTTTGGTTAGATAATATTTTTAATGTTAGTGTGAGGGGTGTGAGAGGAACAATATAGTGAACTGTATAAATGGGACTTTGATTGGGACTATATATTCTAACTTGAGGGTTAAAACTAGGTTAACGAGAAAAACAAAAATTGGGCGAGAGTGGCTATAGCATTTGGGATCTTGGGAAGCGGTTGCAGACGAGGAAATTTCTTCGTGTTACACGAAATGTTTTTGGAAAAGCTTTATTACGAGTTAAGGGAGAAATACTTTACATTATGGTGGTAATGAGGCAGCATGGTGATGTGGGTTCCTCACCCTCTCACCGGTGCCATGGGTTTTCCATGTCTTAAGTGTAAATTTTGTTATCGTGTAACCTAATGGGGTTTGGGATAAATTCCATTTGATCATTCTGGGATTTGTTTTAGGAGTTAATGTATGTATTGTATGTTATTATTACTATAATAATAATATGATAGGAATGTTTTGATGTGATTCTATTGTGGTAATTGTATGTTTTCTTCATGTTGTTGTTATGCTCATATGGGATTGGGTAAATCCCATTGGGCCACAAATCAATGTACCATTGTTGTTTATTGATCGGTATAATTATTGATTATGTATTTTGTGATCAAATGGGATTTCATAAAATCCCTTTTTGGCCACTGTAATGGTTGTATGTAATGTTTGTATGAGACAGTTGTAGCAAGTAAAATAAGTACAAATAGTCGTAGTATGAATTTTGGGGCAATATATGTTTTTCAGTATTTTCTGGTGTTGTGTTGGTGAATCGTTAAAGTTGAGAACTTTTGGGAACTGTAGAATCTCTCTTTTGTGAAATAACCGTATAAACTCAATTTTCCCTAAATTTATCTAAACAACTTATTTTCCCCCAAATGTATCAAAAAACCCTAATTTTTTTAGAAAAATGTTTTTTTTTTCAAAAAAGTCGGAAAACAAATATCTAGACATGTTCCACATCAATCACATAATCATATTCTAACACCCAACACAATATCATATACAATAACAATCAAATATGTAACTCATTTATGCAATACGACTCATGATAACAACCCGACTCATATGCGTGTGGTACCATTTATGGATAACACATGTCCATCTCGCTCCTTTATCCCACCATAGAATCAAATTCCCTCTTAAAACCAACGCACACTAAAATCGCTATCATCACCATAGGTAACGCTTCACCAATTCCCACTAGAATTAGTTATTCACTCGTGATCTCTATCATGGGACCATAGCACAACAAAACTGAACTGAAGTTCGTACACCATAAATACACGACTTAACAACATACACTTAAACACATGTACATATGACCCCTCTTCTGACTGTGAATCACACCAATAATACCAACAACGTAATGGTGATAGGAAAACATATCAATAAACAACATTTAATCACAATAAATATCACCATAACATTCATTGTTTTCACCACACACCAGCATTCATCATTTATCAATGAACTCGTTAAATCGATTAAAATCATGGTTAATCATCAAGTTATATACAAAAAATAGAAAATAGCAGGCCAACATTTAACAAACTCGAAAAATTCAAAAACTATAATTATTTCCAACAACTGGGCGAATTACGCCGTCACTGGAAACTTGACGAACTGCCTGCCATCAGCGTGGTGCCCGTCACCAACCTTAAACACCATGGTGTCATCCCCATGATGATTGTCCCACAAATAGGCATAGGTATCATTATGGGTTACCCTTCACATGTGTGACGCCCGTCAGCACCTTCAAGGCCATGGTGACCTGGTCGCCATACCAGTGATGCCTTCCATTGACATGCAGAATACATAATTGTGTTTTTTGTTGTGGAGTTTAATTCATAACTCTGGTTTTTCATTCTAGGCACTAAAATCGATTAGAATATAGTAGAGAATCCACATATTAACACCCATTAACCTATACCTATCAATTAACATGCATAATCATCAATGATTTACCACTTTTATCATGATTCCAACACCTTCAAAACTCAATAATGGAGTATATCCCAACATAGAACATCACAACATCATTCACCTAACAATTCATATGAATTTCATCATGAAAAACAAAATACAACATAAAGTGATCATCAACTTTCAGATTCACATCTAACCACAACAAAACATACACAATCACACAAAATCTATTAGAGGTTAATGACACCACATTCTACCCCTCATGAGTATATCCATTAGAGAAGTAGTTCTCGCCCTTACCTGGTTCTCCTAGAAGAAATGTAAATTTTCTGATTTGAATGTTCTTCCCTCTCTCTCTAACCTTCAAGGTCTCTCTTCTTCTTTTGCCTCTCTAAATCAATTTCACGTATTGTCAAAAACTCTCTAAACATAGGTTACATCTTAATTTAGGGTATTCTAATTAAAATATAATTCTCTCTTCCTCTTACAATTTATTCTCACTCTTTCCTACCTCTAATTCTCTTATTTTTCCATTTTTTGCCCAAATTCTCTATTTCCTCAATTTTATTAAATAAGTAAAATAAACTATTAATATTCCAATTATTAAAATAATTATAAATTAATTCTACTAACCTCTAACTCTTTTTCCACACTCCCACCTCAAAGACATACACACCTCTAAGCTTAATATTCATTTAATCACAATAACATAATAATTAAATAAATCATGACAAATTCACAAATCAATCAGTTAAAATAATTTAATTGAAAATAAAGTGTTACAACTATCCCCCACTTATAAAAAATTTCGCCTAAAAAATTACCTTAAGCAAATAGAGTCGGATACGACTCCTTCATATGACTCTTTAGCTTCCAAGTTACGCTCCCACCTGCTGGTCCACCCCAAACTACCATCACCAAGGAAACCTCCTTACCACACAACTACTTCACTTTCCAAGCCTTTATCTGCACGGGTGATGCCTCAATAATCAAGTTCTCTCTCACCCGGATATCATCCACTTGGATTACATGTGACAAATTCGAAATATATCTCCTCAACTAAGACACATGAAACACATCATGAAGATTAACAAGTGGAAGTGGTAAAGCAATCCAATAAACCACTTATCCTATCCTCTGCAAGATTTGGTACGTACTAATAAAGTGTGGCATAAGCTTTCAATACTTTAAAGCTCGACCAATACTAATTATAAGAGTAACTAATAAAAATATATGATCTCCCTCCTAGAACTCAAGTGCTTTCTTCCTTTTGTCATGGTAACTCTTCTGGAGACTCTGCGAAGCTTTCATCTCCTCTAGGATCATATTGATATTCTCAAAGGTCTGCTGAATAATTTAAGGTCCGAGCACAACACTTTCACCTGATTCATACCAACATAAAGGAGTTCTACATCATATACCATACAACACTCAAAATGGTTCCATTTATATACTCGAATGGGAACTATTATTGTAGGTGAACTCAATCAACGATAAATAGCTATCCCAAGCATCTCCCTACTCTAGTACACAAGCTCTCAATAGGTTTTCCAAAGATTGGATAGTAGTTTCTATTTCACCGTCCTGTTGGTGTAAGCCCTAGAGGCCAATACTTTGGATACTTGTATCGAATTATTTATTAATAATAAAAGGCATCTCTTTATTATGTTTGCTTTTCCAAAATAATAGAGTCCCTAGAATAGTTCGTTTGTTTAATGAAATATTAAGTGTGACTTAATCATGAGATCCCATTACATAAGAACACTATTCTTAAAATATCTATAGTCGAGCTTTATGTCAAAGTGAGATAACATTAAAGCATTGGGATTATTATGAAGATAGACTGATGATCACACCTTATGGATCATGGATAAGGAGTTATTAAGACTTGACATAGGTATGAATATTAGGAGTGATATTTATATTGGATTGACCCGCTATGAGAATACTATATTGAATGTTATGCAAGGTGTGATAAGTTATTCTCATGGTGATAATGGTGTATACCACCCTTCGACCTGAAACCACTATGGACCTTAGATGTGGAGTTAAGTACTTTATTGCTGATCAAACGTTATCCATAACCGGATGACCATAAAGACAGTTGATGGGTACTTCACAAAGCATGTCGAGGGACATGAGTGACCTAGATGGAGTTTGTCCATCCTGCATAATATGATAAATGTCTAAGGGCCCAATATTGAACTAGACAAGGGTGACACAATTTATGCCTTGTGTTCAATATAGACATAAGGGCAAAATGGTAATTGTACACATAAATATTATCACAGAAAGGTTTTGTCAGATCACGTGACATTTTCGTGACTTGGGTAGCAGTGATGTGTTGGTAGATACCGCTTACTGTTTATTATGTTAAATGTGTAATTTAATATAATTGCCAACGTCATGAAAACCTACAGGGACACATACATAAAGTCAGGTTGATGAGAGATAGAGTAAATAAGGAACACTGTAAGGTACGGTGCACTTAAATGAAATATGGAATATGGTAAGGTACCACGCGCTTAAGTGATATGCGGTATATCATAAGGTATGATACTCATATGCTTAATTGGGCTTTTAGCTTGCAGCCTTAATTGAGCTTTTAGCTTACAAACCACATAAGTGGTTCTATAAATAGAACCCTTGTGCTGAATCATTTGACTTGATGAAAATCCAGTCTTGATTTCTAGCAATATATTTTGTCTCATTCTCTCATTTAAAGTTTTCGTTTGTAAGCAGCTAGCACTGTGTCCGGAAGCGATTTGTTCGTGTGGACTGAGTAGAGACATTGCTATTCATCAATGTTCATGATCACAACATCAAAGGTCTGGATCATCACAAGAGGTAATGATTTCTATCACTGAACATGCCCATTCGTAAGGATCACTAAAGGAAAATTTTAATTTTCTGTTGTGTTTTGGATCACAATTTTCCTTCAGTGGTATCAGAGCCACTTACGAAATCATGGATCTGATAGTTATTTATTTTCTATATGTTATGTATTAATCAGATTAAAACACGAAATGAATTGAATAATAATTGAGTAAATTAAATTTTGGCATCATGGTGTGTACGGTTTGGGAGAATTGATGTTGACTATGCTTTGGAATTCGACACTAGTACGGTGAAGCAATGATACATCGGTCGTCCATAAGTTACACTAATATGAGCGATAAAATTTATATATTGATATAAACAATTCTGGTGCAAAGATGTTATATTGGATATACTATTTCGATTTCTTCCATTCAATCGCAGAATGATTGTTATTATTTTGAAAGATCATTGGTCATTCAGTTTGGAATCCGATGTTAGTATGTTGAAGCAATGGCATATTGATTGATCATACTGAATTATAAATTGAGTTATGTTTGATGATATGAAATTATTTGCATTAGGATTCATGACGGCACAAGGGTTGTGTTGTAAGAGAGTTATGCAGATTAGGGTTGTAACAACACAAGAGTTGTGTGAAAAACGAAGCTGATTTCAAATGAATTGTTCATTAAAATTTTGCGTCGGGGCGTTGCCTCTAACAACCCCGCAAAGAGGCGCTGCCCCCTTGACCACCATCCACTGACCAGGCATCGGAACCCCCGGCTAACTCTGCGTAGTGTGATCAATCGCCGGAATTTAATTTAACTTATTTAATTAACAAAATTTAAATTAATAATAATAATAAAGTGTTTATTATTGTTGTCTTGTGGTGATTGGTTATGGCCTTAAATTCTTTTATTATTTTTTTGGGATTTTAAAATACAACCTGCGTGTCGTGCCTTTTTCTTAATCTCTCTATGTAACTTCTTTTCTCATCTCATTTCCTCGTATGTAAAACGAGTATTCTTTTATGTAATGTAATGTAATGCAATTAAGAAAAGGAAGAAGACAAGATTGAAGGAAGACAACCATGGAGATTTATCTTGGAGAAGTTTAGATCGTTATTAGGTTAGCTTAGGTTCTCTCATTGGATTGGGAGAACAATTACGCTAAGGGCCATAACTGTATCCTTTTATATGTATGTTGATGCATGTGTTTGTATGTTGATGCATGTGAGAGACAATTTGCATGTTAAGCCGGTGAGATCAAACTAATATCAAATTCCCTCAAAAGGAATATTAAGTTTATGTTTTCCAAGTTTTAACACTCATCAATACTAGTATCGAACAATGTAGGTTTCGCCTAACGCGAGGTGCATGTTCTATATTAGTAAGGTGCGATGGGATAAATGTAATATCCAATTGCTAAAACACTGGGTCAAACTTAACTAAATAAATTATAATAAGATTATACATGTTTAGAATCAAGAGTTAGGAATGATTCATATGATGGATTAGAATAAGGAGTTATTCTCCCAACTTAAAATATTCGAGAATTGTATGAGATATAATTGGAAGGAGTTCCTACCTAAATAACTTAGTTTTGTAATCAGTCTAATGCTGACTTAAAACAAAGTGAAATGTGGATCTCGACCCACTAGAAAATCTTCCAACAGGATTTTCCGAATTAAATGATGATGGTCATTTGTTTTGAGTAAAATAGTGGGAGCATATTTTATTAAAGGCCTAATTGAATATGTTGTTTTAATGATACTTATATTTTCATATTTTTCTTGTAGATTACCATGACAACAAACACCTCTAACAATATTTTGCAATCAATCCTTGATAAGGAAAAGTTGTTTGGGACAAACTTTTTGGATTGGCACCGAAATCTGAGGACTGTCCTCAAGCATGATAAGAAGTTGTATGTCTTAGAGACACCTGTTCCTGAAGTGGAACTTCCTAGTTCTGCACCTAAGGCAGAAAGAGATGCTTATAAGAAGCATGTCGATGATGCCAATGAAATCGCTTGCCTTATGCTAGCTATCATGAACTCAGTTGCAAAAGCATCATGAGAACATGTTAGCGCTCGATATGATCGGACATCTGAAGATGCTCTATCAAGAGCAAGCAATAAATGAGAGGTTTCAGGTTTCAAATACCCTTTTTAATAGCAAGTTAGCCGAGGGAACCCCTGTAGGTCCCCATGTACTCAAGATGATTGGGTATGTGGAGAACCTTGAAAGGTCAGGGTTTCCTCTTGGAAAAGAACTTGAAACTGATTTGATCTTGCAATAGTTGCTAGAGAGCTTCAATCAATTTGTCTTGAATTTAAACATGAATGACATGGACAAAAGTCTTCCAGAGTTGCTAAGAATGTTAAGAACTGCTGAGCAAAATGTGAAGTCAAAAGGGAAGTCCATTCTGATGGTCACTAATGGAAAGAAGCTGAACAAAAGACCCACCAAGCAGGTTGGTAAAGGTAAAGGTAAGGAAGTTGCCAAACCTAAACCTATTGTTCCTGCTTTGAAGCCTAGTGGAGGAGTAGCAAAAGAGGGTACTTGCTTCCATTGCGGTAAGACCGGACACTGGAAGAGAAACTGCCCAAAGTACCTGGAAGATAAGAAGAATGGAGTAGAGACTTTAAATTCAGGTATTTTTGTTATAAAAATTAATTTATCTACTTCTGCGAATTTTTTTTATTAATAACCAAGTATTAAAAAAATATTTCGCGAATAACCGGGTTTCGGAAAAAATTACGCAAATAACCATGTTTGAGATGGCTCCACAAAGGAGGAGCCATCTCATTTGGCGCATCCTCCTCTTTTTATAAGGGAGGCGCCATCTCATTTGGCGCCTAAGGGCAAATGGCAAGCCCTAAGCCAAATGAGATGGCGCCTAAGTGCAAAATTAGGTCAAAAAAAAATTTTTTTTTTTCCTTTCCTGCGCGTTGCGTATTAGACAGAGATAAACAAAATTGATTTTTTATTTGAAAAAAAATAATTACATTCAACTGTTTTACATTTAAATAACAGTAAAAAAATAGATACAAAAAATACTAGAAAAAAAAAGATACATCAATGATCCCCAGGAACCCGGTAATGACCCCCAGTTCTGCATCCCCGTCCTCGCCTTTCTCTTGCTGGGTGCCGTCTCGTTTCCTGTTGCGGCAAGGTCGATGGCCCAGCGAAGTCAATGCGATCCGAATCCATAAAATCAGTAAGATCTCCATATCTCGAAGATCCGCTCTGGTACAGTCGGTTACCCATACCCTCGAAGTTTGGTCGTGTTGGCGGTGGGTGGGGTTCCATGGTTGGTCGGTAGCATTGGTCGTCTGAGTATGGGGGGTAGAAAGGAAATGGATCTTGGGGTGTTTGGTACTGTGGATGTTGGGTTGTTTGGTGATATGGTGGTTGATGGTAGGTTTGGTCGGGTTGGTCATAATCTTCAGACATTCCCATATCAGGGCTAAGGCTGGATGTTGAGGGCCCCATATTGGGATATGTGGAAGACTGAAATTGTGTATGGGGTATGTGGGTTTGCTGGTATTGGGGTTGGTATTGTGGTTGGGTTTGAGGCATATCTGGGTATTGGTAGTTTGGCGGTGATTGTGGTTGGTAGTACGGCATTTGGTTGTAGTTGTGTTGTGGTGGGGAATGTGGTTGTGTGTTTGTTGGTCTGTTTCTTCTTGGGGGTTGGTTTGAGGTTGATGGATTTTGGGTTTGTTGGTGGGGAATCGAGGGTTGTGCCCATTGTGTGCGTGGGTCAACCAAGTATCTCGGATGAGACACGTGCATATCTGGGTTACTAACCGACCTGTACCACGACATATATTGATCGGTGTGTCGCATGTTACCTTGAGTAAGGAAAATAGGGGATTGCAAGATGTAGCGGTGACGCCTTTGCCACATTTTACACCATTCTGGAGCAAAGTCTTTCCAGTTGGTTAGATTCCACTGGGCGTCGACCCTTTTTAGATGCCATGGGGACAAATCTGTTGGGTCACTTGGTATCTCTTGGATCATTCCGAACTGCATCTTCACACGGTCGCTGTGGTGCATCTCCACAATGTTGAACCGAATGAGTGCAGTCTTTGCAGTCCAAGTTGCTGCATCCTCTGGATTTGGAGAATGGTCCAAACCTAAATATGGTCTCCAGACGAACTGCGATAAAATTTAAATCAGGTAAGCGCAAAAGTAATGTATAAATAATTAAAATGAACAAAAGTTAAAAGCTACGACTTACGTCATCTGGGCCTAAGTGATCCAACAGATTCCGGTAGAGTGCGACATTGAATCTGGGATTCTTGCCGTAATCCATACCCCTCACGCAGTACCTATAGGAAATGAGAAACATGTTATTTTTAGCATATATTTTGGAAAGAGAAGAATAGTTATAAATGCTATAACTTAATGAATTACTTTGTTGCGTAAGGGAAACCAAAAGTGTTGTTGTTGATGGGGTTTAAGGACTCCATCCTCCACCAACCCCAGGCTTGTAGTAAAAATGCGCACCCGTAAAATGTACATTTTTCCTTGACCGCGTTTTTGCACAAGGAACTGTACAGGTGGGCTAATACTACAGAACCCCAACTAAATTTTCTAGTTTTATCAAAATTTGTTAGTAAATGTAAGTACATGAAATTTACACTATTTCCCGTACTTTCGGGAAATAAAAAAGTACCAAAAAGTATCATAATATACGTTCGGGCTTTTACTACTCGGTCATTTTCTGAGGAATTTTCATTTAATTCCATACTTGCATAATGCCGTTTCAGGTCAGTGAGTAGTATTCCCTGCCCTCTTGCTCCACCACCTTCTACCATGTCCCTACCCAACAGTTCTTCACATTGTAAGTTGGGTTGTTGAATCGACCCGTTCACCGCTTTACCGTCAATAGGGAGGCCCAGTAGCATGTACACATCTTCGAGAGTGATGGTACATTCACCTATTGGTAGGTGAAATGTATGGGTCTCCGGTCTCCACCTCTCCAACATTGCAAGGATGAATTTGGAGTCAATGGTGCAGTTGGAGATCTTTATCACGTGTCCAAAACCTGCATATTCCAGATAAGGGACGATGAAAGGGTCGGGAGCCAGGTATTTGTGCGAACGGATTCTGAATCGTTGTGTATCCTGAGATCATAATTAAACAAAAGTAAGATTAATTAAGATGAACAACACGTTTTTTAAAGTATGAAAAATGTATAACCAAAGAAGAGACTTACAAATGCAGCAATGTTTTCCCTTGTGCCTCTGTGAGTATCTCCCATTGTTAGAAGGGCCATTCTTCAGAACGCTTGAGAGAATGAAAGACTTAGGAAGAAATAAAGAGTATGATAGACTTAAGAAATATTTCGTAGCAGAGAGTGAGAGAGTGAGAGTTGTGTGGGTGTGAGAGATGTTTCATAAGGTATGTATTTATAGGCAAATAATTTTGATGTAGTGGTTGCATGCCTGCGAGGTGTCACATTTGCATGCTTAGGGAGTTACACATATGCATGCATGCATTTACAAATAATGTAAGGTGTCACTCTTGCAGGCTAGGTGGCAGCATAAGCCCATGCATGTATCACGATTGGACAGTAAGGGAGGCGCCATCTCACTTGGCGAAATAGTACAAAAATGAATATTGTCGCCACCCCATTTGGCGAATAAGAGGTGTCACGTTTTACAGCATTGGCTCAGGCTACGTGACAGCCTTTGGGATTCCTTTCTCTGTTGCATGCAAGGCCATTGGAGTTGATGGGTGGCAGGCTTACACAAAACATTTATGTGTGTAGAATAGGGCCAGGCTAGGTGGCAGCATAAGCCCATGCATGTATCACGATTGGACAGTAAGGGAGGCGCCATCTCACTTGGCGAAATAGTACAAAAATGAATGTTGTCGCCACCCCATTTGGCGAATAAGAGGTGTCACGTTTTACAGCATTGGCTCAGGCTACGTGACAGCCTTTGGGATTCCTTTCTCTGTTGCATGCAAGGCCATTGGAGTTGATGGGTGGCAGGCTTACACAAAACATTTATGTGTGTAGAATAGGGCCAGGCGAGGTGGCAGCATAAGCCCATGCATGTATCACGATTGGACAGTAAGGGAGGCGCCATCTCACTTGGCGAAATAGTACAAAAATGAATGTTGTCGCCACCCCATTTGGTGAATAAGAGGTGTCACGTTTTACAGCATTGGCTCAGGCTACGTGACAGCCTTTGGGATTCCTTTCTCTGTTGCATGCAAGGCCATTGGAGCTGATGGGTGGCAGGCTTACACAAAACATTTATGTGTGTAGAATAGGGCCAGGCTAGGTGGCAGCATAAGCCCATGCATGTATCACGATTGGCAGCCTTGGGGGGTTGCATCACTTACTTAATTGAAATATTTTGCCTTAGGTTGAACATAACATTCATTCACATAAACTGTAAAATTTTCCAACCTTCGAATCAGTCATCTAACCTTCAAACATTCCAGCATTCATACCTTCATATAATCAATAAACCCAAAACATTCCCACCTTCATACCTAAAACAATTCTACACAATGGCCTCTTCACCACAATTTGTTGTCAAAGCACATTTCAACGGTGAGACATACATGTGTCCCACAGTTGGGTTTTTGTTTAGAAACACCGACAATGTCCGATTTCTCTTAAACGGGAAAGCAAATTTCTCCTACTTTAAGAAAAGATTGGAGGCCAAACTTGAACGAGGCCCGGTATCCCAGATATTTTATCAGAGTCCAGTCTTTTTTGGAAACAATCAAGTCATATTTTATAAGGTTGCAATTCAAGATGACGAGGATTTCCAGAACATGATTTCCAGCCATGTCTATTCTGGAAACGAATCTATTGAGTTGTACGTTCTGTTTCAAGAGCCTCCAGTGACACAGGAGGTAGAGCCTCCGGTGACACAGGAGGTTGATCCTTTGGAGAATGAGCAAGATGAGGTGGATGCAGTTGATGATGAAGAAGAAGATAACGAGTTAGAGTTCGATGAAATGGTGAACGACGATTCTGACGATGATGGCATCCCAAGTATTCCTACCGACAAAATCTACACACCACCTACGCACATGACAAACTTCAACATGGGCGGAGATGAACCTTCTACGGACTTGTTTTTCCAACCGTATATGCAATCAGATGAAAATTTAAAAGAGAAGGACAAGTTTCGTAATAGAGAGGAATGCATAAGGGCCATCAAAAAATTTCACATGCTCAACTCGGTTGATTATAAGGTGGATCGTGTAAACCCGGAAAGGTACAAGATCAAGTGTGTCCACCCTGACTGCATGTTCAAGCTGACCGCTTCATACAGACTAAGGGGTGACTGTTGGGTCATAGGTTCCATGACTACCCATACTTGTGTAAGTTCCACTCAATCACAAGACCACCGAAAACTCAACCATGATCTAATCTGTCAAGAAATCCTACCCCTGGTCAGCAACGACCCTTCTTTGAAGGTGAAAACAATCATCTCCCACATCACCACGGTTTTTAACTACACTCCGTCTTACCGTAAGGCGTGGTTAGCAAAGACTAAGGCGATTGAAAGGGTGTACGGAAACTGGGAGGAGTCATACCGAGAACTTCCCCGCTACCTAAATGCACTCAAGACATATTCTCCAGGTAGTGTTTATGTTCTGGAAACATTGCCAGTGTACGCTCAAGATGGTAGTCTACTACATGGCAACGGAATATTCAGTCGCGTCTTTTGGGCATTTCAACCATGCATCTCAGGGTTTGCATCATGCAAACCAATTCTACAAATAGACGGGACTTGGTTGTATGGGAAGTAAAAAGGCACGCTTTTGATGGCAGTTGCACAAGATGGCAACAATAACATTTTCCCCGTTGCGTTTGCCCTTGTCGAGGGGGAGACCGGTGGTGCTTGGAGCTTTTTCCTGAAAAATCTTCGTACACACGTGGCTCCTCAACCAGATCTCTGTTTGATCTCGGACAGACATGCCTCCATTGAAAGTGCCTATAATAATCCGGCAAATGGTTGGCATGACCCTCCTTCTACGCATGTCTATTGCGTCAGGCATATCGTCCAGAATTTCTCGAGGGAGGTCAAGGACAAAACATTGAGGAAAGCGGTGATGAATGCAGGATACGCACTGACACAGCCCACATTCAAATATTACCGCAACGAGATCCGTTTGTCTAACCCAGAAGCCGGTACGTGGATCGACAATATACCGGTCGAAAAATGGACTAGGTCATACGACAATGGCCAAAGATGGGGGCATATGACTACAAATCTTATTGAATCAATGAATGGGGTATTCAAGGGCATACGAAACCTCCCCATCACTGCCTTGGTGAAATCCACGTATTTTAGGATGGCTGCGTTATTTGCCAAAAGAGGTGAAATGTGGTATGCGGTCTTGTAATCAGGACAACTATGGAGTGAAAGCTGTATGAAATACATTAAGGCTGAAAGTGCTAAAGCCAACACTCACATGGTTACACGGTTTGACCGCCATAGCCACAACTTCATTGTGAAAGAGACAATTGACCATAATGAAGGCCTGGCAAGACAAGAATACAGGGTCATTTTACCTTCTCAATGGTGCGATTGTGGCAGGTTTCAAGCTTTTCGTATGCCTTGCTCTCATGTCATTGCGGCTTGTGCACATACCCATCAAGACGCGCTTCAACTGCTCTCAAACGTTTATAAATCTGAAACGTTGCTCACTGTTTACAACAACAACTTTCCTTTGGTGGCAAAACCGGACTATTGGCCTGAATACAACGGTGATATAGTTTGGCACAATGACCAAATGCGAAGGAACAAGAAGGGTCGTCCCAAAAGCAGGCGCATAACAACAGAAATGGACGATCTTGACAGGTTGGAAAGAAAGTGTGGTTTATGCCGTCAGGTCGGACACAATCGCAAAAACTGTCCGAATCGGGCGTCTGGCTCGACCACATAAATTTTGTAATACAATAAATCTTTTCAATATTTGTGTTGTAAACATTATGGGTTTTCCGTTAATAAAACTGTTCACACAATTTAAGAAATTCAATATAGGAAATTACATTAGGGTTTTCGCGTACAACAATGATTAACGATAATCAATCTAGGAAATTACAACTGTTAACACAATTTCATCTGACCCATGCATCATCAGCATTACATCACTGTCTGTTTTGACTTCCTCCAACCACACATTAGGTCTTCCTGTCGCATGCGAGGTTGTTGTTCGTTTTCGCTGGATCCTTCGAATTTTTTCCCCCTCGGCGATGTCTCCATCTAGCCACCGCATCAACTCCCGCTTCAGACGCTCCATGGAGTGAATGTGCCAGAATTTCATTTTCATCGCGGGTTTCGTGGCGGAGAATATAACGTAACCATCTCTGCTAAAAATCATAGGCGACATCATTACGTAAATAAGGGAGTACAAAATAAAAATACAGTGCGAGAAAGTGTGAGAAATTTCAAAGAAACGGACGAATTATTTATAAAACAGCAAAAAACCCTAGTTTTGCCCTAGGCGCCAAGTGAGATGGCGCCTCCTCTCCTTTTTAAGGAGCATGCGCCATCTCACTTGGCTAAAAGCCAATGGAGGCGCCAAGTGAGATGGCGCCTAGGGCAAAACCCTAGGTGCATGCGCCAAATGACTTGGCTCCTCCTTTGTGGAGCCATCTCAAACATGGTTATTTGCGTAATTTTTTCCGAAACCCGGTTATTGGCGAAATATTTTTTTAATACTTGGTTATAAGAAGCATGTCGATGATGCCAATGAAATCTCTTGCCTTATGCTAGCTATCATGAACTCAGTTGCAAAAGCATCATGAGAACATGTTAGCGCTCGATATGATCGGACATCTGAAGATGCTCTATCAAGAGCAAGCAATAAATGAGAGGTTTCAGGTTTCAAATACCCTTTTTAATAGCAAGTTAGCCGAGGGAACCCCTGTAGGTCCCCATGTACTCAAGATGATTGGGTATGTGGAGAACCTTGAAAGGTTAGGGTTTCCTCTTGGAAAGGAACTTGAAACTGATTTGATCTTGCAATAGTTGCTAGAGAGCTTCAATCAATTTGTCTTGAATTTAAACATGAATGACATGGACAAAAGTCTTCCAGAGTTGCTAAGAATGTTAAGAACTGCTGAGCAAAATGTGAAGTCAAAAGGGAAGTCCATTCTGATGGTCACTAATGGAAAGAAGCTGAACAAAAGACCCACCAAGCAGGTTGGTAAAGGGAAAGGTAAGGAAGTTGCCAAACCTAAACCTATTGTTCCTGCTTTGAAGCCTAGTGGAGGAGTAGCAAAAGAGGGTACTTGCTTCCATTGCGGTAAGACCGGACACTGGAAGAGAAACTGCCCAAAGTACCTGGAAGATAAGAAGAATGGAGTAGAGACTTTAAATTCAGGTATTTTTGTTATAAAAATTAATTTATCTACTTCTGCATCATGGGTATTAGATACTGGATGCAGTTATCACATTTGTACCAATGTGCAGGGGCTAAAAAAGAGTAGAGATGTGGTAAAAGGTGAAGTTGACCTACAAGTTGGCAATGGAACAAAGGTTGCCGCTTTAGCTGTAGTGTGATACGGTGGGAGAACTGACTTGAAGGTTTTATGTTTTATCGCAAATGTTGCAGTTAGCAAGAGTCGCCACTGACTTGTCTTTTATCCAAAAGGAAAGGTGAAAAATCACAGGAAAGACCTTTGAGATTATTTCTTGAGTTCGAGGGGTAGATTATGAAAAGGGAAGGTATTAGCACCCTTTTCATCCATGGTTTTCCATGGGCTCCTAGTTACTTGCTAGATCACTTGATTTTTTTTGAAATTATGCTTTGTGTGGTTTTTTGAAAGTATTTTGTAAAAGAAGCCATTGTTTAGGCAATCTTTATAATGATTCTCGTTCGTAAGAATGTATACAAATATGTTTGATCTTTTGAAGATGTTTCCAATTTTGTAATGTATGTGATTATTTTGAAAATAGAAAGGATGTTTGTTTTGAAATGGAGCAAGTAATTAGGAGCAATCTACCTACTCAAATGTCTTTCTTGTTCATTTTCTTTTCCTTTGACATTGTTGTCTTACCATTGATTTGGTAAGCAACCCTATCTTTGGATGTAAATGGGACAGGCGTGGGTCATCGTATAGCAATGTTGCAAGGTATCTTAGCATTCTTTTTGAGGGACTAAGATCATTTGTAAGGCAACTTTAGATAGCGTCATCGAGGGACTACGATCTTGTATTTGTTTGTTTTTGCTAAGATACCTCACATACGTAATATGGCCATTTTGTAAGGCAACCAAGTGGATTTTACCCTAGGGGTGCTTGTGTGTAAGTGTGTTATTTTCATGCTTGATTTTGCCTTGAATTAGGGTTTTCTACTTGATTGATTTTATTCTTTCCATACAAACCCTAATTACTAGCATGTTATATAAAAGCGATAAATTGCAAAATTTAAAGTTACTAAGCTATTACAACATTTGTGGGTATACAATTTATGAATGGGGATTGCAATGATATAAACCTAATTAATCTTTACAACCAAATTGAATATGTACAAATAATTGAAGAAATATATAAAGTACAAAATGCAAATTAAAATAAATGATTCTTGTATTTGGATTTTTATATGAAAGAGGTTTTAACCTAAACCTAATTAGAGAAAAATAATTAAATCAAAATTAACTTAAATTAATTAAGAAAAGAAATTAATTAAGAAAATATTTTTTTTAATAAAACCCTAATTCCATTTAGTTGATTAAAAGAAAAAGAGTTTAAAGAAAAAAAGTATTTTTTTTGTATTTTTGTCTTGAAAATAATATATGGTGTTGTGAAATATTTTTGGCCTTTTCTATATTAAAATAAATATATTTAAATAAATAATAATTTAGCTTTAATTTAATTTACAAAGAAATTAGTAAAGGTAAATAAAGTATAATGAATAAAAATAATTTTTTGTGTGGAAAAATATTTAAATTATGTCAAAACATAAATCTATTATTTTTATATTTTTTATGATTTTTTTTTGGTGTTTTAGAAAATATATTTAAAAGAAAAAATGAAATAAATAAGTAAATAAAATAAATGGGCCAGGGGGTGCCAAAAGTAGGAAGGAAGGTGAACTAGCAAAAAAAAAAAACACTGCCAGGCCCAAAGGGCCCAGCGCCTGCAAAAAAATGTTAGGGAAACAGAAAATATGAAAAATGCAAAAGGGGGGTTCACATTGGTTCGAACCCTCGCCCTTTAGGTAAGAAGTGACTTAGTACGCGCACGCTTGCCACTGGGTTGGCTGTACATCCGTTTAATTATGTCAAACCATAAATATATATTAGAAACTGCTTTCTGAAGGCAACTTTGTCTTCAACCTCGCGCCTAGCCGGACCACCTATATCTTCTTCATCTCTCCACAAAAATGGAAAGTTCAAACATGAAAGTTGTGGTGTTTCTTCCCATGAATCCAACCATATAACTTATGTAAGCTAAAAGTCAAAGATAAAAACTAATTTTACTGGCCCTAAATTGAAACCTAATTTTCTCATAAATTTCAAATCCAAAATTCTCTATACACAGTCAATATAAATGGGAACTATGAACATGGTCAGCTTTAGAGCAAAGATATCTATATTTTATCTTCACAAATCAGGATCAAATGATGTTTATATGAAAAGATAGAAGTTTGAAAATTTACCTCTTGCAACTGGAGTCGTGAATGGAGTTTGAGCAACTTTTGAGATGGCCTGAGGATCTGTTTAGCTTGCCTGGACCTCCTTGAGTGTATTCCAACTCCTACTTTGCCTTGAAAGTCCCTGAATCTCTCTACTCAAGTCAACCTGCAAGCTTGATATTTGAAAATGGTGGAGGGTGATGGAGGAGTTACAGTCTTGAAACAGGGGCCTGGATTTCTTTGGTATGATGTATATAAGGTGTTTGAATGATTAGTTTTCAAAACGCACGAGTGGAAATGAAGATGATGAGTTTTGGTTCAAAATTGTGTATCAATGGCGTTCTTGAGCAGATTTATGGTTTTTGAGTGTTTGAGATAGTTTCAGGGCACTAGCATTCATGTATCGTCTTGAAAATAGTGGATGCACTTATAGGCAAGAGGTTTTGAGGCTTGAAACAACTCAGAAATTCAAATCACATGTTATGGCTTGGTTACTTATTTTTGAAGCAAAGTTGACACACATGGTTTCAATGTGAAGTACAAGGATTTGCAGGGTGGTTAGAAGGATGTAGATATGTTTATTCTTGCTTTTAAATGCTTTTGAGTCAGAAACAACAACGTATGGACTCAAGAAGAGTTGACATTGTGATTAAAGTCACTTTTCCAAAATGGAAGTGGTGACTTTTTTCCAAAAATGGAAATGCAACTTGGATAATGGCTCAAGTGTTTGGACAATGGCTCTATCAGTTGTGTAAGCATTAAATTATTGAGTGATTATTAAGTTTTAAGCCTGCAAAGCAAGATTTGTACAACATGCTTGAAGATTGGATCAAGTGTTCTTCACAAAATGGCTTGTAATCCAAGTGACAAAACACCAACTTCTTGCCTTCGATTCTCCTTGCTCAGGAATGATCTCAAGGAGTTATTTGACATTTTGGAAAGCTTGCAATGTTCTCTTCAACTCATATTTGAATTTATTTTGAATACTCCCCTTGGAACTATGTGAAAAATTGCCATGAAGTTAGGTCAAAAATCTGCCTAACTAGGGCAAAATTTCACTAAGTCTTTTTTAGTTCATGAGCATGTATTCACAAAATTATAGCTTGAGATCCAAGCATTTTTAGGAGAAGTTGTGTGAAGAAAAGTCGTAGATTTCATGGAGATATACAACTTTCATGTTGGAAGTTTCCTTTGAATCATCTTGTATCATGGTGAAAATTTGGCTTAAAGTTATGAAAAAAATAAGAAAATTTTGACACTTAGAAAAAATTCTAAGTTTAGAATTTTTGACTTTTCAAATTGAAATATTGATTTCTTGATGAATAAGTTTCCTATTTTGACATGTTTTGATGAATTATGATCTTTGGCACTTGAATTTGACCAAAAAGTCAAAGTTTGACTTTTCAGTATACAATTGACTTTTGATCAATTGACTGCAAAATTCATCGTCAATCCAATGGACTTGCAATGTTTTGAATCATGTCATTAGGTCAAACTGGTGCACTTGGACTCTTGAGATTATGCCTTAAACCAATTGACCATTTGCTAGGTCAAAAAATCAGAAATTGCCCTTTTTCAGTCAAAACCCTAATTTTGACCATTTTGCCCTTTTGAAGATTTGATCAAATTTCTTGAGGAATTGCGGTCCAAACTTGATCAAATGATACATATGAGTCTAAAATGTTGATGTGGATAAAAAATTATGAAGTTTGACTATAAATTGGCTATGGTTGACTTTTTCTCCAATACAGCTGATTTTTAGGTCAACTGTTTAATTGACTGATCAAAAGGGTGACCCAAGGCTTGAAACTTGATATGAGTGATCTTAGGGGTCCATAATGGTCCATGAAAGTCATATGAAGCATTTATAGTCCAAAAATCCTTGTGCAAACTCAAACCTTAATTTTGGTCATCAGTGCATAAGGAGGTATCTTGAGCTGATCAAACCCTAATGCAGTCTTGAGCCTAAGGAGATCTTATGAGAAAATTCTTGATAAGTGAGAGGGAAAATTTTAGGGTACAACAGCTGCCCTTATTCAATCTTCCTAAACCTGAAGAGTTAGATTGACGAGTTTTTCCATTCGTGACTCGAAGGTGGAAGATGATTGGACACTAGAGTGCCCAGAAATTTGCACTCGACGATGTGAAGGTTGAGGGAATGGGCTTAAAAATGCCATTTGGAGAGGTGATATAAAGTTGTAGAAGATGGGCTTAAAGATGCCACCAAAAAGTAATTTTTGGTATTGAATTTGTAAGTTGAAAGAATGAGTATCATAATGGCATCCGTGTCTGGAGCGTATCTGTATTGTATCTGAAAGTTAAATCTAAATAAGTATCAGAATGGAATCCGTGTTTGGAGTGTATCTGTACTGCATCTAATAGCTGAGTCTGAATGAATATCAGAATGGCATCCGTGTCTGGAGCGTATCTGTACTGTATCTGGAAGAGGCTCTGAATGAGTATCAGAATGGCATCTGTGTCTGGAGTGTATCTTAAATGTATCTGGAAGATGAACCTGAATGAGTATCAAAATGGCATCCGTGTCTGGAGCGTATCTGAACTGTATCTGAAAGCTCTGAACATTGTTTATGATAGTTGTTAATCTTATCCTGAAAAGGGTAAAATGTTAGCTAAAATGCAAAGTCATGTTGTATGAAATGTATGATATAACGCATTTGTGTGATCAATGTTTATGATATATGGATGCGATATATGCGTATGCGAGCTAATCTGCTGCACTGCTGTTGGATTGGGGAAAATAAATCCCTGAATGTTGCTGAGGATATGTAAGCCTTCATGTCTTGAAGTGTTGACGAATTTCTGTTTAGAGAAATAAACTCTATTGCAAGGGAAATGCCATGTATTTCTTAAAAAATTTGTTTGGGGAAATTGGATGATTTCTACCGGGGATTGATAATTGGAAGCTTTGTTCCGCTGGGGATTAAACGACATACTGCGGGGGATTTCTTATGGAATAGCCTAGATATATTTCCATATCCCTTCAACCTATCAGTAATTGCCTTTTATATTATGTATTTGTAAACAACGATTATGTTCAAATGCATATGTTCAACAATGAATCATTGGACGTTTTTGTAAACAAAACACAAGCGTAAGGAAAAACATATAGCTTTTGCACTTTCAAAGGGATATCTTTGTATTGACTTTGAGTAAGTACTTTTGTACAATGAGACAAACACTCTAGTAGGAGAATGCCGTCGTAAAAAATGAAAACTTTAATATACAGAAAATATAGCTATGTGTAATAATCCTATAGGGTTCCTATTCTGCTATAGCCTTTGTATCTCTGAGCATCTTGTCTACTTGTTGCCTCGTTCGAAGATGATTGAATTGATCAAAACCTCTGAGTTTGCTGGTGTAGCGGTAGAAATGTTCAAGACTAAGCCATTGGATTGACTAGACTTTATACAAATCAAAATAAAAATCGCCACCGCGCTTTATTGTTTCCAAAGGAATGGGAAAAGAGAGAATAACCCAAAAAAGGGGGAAAGATTCAAGGTAAGAGGGTTGGTTATGTAAAGGGAAGGTATTAGCACCTTAAACATCTATGGTACTCCTCAAGAACCTCTTTGTAAAATCTGTATATTTTGGCTATAAAAAAAGTGTTGTATATAAAATGGATAGTGGAGGTGAGAAGAGAAGTGTTTTTTATGATTTTTGCACCCGCCGCAGTTGCGAACCTTTAGTGCCTACGTACCACCTTTCGTGCAATAGGGGATCAGGGTACACGTAGTTCCTCTTTTAAAAGTTTGAAACACAAGTGTGTTGGTTAATTTTATGAGATAAGACATCATCGTCATTGTCCGTGTGGAAAACATACTCACTACCCACAATCATGAGAAAGGAGAATTTGCATCATCTCAAAGTGGAGGATATGGCTAGGATTTTAAAATCAACAATGCCTCACTCAACACCCAAGTGGAAAATATCTCTCTTCACTATATATTGTAGAAGTATAGTTGTTTGCATCACTACAAGGATTGACAAGAGCCTAATCTTTTAAGAAAAGTTTAAAGGTAAAATCCAAAGTGGCAAAATGGTTTGAAATGAGATTGATTGACTTTTAGTCTTCTCATAAAAAAATGTCAAATTATTATTAAATTGATTAAAGTTTATTTATGAAAATGTTTTTGAAAATGCATGGACATAAGTCCAAGTTTATTGTAAAAGTGTTTAAGTTTCAAAACAAGAAGGGTTTTCAAAAGGAGGGAGAAGATTTTTGAAATTAAAGAAGATGGGAAGAGAAGAAGAGGCTATCCTAAAGCATAAGGTAAAAGCTAAGGATAAGGACCATCTAACATACAAGAAGCCAAAACTTGACACTGTGAGCCAAGATATAATTCCCATTATTTGGATTAAAACCAAGTAAGCAAAGATACTAGACCTCTTCAAGTGTATTAAGTCTTCACAAAAATTGGGTAGAGTAACGGCTGTATGCGGGTGAATTCCAAATTACAAACAAATGATGTAATCACAAAAATCTGCACACAAAAACAAACAAGCAACCCAATGTCTTGAGGTAAACCTCAAGAGCTCCAGACAAAATAATCAGATAAGATCACAAAGTCTCCAAGATAGGCCAAGGTTTCTAATCCTAAGTCCAAGAAATAGTCCCATGCTCCATAATTCCAAGGATAGTAACCAAATAGTCCAAGTACCGTTAAGAGTTTTTAGGGTTTAAGTTGATTATTAAGTATCTTAGGAAAAGAAAAAGAAAAGCTCAAGTGAGCAAAGTAAAAATGACAAGAATATAAATGCTTAAATTAGAAAAGCTGAAAAATTGCATAAAATGAAAAATGCTAAAAAATAAATAGTGCATAAAGCATAAAAGAATAAAAGCATAAAATAAAACAAGTCAATAATTAGTGGTTAGTTGGATGACCATCTTGAAACTTGCATTTGGAACTCATTAGAGGATTGGTAGAACCAAAGCCTCCACACAACAAGTTGCATTTGCTTTTTGTCAAGTATATCATCCATTTGGAATTCACACAAGTACCATTTAATGATCAACGATGTTTAAGTGATCAGCGTTGACCAAAGGTGTTGTAGATCCATTAGAGGATTGGTAGAACCAAAGCCTCCACACAATGAATCTCAAGTTTATTGGATCAAAGAGATCAAATTAACATACCTGGGCTTGCAATCATAAGTTTGGGCCATGAATGATCATTTATTCGAATCGGGACAAAATTTAGCGCTATGTTAAGCAATCGTAAGTGGACTTATATAAAAGTCGCACATATTTTGAGGTCGGTTAATAGAAATATATGCACCATTTGTTTTGAGACATGATATAGAGATCATGCTCTAACAACATTTAGTGCAATGAGAAGGGGATGAGATGGAGAGGAATTAGGGTAAAAAGAGAAACCACATTTGAATTAAAAATTTAATCAAACTATTATTAAAATCATTCATCCATTTTGGTGGAGTTGAACTCAACACCTAAGATCCAATGATGTTAATAAAGCCATGATAAAAAAAGTCAACCCAAAACAGCCAGAAAATATCACAAAAATTATATATATTTAATATATACATTAAAAGGTTTAAAAATGTTTTTTTTTAAAAAGAAAATAATGAGGAAAATATCAATTATATTCAAATTAATCAAGAAGTGAAAAATAAAATCATAGAAAAATCAGAAAAGAGGCCAAGTAATTTTACAATTTTTTTGGGAATTTTTAAAAATCAGAAACTATTTTTAAAAATTAAATTAAATGGGTAAAATAAACAAAAATAGTAAAAAAATAGTAAATTCAGAAACAAAAATAAAATAAGATCACCAATATTTGTCACAATATCATTGGATCATTCCATAATTTTTTCAGAATTTAAAAATGTGTAAAAGTATTTTTAAAAATTTTAAACAAATCAAATAAGTGTAAAATTCATAAAAAATACCAAAACACAAAATTAAATTGTAAAAAAATAAAAATCAGAAAGAGAATAATCAAAAATATTTTTCATAATTTTTTCAGATGTTTTGGACTAAAAATGAATTTTCTATGATTTTTTGAAATTTAAAACAATTAAAATATAAAAATCAGAAAAAGAAAATAAAAGAAAAAGATGTGGACCATTGGATGAGAGTCAAAACGCGTTAGTAATCAAATCCAAAGGATCTGGCGTGCTGTGCATATCATGGTCTTTAATGAATAATGTACAGAATCATTAATAAAATCATAATTTGAAAATAACAAATGTCACACTTTCATTGGTTAGAAGATGACACGTTGGTCATCTTCAACCTCCAGCCTTCACGAATTGCAGGTCTCTCAAACTGTAAAATCAGAAGCTCATACCTATGTCATTCGCTTCGTCTCTTCAAGACGAAGACAACCACACCCTCGCGCCAAATTTATATAAACTGTAACTCAAGCAATTTGGAAAGAAAGTTTTGAAAAGGGATTTGAAAATTCATGGTCAAAACGTGCTTCCAGATGAAAGTAAGTGTTACAACTAGAACCAGGGCAATGAGAGCAACACAATGATACCAAATTTTTGAAGAATTGATGAAGGAATCTACCTATTGAAGTTGAGTTGTGCAGCTCTGAAACTGGACTTCTATGGAGCAATATAGGGCACGATTCTTGAATGTTATTATATGGTTAGATTCAGGGAAGATCAAGGAAGGTGAATTGATAGAAAAAATGGATTGAAAAAGGCTTGAGAATAGGATTCGAAGTAGCTGAATTCTGAGTTATGAAGCAAGTTTGGCAGGGTGATTCTTTCTATCTAAGCTTGGGAAATTGAATGGGGGATGACCCTCTATTTATAGGGAATCAAATGGAATGTTCAAGCGTGTGAAATGATGCAAATTGGAGGGAAATCGTGTAAACTTGATGCACGAGCAAAGTGTGATCTGATTTGCATCAAAACTCATCTAATCCTTGCGTTTCAAGGCTCTAATCCACTTTGGCAACTTGGTTAAACATGTTTAGATCACAAACGCGTGCTAATTTGATGTTTAAAGGCCAAAACATGAATTTCAAATTCTGACTTATGGAGAAACTTCAGTTCCAAGTTACCAAGTTCAATCCAATGGCATTTCCACCTCAAGGGGTCTTAGGGAAAAATTCTTGATGCTTTGGAAAGATGAGGTAACAAGATTTGCAATGGAAAAAGAATGGAATCAAATGGATGCTTGAACTTAAAGTTACATGGAGACAAAGTTGAAGAAGAAGAGTTGACTTTCCATACTTAGAAATATTTCAAATTCTTCTTTAAAAATGACCTATAATCTTTTGCATCCAAACATGGCCTTCCACTTAGGATTTGCTCTTGACCAAAAAAGATGGAATAAATTAGATCTCTTGAATGACATTTTGCAATTTGAACCACTCAAAATCTCTAAAAATTGAGCAAGTTATGACTTATTGAAGTTGGCCAAAAATCATGAAATGACCTATAATCTTTTGCATTCTTAAGGCGACTTCCATCCATTTTTTTACTTCGAACATAAAAGAAGACATGAAGTACACATCTTTAAGATCATAATGAAAAAAGAATAGGATCAAGGTGATAAATATTGACCAAGCTATGACCATTTGAAGTCACATATGAAAAATTGGGGATTCATCTGGATGACTTGTAATCTTCCCTCTTCACAAAGTTCCTTCCACATGAAAACTCCTTGGAACCTTTGAAGTGATTTGTTGGTAACTCATTAAAGAGAAGAATGTTTTTGGAATCACTCAAAAATACTAAAAGATGAGCAAGATATGCCCCTTTGAAGTCCAAAACCCTAGCCTCTAGATCAAGAGAATGCTTGGTGGAACTTTGCCAAGTTTGAACAAACTTTTTGTGCCAATATTCTTCCTTTGTGAATAGAGATTTTTGAGGATGACGATGAGGACTCATGGCCACCTAAACCCCTTCCATACCAACTTCAAAACAACTTCAATGGTGAGGTTTGAATTTCTCAAGCTATTGACTAGGGCATGGAAATAAACTCATGCACCCATGAAGCAACTTGCTAAACCTCATTGCCTTCACCTACATTATTAATAAAGTAAGACAAACCAATATTGCATTTTGTTAATTAGAGATAAAATTAAAGCAAAATATCCATGATCACAAAAGAAAACAAGTTAAGGTGCTTGGTAATTCCTCAGAAGAGCAAGGCTGAAGATAAGGAGAAGAACCAAAAGCCCTAATGTGATTTTGTTGTGATTGAAACAATATGGTATGATAAAGGGATCTTAGGGGAAAAAACTGGGGTATAGCAGCTGCCCTTATTTAAGTTTCTTCTATCCGGAGATACGAAGGTTAAAAATCTTTGCGTCGACGCGATTGAAGACACTTAAATATAAAACAAACCCTATTTTTTGCCCTAAGATGCTATGCAAATGCTTATGCATATGAACAGAACCAAAGAAAAGAAAAGTAGCATTGGGGATGCAACAAAAAATGAAGAAAAAAAGGAGCAACCCCGCCAGGAAAATAAATCACTGGTGAACCACAAGAACAGAATCAGAGAGGAAGATAACAAGCATCGACGTTCACTGCTGATGTACTACCAACGTTCACTGAAGGTAGAAAGAGAAAATATATCATATCACCACCGTTCACTAACGATGAACTATCAACGTTCACTAAAGATAGCAAAAAGATAAGTAACACCGACGTTCACTTCCGATGTACTACCAACGTTCACTGAAGGTAGAAAGAGAAAATATATCATATCACCGCCGTTCACTGACGATGTACTATCAACATTCACTGAAGATAGCAAAAAGATAAGAAACACCGACGTTCACTGTCGATGTACTACCAATGTTCACTGAAGGTAGAAAGAGAAAATATATCATATCACCACCGTTCACTGATGATGAACTATCAACGTTCACTAAAGATAGCAAAAAGATAAGAAACACCAACGTTCACTGCCGATGTACTACCAATATTCACTAGAGGTAGAAAGAGTAAATATATCATATCACCGCCGTTCACTGACGATGAACTATCAACGTTCACTGAAGATAGCAAAAAGATAAGAAACACCGACGTTCACTGCCGATGTACTACCAACGTTCACTGAAGGTAGAAAGAGTAAATATATCAAGTTTCCCCAAGATTCTGGTGTTTTGCCAAGAACGGGTCTCAACTTCTTCTTTAACTAAGGAAATCTTCCTGGAAAGGGTAATATGTAATCTGTCTCAAATAAAGAGACTTCCACTTATTATCAAGGGGAATTTCAAAGAGAAATGACTTTCTAGGGATAAAAATATGACTTCCTGGGGAAATGCCACGATATTCCTGCTGAGGAGATAAAGTCTTCTTGTGCAAAATAAATGCACAAACCAAAACTCAAAGTTTTCAAAAATCCATAATAAATGATATTGTCATGTAGCCACAAATCCAGTTCAGAAATAAACTAGAGCAAGACGGCCAATGCAGATTCATCCTTTGAGAAATAAACTCAAGAGGGAAAACCAAATTCAACTAAGCAAAGAGCGCTGCCAGAAAGGTCAAAACACAATGTCAATGAATGATTATTTTTAGCAATGCATGATGTATGTATGAATGTATGAGTGCTATTGTACCTATGCTGGTAAAAAGGATACATAATCAGCGCAAACAAACAAAACTGCCTCAGGTACTAACAACATTGGGCTAAGCTTCAACCAGAAAGATCAATTCAAGAAAGGTAAAAGCAACTGCAGAAACCAAACCTATTGCTTTAACTTCACTGAGGAGAACCATAATCCGAGTGTAGCTAAATCAACATATACCAGGATAGAACATCCTTCTTCCGGTTTCATCAGAGAAAAAGGGTTTCTAAAAGCAACATGCCTACTGGAGATTGCAAGATCAACCTCAAATAAAGCAGACTGACTCCGAAACAACCGAGCCTCACTGGGGGATTCAAGCCTACCTCCCTAGAGAAAAACAGCGGACTGAAACTTTCATCATAAATACTCATTCCAACAAGAGATGCCCTGGGATAACCTTCCCGAGAAATCAAGAAGTCAACATTAATGCCAAAAATGCAAAAAGAGCGACATCCCAGCACACCAAGGGAATAAAACCTTTCATAACATGAGGAAAGACTTCGCTGGGGAATCTGGGACAGAGGCTTCTGATCATGCAAACCCGAAAAAAATGAACCAAGACTTGACTGGGGATAGTGGGGTCACAAACCCAATACTGTACCTTGTACCCACTAATATCGTCTTTAACTATCTGAGAAACACACAAAGATTACGCACACCAGCAAAATGATCTGAGAAAACCTTCATGAAAGAAGTAAATCCTCTTAAAACAAACGAAGTTTGTTCATTCTTGGGATCACCATCTTTGTTGTCATTGTTTCATCACAAATCCCAAAGTAAATTAAATTGTAAAGATCTCTTCTCTTTTTTTTGAAAAGTTAATTTTGCTTCTTTTAATCTTTTTGCTTTAACAATTATTATCAGTAATAAATGAAGTCTGTGCAAGCTAAATAAAAATAAGAACATAAAGAATTGGGCAAAAGCTTGAATTTCATTAATAGAATGGTAGTATGCGAATGGCGAGACTCCATGGATGATTACAAAGTTTAGGAAATGGTGATACATAATAGAAAATATACATTGAGATACAATGACCACTATCCCCCCTAACAACTTTTGAAATCCTGAGCAGTAGCTTTTGTTGAAGTATGGTGAGGATCCTAGGAGATTGTTGCTTCAATGATCAAGTCTTGTCTGACGTAGTTACTTGCCAAGAAAATCTCTAACTTTTGCCTAAGCTGCCCTTGCGGGTTTTCAACTTAGCGGGAAATTTATTCTGTTTATGTCTTTAATTTTTGCCTAGACCGCCCTTTCGGGTTTTCGGTCTACCGAGACGCTCCTTTTTGCCTAAGCCGCCCTTTTGAGTTTTCAACTTAGCGAGATGTTCTTTTATTTCTTTAGGCGAAGTATTTCTTGACTGCGTCAACATTCATGGGACGTGGGAATTCCTCGCCATCCATAGTTTCAAGAATTAATGCACCACCAGAGAAGGCTTTCTTGACAACATACGGGCCTTCAAAATTGGTAGTCCACTTGCCCCTAGAATCAGTGTTGAAAGACATGATCTTCCCGAGCACGAGTTCGCCTTCTCTGAATTCATGAGGTTTGACCTTTTTGTCAAATGCTTTCTTCATTCTTTTTTGATATAACTGCCCATGACACAAAGCTGTCATTCTCTTCTCTTCAATCAAATTCAATTGGTCAAACCTGTTCTGAACCCATTCAGACTCTGTCAATTTGGCTTCCATTATCACACGCAATGATGGAATCTCTACCTCGATAGGGAGTACAACTTCCATTCCACACACTAGGGAAAACGGGGTTGCTCCTATTGAAGTGCGAACAGATGTTCGATATCCATGTAGAGCAAAAAGGAGTATTTCATGCCAATCCTTATAAGTGACAACCATTTTCTAGATAATTCTTTTGATATTCTTATTAGCAGCTTCAACGGCCCCATTTATCTTTGGCCTGTATGGATATGAATTGTGATGGACAATCTTGAATTCTTCGCACAGTTCAGTCATGATCTTGATGTTCAAATTCAAGCCATTGTTAGTGATGATTCTGCTCTGCACACCATACCGACATATAAGATTGTTTTTGATGAAACGCACAACCACCTGTTTGGTAACATTGGCATATGAAGCAGCCTCTACCCATTTGGTAAAGTAGTCAATTGCTACCAAGATGAAACGGTGTCCATTCGAAGCTTTGGGTTCTATCATCCCGATCATGTCAATACCCCACATAGAGAAAGGCCACGGGGAGGAAATCACATTGAGAAGTGTCAGAGGTACATGGATCTTATCTGCGTAAATCTGGCATTTATGGCACTTCTTTGCAAATTTGTAATAATCAGATTCCATTATCAACCAATAATAACCTGCCCTTAGCATCTTTTTAGCCATTGAATGTCCATTAGCATGAGTGCCAAATGAACCTTCATGGATCTCATGCATCAACATGTCTGCTTCGTGTCTATCCACGCATTTGAGCAAAACCATGTCATAATTTATCTTGTATAACACATTTTCACTGAGGAAGAAACTACCTGCCAATCTTCTCAGTGTCTTTCTATCTTTCTTTGACGCACCAAATGAGTATTCCTAAGTCTGAAGAAAATGCTTGATATCATAATACTAAGGTTTTTCATCTGCTGCCTCCTCTGTCGCAAACACATGAGCGGGCCTATCTAGTCGTCGAAATGTAATTCTGGGTATATCATTCCAAGCATTTACTTGGTACATGGAAGCCAGAGTTGCCATAGCATCTGCCATTTGATTTTCATCCCTAGGAATGTGATGGAATTCAACTTTATTGAAGAAGGGTAGTAATCTTCTAGCATAATCTTTGTAAGGGATCAAACCAGGGTGATGAGTGTCCCATTCTCCTTTAATCTGATTTATTACCAAAGCCGAATCACCATACACATCTAGAATCTTGATTATGAGATCAATAGCTTCCTCAAGACCCATGATGCAAGCCTCATATTCTGCCATATTATTAGTGCAATCAAATGTTAACCTTGCAGTAAAAGGAATATGTGATCCATGAGGAGTAACAATCACAACACCAATTCCTTTACCATAAGCATTCACAGCTCTATCAAATACCATACTCCAACGAGATTCAGGGTCGGGGCACTCCTCAGGCAATGGTTCATCACAATCTTTCACTTTCAAGAACATCACATCTTCATCGGGGAATTCATATTCTGCAGACTGATGATCTTCCACTGGCTGGTAAGCAAGATAATCTGCCAACACACTACTTTTGATAGCCTTTTGAGTGCAGTACTCGATATCATATTCAGATAACAACATCTTCCAACAGGCAATTCTCCCAGTAAGAGCAGGCTTTTCAAAAATATACTTGATTGGATCCATTTTGGAGATCAACCAAGTAGTATGATTCAACATATACTGCCGCAAACGCTTTACCGCCCAGGACAAAGCACAACATGTTTGTTCTAGCATGGAATAACGCGACTCACAATCAATGAACTTTTTGCTGAGATAATAAATGGCAAACTCTTTCTTTCCTGTTTCATCCTGTTGTCCCAGAATACAACCCATAGATTTACCTAACACTGTTAGATATATAATCAACGGTCTTCCTTCTACGGGAGGGAGCAAGATAGGAGGTTCAAGCAGATACTCTTTAATACTTTCAAATGCCCTTTGGCAGTCATCCGTCCATACATAACCTTGATCTTTCTTTAACAACTTAAAGATCGGTTCACACATTGCAGTCATGTGGGAAATAAATCTGGAGATATAATTCAAACGCCAGAGGAAACCCCTAACTTGATTTTCAGTTCTTGGTGCTGGAATTTCTTGAATTGCTTTGACTTTGTCAGGGTCAACTTCAATTCCTTTCTGGCTAACAATAAAACCCAACAATTTCCCCGATCTAACTCCGAAGGTGCATTTATTTGGATTCAGGCGGAGACGATACTTCCTCAAACGCTGAAACAACTTCAACAAATCTTCTATATGCCCTTCTTCAGTTTGGGATTTGGAAATCATATCATCAACATATACTTTGATTTCTTTGTGCATCAGATCATGGAATAGGGTTGTCATAGCCCTCTGGTATGTTGCATCAGCGTTCTTCAACCCGAAGGACATTACTCTGTAACAGAATGTTCCCCAGGGTGTGATAAACATTGTTTTTTCCATGTCCTCTGGAGCCATTCTTATTTGATTATACCCGGAAAATTCATCTATGAACGAGAATACCTTGAATTTTGTTGTGCTATCCACTAACATGTCAATGTGAGGCAATGGAAAATCATCTTTTGGACTAGCTTTATTTAGATCTCTGTAATCTACGCACATGCGGACTTTTCCGTTTTTTTTCGGTACTGGGACAATATTGGCAATCCATTGAGGATACACTGATGTCACAAGAAAACCAACATTAATCTGCTTTAGGACCCCCTCTTTGATCTTTACTGCCATATCCGGGTGGGTTCTTCTCAACTTTTGTTTAACTGGAAGACACTCTGGCTTCAATGGCAAACGATGCTCGACAATGTCTATATCTAGACCAGGCATATCTTGATAAGACCAGGCAAAATATCCACATACTCTTTCAACAGCTCAATCAACCCGCTCTTTACATCAGGATGCAATGATGCTCCAATCTTAACTTCCTTCGGATCTTCTTCTAAACCCAAATTAATCACTTCTAAAGGCTCCTTATATGGCTGAATGGTACTTTCCTCGTGCTCAAGCAACCGTGAGACCTCTTCTGGAATCTCATCATAATCTTCTTCTTCAGCCCCAAACACATGACAATCAAAGTTGAGAGAGGGTTCAGGGTCATTGTATTCAATATTTTTTTAATTAATCTGCACATATGATTTATGATTGCTTTTAGAAACTGATACATATAACAAGTGATCATGCAGATTAATTTTCAGTTATTATTTATTTTGAAAGGTTTTTTTTTTATATATTTTTTTATTACCATTTCCCAGGAAAAAGCAAAAAATTAAAGACATAATTTGGAAGCAAAGACAACTTTTATTAATGATCTTAACAGTTATAGCAAGCAGATAAGCCCTACAACATTAATACTTCCACCTTGGGCAGAGTGAAAGCTTTTCAAAAGAAAGAAACAGATTAACAAAACAAATTACTTTGAAATATGTATGCAAGAAGGAACATCAATGGTGACCCAGTTCTGAACTCGGACTCCATGCGTCACATAATTCGGTACTTTCTGCTCTGCTTCATCCTCTTCAACAACATTAATTCCAGAACCAATTGGGTGGAGGTAGCCTCTGCTGCGGAAAACAACATGATAATTGTTCACAGAAGACTTTGACTTCAAATTTTCGCCTTTGTCATTCCTCGAAGAGAAACCCAAACCAGTTCTGTTCTTGTTCATAGGTGGATCCACAAGTCGTCCCTAAATTGCATTATGACCATTGCGCACAACCTGCTGCGCATCCTTCAGGGAAACCACAAAATTCTCATTCTTCCTTATGTTGTCAATGGATAAGGCTTGGAACTGGGTTCCAACAACAACCTCATCCGCTTCTACAATACTGAAAGAGGATATATGGGATATCAACAACGCCTGCTCCCCATTTATGATCACAACCTTCCCTTCACGCACAAACTTTAGCTTCTGATGCAGAGTTGAAGTGACAGCCCCTGCTTCGTGTATCCATGGCCGTCCTAGCAAACAACTATATGTGGGAATAATGTCCATTACCTGGAAAGTTATCAAGAACAAATGTGGTCCTATGTGGATGGGTAAGTCCACCTCACCGATGACAGATTTCCTCGACCCATCAAAAGCCTTCACAATGATGCCACTCAGGCGCATAGGTGTTCCCTGATACTTTAACTTCATGAGGGTACTTCTCGGTATAACATTTAATGCGGATCCGTTATCAATCAGCACATTGGATAGCGAGTCATTCTTGCAGTTTATAGATATATGGAGGGCCATGTTGTGATTCCTCCTTTCATCTGGTAACTCATTATCGCAGAAACTCAAGTTGTTACATGACGTAATGTTTCCAATTATGCTGCTGAATTGATCTAACGACATGTCATTATCTGCAAAAGCTTGGCCTAGTACTCTCATTAGTGATTCTCTATGAGCGGAGGAATTCATCAATAAAGCTAGGATGGATATCTTTGAAGGAGTATGCAATAGCTGATCTACAATTTTGTAGTCGCTCATCATAATTATCTCCAAGATATCATCCACTTCTTTCTCTAATGTGGCTCCACTAGTCTCTCCTGCAGCCTTCTTAGGCTCATCGTTATCAGCAATTTTCTTTCCAGTAACAACATCTCTTCGAATAACCAGCGCAAACACACGACCACTACGGGTCACCCTGCTATTATCAGCTATATTTCCAACATCTAGAATTGGCTGGATGGGAATTTCCACCCCATCTTCTAAGATTGTAGCGTTGTATTTGTAAGGCACAACCTTATCTGATTTATAGGGAACAGGTCCTGGCAGACTAATTACCAATGGGGTAACAGCTAGTCTGTTATGGTACTCCACCTCAAGATGAGCGGGTGCACCAAAACAAGGTACAATGATGTTTACACCTTCCTCGACACAATCATCCCTCAAAAGGCCATTTCTGGCAAACAAATCTTCGTCTGAAGAGAAATACTCATCCGCGGAGGCATACTCTTCCTCGGACTCTTCTCCCATCAAACAAACTTCAACCATATCAATCTCGTGATAATCATCTCTCTGACCTGTGATCTTGATAGTTCCATTGTCTAACAACAGTTGAACACCCTCTCTCACAATAGAACATCCTCGGGGGTCTCGACAGCAAACTATGCATGACCCATATTGGTGTTCCACCTGACCAGCAGTACGATAGAAAGTAGCATGCAACTGTACGAGATCTTCATTCAAATGCTCTACTTCAAAAATTCTGAATTCACCCGGACATCCAGAAACCATATTCACTTCCTTTTCATATTCTGCCCTAGGCCTGATTATATGAATTAGACCTTCATCCATCATCTCCTGTAAATCAGCCTTTATCTTCTCGCAACCCTATATGTTTGTACTGCAAATAGCACAACCGGCGTGGTCATGCATATAATAACTAAATTCACAGAGGTTTGCGTGCATCTTCACCAAATCTCCTCTAACCAGATTAATGTCAAAAATCCGGAAGTCACCTGGACAACTGGCCACCATATTCACAACATTCACTCCCCCGTCCTTGGGTAGAGGATTGTCTTTCACATTAGGTCCCATGTCTTTGAAAGATAAAATTACAGACTTCACCAACCTTTGCACTTCAGTCCTCAAAGGATAATAATTTTCAACACTATGCCCTGGTGCTCCCTGATGAAAGGCACATGTCTGGTCTGCTTTGTAATACCAATACAATGGTGATGGTACTACTGGAGGTGGTCGTGTCTGGACCAACTTCTTCTGAATCAATGCTGGTAGTAGCTCTGCATAACTCATGGGAATAGGGTCGTAGTTCTCGCTTCTCTGATTATTCCCTTAGTTCCCCTGCTGGGACTGTCTTTGATAAGCAACGGTAGTCGGAACGACATTCATAACAGGAGTCACTGAAGCAACTTGTTGGTGACGCTGATAATTCCTTCTAGGAGAATTTACCCTCCTCTCTTGTATGACAGCATTTGTATCGCCCTCTTTCTTCTTTGTAAACCCATAAGCTGGCTTCTTCACACCTCCGGATCCTTCACCCTTTGTCAAACGACCTTCTCTTACTGCCTCTTCTAGGCGGACACCCATTCTTACCATCTCTGTAAAATCACTTGGGGAACTTGCTACCATTATTTCGTAGTAGAAAGCGCCTAGCGTCTTCAGAAATTTTTTAGTCATTTCCTTCTCTTCCATGGGAGGAATCACTTGTGCAGCCACTTCGCACCATCTCTGCGCATACTCTTTGAACGATTCTATGTCTTTCTGAACCACGGCCCTAAGCTGGTCACAGTCAGGCGCCATGTCCACATTATATTTGTATTGTTTTATTAATGCTTCTCCCAAATCATTAAAGGTATGGATGTTGGCGCTGTCTAAATTCATGTACCATTTCAACGCTGCGCTGGTCAGACTATCCTAGAAAAAGTGAATCAGCAGACGCTGATCATTGGTGTGGGTAGACATTCTCCTCACGTACATCACCAAGTGAGCACGAGGGCAAGTGTTGCCCTTATACTTCTCAAACTCCTGGACCTTGAACTTAGCAGGCACTTTAACATTCAGGACCAAACACAGCTCATTCACATTCCGCCCAAATAGCTCTTTTACCCTAAGAGCCTTCATCTCTCTTTGCATTCTATCAAACTACTCTTGGAAATCATCCATTCTGTCATAAAGACCTAAATCTTCACTCGGCGGAGGGAAAGGACGACACACATCTTCAAACGGAACCAAATTCACCGAAGGAGGTACAGCAGGAACAGTATGCACCACATGAGGTGCTGGAGTAACAACATTTGGAACCACTGGAGCATCTTGGGGGCCCAAATTGAAACCTTCAGGTGTAAAATTCTTTGGCATTCCCCACGGATAACCTTGAGGCATGTGGTTTTGAACAACAGTCGGAGTAGCGGATACAGGAACAGTAGGAACTTCAACATTTGCCCTTGTTGGTTGAGGTTGAACACTCGGTGGCTGATTCTGAGAAACCACCAGAGCTTCCACCAGAGTAGTCAAATTGGCCAAGCCAGCCTTCAAAGCAGAAACTTCTTCGCGTAGCTCGCGATTTTCCTGTTCCAAGTTGTCCATCTTCTTTTTGAAGTTAGCCCGAGTGTTATAGCGATGAGTCAGCTTGCTGAATGTAGCAAAAAGATGGGTAATGCACCTGGATATGCATAATAAATGCAAGAAATATGTGCAATATGATGCATGATATGCAATGCATATGATTATTTTTACTTTATCATTTAATATTTTAAGGTATTTAACGTTTATAAACATATTGCAAACATCAAAATAATAACACATTTGAAATACTGAAAAACTTTTATTATAATAACTTCAAAAATGGATTACAAGTTTCAGTAATCCCAAGTACAAGATTAAAATACAATCTAAAAATCCTGAGAAAAAGAACTGATGGAGATCAATCTGTACGCTGGCGCTTCCCTATGAGCCTGGCAATCTGAGCCCTCAACCTCTGGTTTTCTTCCACCTGTCTGATGGCAACCTCCTTCCAATCATCTGGATTAGTAAATGAGCAATCAACATCTGTTTGAGGCTTAGGAGAAAATAAATCCCCTTGCCTCTCCATAGACTCCACCGCTCGACTCTCGAGGATCTCGATCAAATCGTCTTTCTCCTTCAAGTCTGCTTTGTAGGAACTCTCTAAAGTCTGGAACTTGTTCTTCCAGGCATCTCTTTCCTGTTGCATTCTAACCAAAGCAAGCTGTAACTCTTCTAGATCATCTGATAAAGGAGGAGTGGTCTTCACAAATAGATCAGGCATGGGTGTCTCCCGAGTATATGGCATCTTCAACTGGATGGCTCTCGATCGGACCCACTGAAGATATGGCTCCAAAGAAACAACACCCCTAGGTCCCAAATCCTTCCTACTCTTCTTATAAATGTGGAGCCAAGCCTTTGCAATCTGCTCCCTAGCTTCCCTGTGGTCTTCTCCTTCCTTCAGAAAGAAACTACTCAAATGAATACTATTCGGTTTATCCCTGATCGGATAACTAAGTTGTTGCCGTGCAAGAACAGGGTTATAGTTAATTCCTCTCTTTGTACGAAGAAGAGGTGCATTGAGGAAACTACCACAACTGTCAATAATCCCCACATCCTGGTAAGCTCGATGATACCAATCAATATCCGAGTGGGTAAGTGTCATGATCTTAGGAGCCCAACGGGGTTCCTTCTTGACATCCCAAAAAGCATCAGACTGAGGCATATGAGAGATGAACCATCGGTACAATAAAGGCGTGCAACAAATAATCATTCCCTCATGATAAGAACTCCGAATATGAACAGAGTAATAGGAATCACCCAACAGTGTAGGAACCGGGTTTCTAATCATGAAAATCCTGATAGCGTTAATGTCTACAAACTTGTCCATATTAGGGAATAAGAATAATCCATAAGCAAGTAAAGCAAAGATGGCCTCAAAAGCAACCATACTCTTCATCCTGGAAAGGTAACGAGCTTTCTCCAATAAGAACTGATCTGGTAATCCTCTAATCCCTCCTTTGGTAGTCATATGAGCTTCCACCTCAGACTTCCCCAGATGAATCAAAGCAGCAATCTCATGTTGTGATCGGTGGATCTGGAACTGACTGTTTAACGCTGGTTCGCGAAATGTCGCGGAAGCAAGAGTCGCCACCGTCTTTTATTTTCTCCAAATGGAAAGGACAAAAGCACAGAAAAATTCCTTATAGAGATTGCTCTCGGTTCGGGAGGTAGATTATAGAAAGGGAAGGTGTTAGCACCCTTTCTATCCATGGTTATCCATGGGCTCTCAGATACTTGCTCATTTGTGTTTTCAAAATGGTTTGTTTGCTTTTCAACTGTGGGTTTAAAAAAAGTTTCTTTGAAAATTTCAGTTCGACTCTTGTATCAGTCCTCAAGAGTGTTTGAAAAGTTGCTTTCGAAAGCTTTTTGAAAAGGTGTCGGTGTGAAAAGTATTTTTTGATTTGTTTTGAAATTAGAGCAAGTATCTACGAGAATCTACCTACCCTAAGGAATTCGTCAGTGTAAATGTCCTTAAAGTAGTGCCATCCCACCATTGAGAGGTAGGTAGCACCACCATTGGCGGTGTTCGAGTCAATTCGAGGGTTCGGGACATGGTGATCACCGGAGCAATAGGAAGACACCTTAGAAGCTACCCTCATGCCATGTTCATGGACATGAGGACTTACTAAAACGTCCTCTACTCGACGATCACCTTTCGAGGGGCAAGGCAACAGTGAGGCGTACCCTAGGGGTGGTGTGTGATTTGTGTGTCGTTTGTAGATATTTTTGTCATGCTCATGTAATTGGTGATCTATGCGTTGCTTTTATTTTGACATTCATTCTTTCATGCAAATTAATTAACAGTTAAAAAAGATGCGGAATTAAAAGCCCTACGCTATTACAAAGGCGCGGGTCCACATCGCCAAATTAATCCAAGACCCGATTTGAAATAAAAATAAAGTGCGAGAAATATAAATGTCCTATTAATCTATTACATGGCTTCGAGAGAATTACATGAATATTCACAAAAAGAAATAAAAATGCGAAGAGAATTAAAGTCGGGAATGCGTGGGCGTTGGACCCTCTTAAGGAAATTAAATTACAATTATGAAATTAATTAAATTTAATAAAAAAGAAGAAGTTATTTTTTGAGTTTTTGTATTTATGGATTTTAATGAGAATTAAATTGGAATTAAAAAAAGAAAGTTAATTAACCCTAATTCTAAGTTGTTTTTAATTTATTAAGAAAAGTGTTTTTAGTTTGACCTAATTTTAATTAAATATTTACATGGCAAATTTTATTTACAAAATAATAATTAATAATTAAATAGGGTGAAAGAAGAAAAAAAGAAAAAAGTATAAAACCCTAATTCTACATTTTTAAATTTATTTAAGAAAATATTGAAATTAAATCTAGAATTAAAAAAAAAACTAAATGGATGAAATTTATTTACAAAAAGGTATTAAATAAAATATTTTTGTCTTTTTTGTCTTTCTGATTTTTTTATTATTTTTTATGTGTATTATAAATATTATTTTTATGGAGTTAAATAAAATATAGAATATAATTGAAATAGATGATAAAAAAATAGAGAAAAAGAAAGCAAACATGGGGGGTATTCAGGCCCCTTTGGAGGTTAATTTGAAGGACTTTGGCCCATGGAATGCAGGCCTGTTTGACTTTCCATGCTGGCGTGTGGAACGTTTGACCTATGCACATGGTATTCTTCAGATCATGACCACTGGATTGACACTCTGAGACATGTGGCACGCTTGGATAGTGGGCGTATGGTAGTCTTCTGAGGGGAACGCTACATGTTAGCATGGAAAGAAAAATAATATGGAGAAAGGAGGGGACCTGGGAATCGAACCCAGGTCCCAGAGTTTACCAATGCAACGCCTGACCACTTGATCCACTTACGCGCTTTGAGTATAATATAACAAATAAACAATATAAGGCAAAACGATGGTTAGTGATGTTTTTTCGCGCGAAATTCAAACGCACCAACCACTGGCTTACACATCACCTTCTTCTCCAATTGTTCTGCATTTGCCTAAAAAAAAGAAAAAGGATAGCGGGGGTTTTAAACCCCCACTACGTGATATGTGAAAAAATAGCGAATAGGCCCTGGTTGCTCATAAATTGAGCGCGACCTATGCATTGAGTTCGTGTGAAGCTCCTGGTTCTAATGGCCCTGGTCTCGTGTCACAATTTTTCCAGAACAAAGAAGCCCCAAATTTACAGTCATGAAACCCTAGCAATCTTCAATGGTAACTTTGCATCTAGGGCGCGAAAACTCAATTAAAGTACATGGTTAGCTTCAGCATGATTAGATTAGTGTAAAACAACAATTAAATTGTATGAAAAATGCCCAGAAATTGAAATACGATTATGCATAAAGTATGAGAAATTTCAACTTCTATCTACCAATTCTTGATGCTATGGGCGTGGAAGAGGATTCAGTCAGGTTCAGTGATGCCTCAGAAAGCTTTTTCAATTGGTTAGAAGCCTTGAATCGTCCTCTACTGCAGTTTTCAGTTTTGACTTTTTTTTCAAAAATTGCAAAGTGTGTTTATGGCTTGAGCGCAGCTTCCAGGGTCCTTTTCATTAGGTTTAGCTTCTGACTTTTATGAGGGATGAATTAGGGTAAAGATTTGAGTCAAAAGATCCATGTTTTGATGAATCCAATATTTGATTTTAATGGCATATTTCTTAAAATCTTTTCCATGTGTTTTGATGCCAATCATGACCAAATCACCTTGATTCTTTCCATATTGGATAGTGCACGAAATCTTGAAGGTATTCTATGCACAAAAAGATTTGAAAAGCATGAATGAGTATTTTTTTCATATTTTATTTAATTAAATGAATTAATGGTGATTAAAAATTCAAATAAATAATAAAAAATGATGAAATAACTACCCTTGGGCCAAATGGTCGTGCATAGCCTTTGGATGATGAATCTTGGAAGAAAATGTGGCCCATTAGCAATTTTAAGGCATTTGAAGCAAAGTTGACTTTTCAAAATTCCCAAATATTTCCCAACTTCCACAAGGCATATCTTGCTCAATTTTTAAGCTTTGATCATGTTCTTGGACATTTTGGAAAGGTCTTGAAGTCCTCTAACCAATTCCTTTGGTCCCATGTCATTTTGATTTACCAATCTCAAGTTATGGTCTTTGACTTAAAGTCCCTTTTTGTTGACTTTTGAAAATGACCTATAACGTTGAAATTGATAACTTTTTGTGAGAGCATTTCTTGGACTTGAAGTGTGAAGAGGAGTTGTAGGAAGTGTCTTTCTCTTCAAAATGAGCTTTGGATGGAATTTTTCTGATGAACCATGTGGAAGTTATGCCTTGGTCAAGTTACAGTTGACTTTTTCAACTGTCCAAATATGGAAACTTTTGCATCTTGAGACTTTTTGAGCCATACCTTGAAAATCATGATCAAGAATTGATCAAATGATGTTTGTGGCTTCAGAATGAGATGTTGACCAAAAATTTGGACTTTTGACTGTCAAATGACCATTTTGCCCCTACAGTTGACTGTTGAGCAATTAGGGTTTTTGACTGTGCAATTTTGTGCTGTAAGTCTTGAAACTTGACATGAGGATGCTTGACAATGTTTATAGGCATGTGGGATTTGATTGGACCCTTGGAAACTTCAATTTCTTTGTCAGAACCAAAACCCTAGTTTTTGACTGTTAGGAGGCCCTTGAACTGTGCAACCCTTGGGGAGATTTTAAAGCATGCTCTTTGCAAATCTTGAAGAATATGGGAGGGAAAATTTTGGGGTACAACAGTTGCCCCTGTTCAATCTTCTTAGACCAGAGGATGCAGATTGGCTGACGTGCCTTTCGTAATCCGAAGGTGGAAGATGATTGAACACTAGAGTGCCCAGAAATTTGCGCTCACATAGTAGTGTGATGGCGGGAATGGCCTTATAGATTCCATTTGGAGATTGATGGATAGGATGATGGGCTTATAGATGCCATGCTGAGAGATGATGGGTAGGTGGATGGGCTTATAGATGCCATCTGGATGTCGATCGCGTAAGAGATTCCTTAGCGAGAAGTTACGTACCTGAAAAAGAAAATGAGTACCTAGCCTGTTACAGGAGCCGGTCTTCAAACTCTTTGTATAGATGCGCCCTGACTGGTTACAGGAATTGAATCTGGAGCTTCAAAAAGGTGATGAATGAACCAGGGATGGTTACTACCTCAACGGGACGGTGAGAGAACCTTGGACGATTATTACCTCAACAGGAACGCTGAGAGAACCTTGGATGATTACTACCTCAACAGGAACGCTGAGAGAATCTGGGGACGATTACTACCTCAACAGGAACACTGAGAGAATCTGGGGACGATTACTACCTCAACAGTAACGCTGAGAGAATCTTGGATGTCTTCAACTAGATAAGAAACAGGGAGATCTTAGGGTCGATCTGACTGAACCAGAGAAGGCCTTTGACTGGATAAGAAACAGGAAAATCTTAGGGTCGATTTAACTGAACCGGACAAGGTCTTGAAATCTTCAACTGGATAAGAAACATGGAGATCTTAGGATCGATCTGACTGAACCAGAGAAGGCCTTTGACTGGATAAGAGACAGAAAAATCTTAGGGTCGATTTAACTGAACCGGTCTAGGTCTTGAAATCTTCAACTGGATAAGAATCAGGGAGATCTTAGGGCCGATCTGACTGAACCAGAGAAGGCCTTTGACTGGATAAGAAACGGGAAAATCTTAGGGTCGATTTAACTGAACCGGTCTAGGTCTTGGAATCTTCAACTGGATAAGAAACAGGGAGATCTTAGGGTCGATCCGACTGAACCAGAGAAGGCCTTTGACTGGATAAGAAACAGGAAATCTTAGAGTCGATTTAACTGAACCGGTCTAGGTCTTGAAATCTTCAACTGGATAAGAATCAGGGAGATCTTAGGGTCGATCTGACTGAACCAGAGAAGGCCTTTGACTGGATAAGAAGCAGGAAAATCTTAGGGTCGATTTAACTGAACCGGTCTAGGTCTTGAAATATATCTGAGAACTTAACTGGGTCTTTCCTGAAAGGTAAAGGTTAGTCATATGCAATGCATGATATGAATCAAGCGATGATGTTCTCAACATAAATGAGATTTGTAAGATATGATGCGTATATGCATGCTATAATGATGAAAATGTGATGTTTATGAATGTATCTTCGTCTAGGAAAATAGATCCTTGACGGGTGCCGGGAAGTCACTCCTGGGCTGATGTTGAAGAATAGATCTTTGCTTCCACTGGGGATGATAGTTGCAAGAATACCAGTAGGAGAAGATAACTCCGTTGGGGAATAAACTTTGACAAAATGGATTACTCTGCGGGGAGAAAAGTACTCTAGCGATCTTGCTGGGGAGCAATACTCTGTGGGGAGAGAGGTACTTTGCTGAAATGTTGATGGTAACTTCGCTGGGGATACCATTGTTGTGTTGGAAGTGTTGATAGACTTTGCTGGGGATAACAAGACTGCGCCGAGGACGATCTTTCCGTGGCTTTTGGCTGAGGATAACCCAGTTATATCCTGGTAGGGAAATAACCTTTGAATAAAGCCGGAGGACGCGTTTGTGCTCTGTAGGGGATAAGCTTCCAAAATCTATTGGGGATAAGCTTACTGCTCGGGGAGATGGATTCCAACTTTCCTGGGGAAACTGGATTGGACTCTCCTGGGGAAATTTTTGAACTATAATTTTTGTAAGCTGAAAGAGGGAACCTATGTAGGGTTGCCTGATGATGAGCTCATGTAAAACCGCATCTTGGAAAGAAGGATACCTGTGTAGGGTTACTTTGAGGTTGGGCTCGTGTGGATCTGCATTTGGAGTTGAAGGAAACCTGTGTAGGGTTTACTGACAATGAGTCCGTATAAAACTGCATCCTTGAAAATAGAGGACATGTGTAGGGTTTCTGGGTGACGAGTCCGTGTAAAACTTCATCTGGAGTTTTGAGAAGGAAACCTGTGTAAGGTTTACTGATGACGAGTCCGTGTAAAACTACGTCTGGAAAGAGATAACCTGTGTAGGGTTACTTCGGGATAAGTTCGTGTAAAACTTCTGGAGGAACCGGGGTAAGGTTACTGCAGGGTGAGTTCGTGTAAAACTTATTGATGAACCAGGGTAAGGTTATCTTTGAGGTAAGTCCGTGTAAGACTTCTGGAGGAACCGGGGTAAGGTTACTGCAGGATAAGTTCGTGTAAAACTTCTTGATGAACCGGGGTAAGGTCATCTTGGGATAAATCCGTGTAAGACTTCTGGAGGAACCGGGGTAAGGTTACTTGTGGAGGGTGAGTCCGTGTGAGACTTCGTCTGAAAACTGAGAAGGAACCGGTGTAGGGTTACTTTGATGATAAGTCCGTGTAAGACTTTTTCTGAAAGAAAAGGAACCGGTGTAGGGTTGCCTGTGGATGAGTCCGTGTAAGACTTTGTCTGAAAGTTGAGAAGGAACCGGTGTAGGGTTGCCTGATGATGATCAAGTGGATGATTGTCCTGTTTGGTTTTGGATGTTAACCCACGATCTGGAATTTGTAAAGGTAGATGGTAATCATCTTTGTATTAACCTTTCCTTGGTACTTTGGTTGACAGAGCAACTGGATCGCCTGGACGACTCATTATTGCCCCTGTTTCTGAGGTGAGGGGAAAAGATACCTTGTGGAGGTAGTTGACAAATCTTCTGGTAGACAGGTGATTAGATGCCGGGACATAGTCGTACGCTTAAATCCCTAATTTTTTCCTGGACCGCCCCTTCGGGTTTTCAGTCCACCGGGATACCCATTTTTGCCCAAGCCGCCTTTTCAGGTTTTCGACTTGCCGGGTGCACAGATTTTTTCTTTTCATCCCTTATTTTTGCCCGAACCCTTTTGGTTCGCCGGGGAGCCCTTATTTTTGCCTAGGTGTGTCAACCTAGCGGGTCTTTGATTTTGCGTAGTATTTTTTTCGACTATGTCCATGCTCTCAGGATATAGGGAGGTGCCCCTGTCAGTAGTGTAGTGTTGCCATACTACCAGAAGATCTTTGTTTGATCGTCCAACGCTCCAAGTGATCCAGATGGAGATTTGCCCCAGGCTATTTGGCTTTTGAGAGGTTCTCCGAATCTTGATTGGACTGCCCCAGATAATAGACCATGATCATGTCTGCCCCTTGATTGGAAGTGCTTCTTCCATTTGAGCTTTTGTTGAGAAGATTTTGTTCACTGGATATTCGTCGTGCAAACTTCTATGTTGTTCAAACTAATAGTCATGTGCAAACAATGTTATTTTAAGAATGCAAAAGCTTATGCCTGTCTTAAATTTTGAAAATGCATTTTTGTAAAATGAGTGAAACTTTTTATAGACTGTGATGTTAACTCAAGCTTTTACAGTGGGCCTTAAGGAGTCAGGATACCTTTTGTGACAGTATGCTTTCGAACTAACCCATGCTTCAGCTAGGACTTTTAAGGGTTATAACGTGGCTTGGTTCACGGTTTAAGAAACAAAGGATAAAGGCTCAAATTATTTGTACCCACCCACTCTTCGTGATGTTCTTCAAACCTAAGCTCAGTTGATTGTGCGTTAAACCTTGTTCGAGTCTTTGTCTTGATGTTCCAATGATGGTTCAGATATTGATGATTTATTCTGAATAGGCAGTCATTTTTGTTTTTGTTGAGGGTTTGTATGACTTCTTTCTTTTGATTTCGCTATCCCTAAATTTTGCCTGAACTGTTTCTTTTGTGATTACAGTCAGCGGGATGCCCCAGTTTTGTAAGTCTCCTTCGTAGGTTTTGACTTATTGGGTTTTTATTTTTTGAGATATAATGACTACCTATCCTTATGATTATTCGGAATCATCACTGTCTTCTCTTTTTTTTTGTAAGGACCTCTTTGGTCCCATTTGTTATGCACTTGGATCAACTGAGAGAACTACCCTGCCCCAGGTTATGATTAAAGGGTTTTAAGTTTCGGAAAGAAAAACTCCTACTTCTTTGGCTCAGAGGGGTTGACGAGGGATTATCTTCCTTATAACTCCAGTGTTTAGGGATTGAAACAATGCCTGTACCTCATCAGCGGGGTCCGTTCAAAAGCATACTGTAGAGATCGTGGTATCGTTTTCGTCATCCTCCCTCAAGAGGCTTAGAATGATTAACCAAGAGTTGATCATCACAAAAATATGAAAACAGTTTTAAGTATAGTAAACATAATTAATTCAAGACAGACATATGTAATGCATTCATGAAATAAAAGAGTTTAACATGACAATTGTTTGTTTGAACAAGAAAAGAAAAAAATACAACTTGAATTCAAATGAATAAAAATCTCTCAATCCTAGCCATGTTTTGGCAAAGGAGCAGTGGTCACAATGGGAGTCTCAGCAGGCTCGAATTCGATCTCCTTAGCATCGATCATATTCTGGATCTTATACTTCAGCGCCCAACAGTCCTCAGTATCGTGCCCCGGGCTATCAGAATGATAAGCACATCTCGCCTCTGGATTATAGTTTGGAGAGGAGGTCTTGGGATTTGCAGGAGGGTTGATCACCGCAATCAGGTTCATTTTCAACATGTGCTGCAATGCTTGTGACCATGGCATGTTGATGTTGGTGAATTGTCTTTTAGGCTCGTCCGGCCTTCGCTGATTTCCCTTTGGTGGTTGTCGGCGTGGTGCAGAACCAGAGATCATGACTGCCCCTGCATGTTGGTCATGACGACTCTTTTGACTGTATGCCGCATTAGATTCCTTCTTTCCCATGTAAGGCTTTTTGTGAGTATCAGAAGGTGTGGCCTCTTGAATTTTCCCGGCCTTGATACCAACTTCAATTCTTTCCCCAGTCAGAATGAGGTCGGTAAACCATGCAGATGAATTACCAATGAGATGATTGAAGAACGGCCCAGATAGGGTCCCCAAGAACATATCAACGAGTTCCCGGTCAGTCAGAGGTGGTTGTACCCTCCCAGCAAGGTCTCTCCATCTCTGCGCATATTCTTTGAAACCTTCTCCCGATCCTAATGACATACCCTGGAGTTGGGTACGTGTAGGAGCGAGGTCGGCATTATATTGATACTGCTTGTAAAAAGCAGTAGCCAACTCCTCCCAGTTACGAACCTTGGTCCCATCCAGCTGATAGAACCATTCGAGATGAGTCCCTGAAAGACTCTCCTGGAAGAAGTGGATCCACAAATTCTTGTCCACTGAGTACGGTTGAATCTTCCGCACATAAGACCTGAGGTGTAGCTTGGGACAAGACGCCCCATCATACTTAACAAAAGAAGGAGCCTTGAATTTGCGTGGGATCACCACACCAGAAGATAGACCCAGGTCTCCGAAATCCAACCCAGGCACTTGTTGAATTTCCATGGCATTCAGACGATCCTCTAGTTGTTTGTACCGGTCCTCAGCTGGAGGGTACTGCTCATCATTGAACTCCGTCTCGTTGTCAGAGACCACTGGACTAGGCACCTCTCTCTCATGGGGACTGTCTTTCCCAACAGAGGAAGTAGCTTGGTCAGCATCATTTTGTGATACATTTCCAGACTTGCGCCTAGGGTTAAATAACACAGTTCTCTTCTTCTTCTTCTTCTTCAGGAGCAGAGTCTTCAAATCCTGCTGCCCCTGGGCTAGGCTCATAATCAACTCCTGGAACTGGGCATTCTGGGCCTGGAGGGCCTTGATAGATTGTTCGTTGGATGATTCAGGATTCATGACGATTGGCTGAAATAAACAGCGAAGAGGGTAAGCAACCTGTAAAAGGGATACCTGTAATGCAATGATATGTATGTATGCATGCAATGTTTTCAAGGATCTTGCAGGGTAAACAAGAAGATTGTTAGCATCTGAATTTGTAGCTTGATTGAAGGAACTTCATGTTGTTGAGAGTCATTCTTCAAGAGTCAAGGCTCACCATATCCAGTGGGTCATAGCCTCTGACTCAGATCCTCACCCTGGCTAGAGGAAAACAAATCCCCTTTGCCCCTTGCTAGACATTCTGGTTCATCATGACCTTCATCACAAGCCCTTGAGATCCTTGAAATGGGTTAGGATGTATGCAATGGTATGATGTTATGGTATGCATGGAGTGATGTAAGTAAACCCTGTTATGAGTCCAGGTTAAGGACCGTGAACAAAACCTGCAAGAAACTCAAGTGTCAGATAACAAGCATGCAAATGGTCAAGTACGACAGCACACAAGTCACACCATAGCCCTTAGAGTTTAGGCCAGCATGGGGTCTGGGTATTACCCTCTTGAAGTTGGTGGGCTCAACCTGTCCTATCAGAAGTAATCGGGTTCTAAGGGTCCCAATATCACTGGATTGCTTTCATTGTTCATCGTTTCGATTTAGCCACTGAACTGGCGACCGAAATATTCCAGGAAAGCAACCCTCAATTGAGTGTAGTATCGAGTATCAACCAACCTCGGACTGCACCAAAGTCAGTTATCTCACTACCCTAAAGAGGCCAAGATAGTTCAATTAAGGTTCCTAAGGTCAGTTGATGCTTCACGACACCACGCGGAGGCCCCGTACTCTCCTTGACTGAACTCAAGGGTTACCGGTACACACCAAAGTGCCACATCAACGTAGCAGACTGTTTCAACCATGTCGGTATACCCCGCACAGTTCCCTCACAGCCTTGTTGCTACTTTCTAAGAAGGTATCCCCAGATCCGGGTTAGGATCTATAGAACTCCCAAGACAGTCCCACAATTTAAAGCAAACAAGTCAAAGCAATTGAAAACAAAGTGATCTTAGTCCTAAGGTACACCTCACTTTAAGTTAAGTCCCCAGTAGAGTCGCCAGTTCTGTGATCGGTGGATCTGGAACTGACTGTTTAACGCTGGTTCGCGAAATGTCGCGGAAGCAAGAGTCGCCACCGTCTTTTATTTTCTCCAAATGGAAAGGACAAAAGCACAGAAAAATTCCTTATAGAGATTGCTCTCGGTTCGGGAGGTAGATTATAGAAAGGGAAGGTGTTAGCACCCTTTCTATCCATGGTTATCCATGGGCTCTCAGATACTTGCTCATTTGTGTTTTCAAAATGGTTTGTTTGCTTTTCAACTGTGGGTTTAAAAAAAGTTTCTTTGAAAATTTCAGTTCGACTCTTGTATCAGTCCTCAAGAGTGTTTGAAAAGTTGCTTTCGAAAGCTTTTTGAAAAGGTGTCGGTGTGAAAAGTATTTTTTGATTTGTTTTGAAATTAGAGCAAGTATCTACGAGAATCTACCTACCCTAAGGAATTCGTCTGTGTAAATGTCCTTAAAGTAGTGCCATCCCACCATTGAGAGGTAGGTAGCACCACCATTGGAGGTGTTCGGGTCAATTCGAGGGTTCGGGACATGGTGATCACCGGAGCAATAGGAAGACACCTTAGAAGCTACCCTCATGCCATGTTCATGGACATGAGAACTTACTAAAACGTCCTCTACTCGACGATCACCTTTCGAGGGGCAAGGCAACAGTGAGGCGTACCCTAGGGGTGGTGTGTGATTTGTGTGTCGTTTGCAGATATTTTTGTCATGCTCATGTAATTGGTGATCTATGCGTTGCTTTTATTTTGACATTCATTCTTTCATGCAAATTAATTAACAGTTAAAAAAGATGCGGAATTAAAAGCCCTACGCTATTACAAAGGCGCGGGTCCACATCGCCAAATTAATCCAAGACCCGATTTGAAATAAAAATAAAGTGCGAGAAATATAAATGTCCTATTAATCTATTACATGGCTTCGGGAGAATTACATGAATATTCACAAAAAGAAATAAAAATGCGAAGATAATTAAAGTCGGGAATGCGTGGGCGTTGGACCCTCTTAAGGAAATTAAATTACAATTATGAAATTAATTAAATTTAATAAAAAAGAAGAAGTTATTTTTTGAGTTTTTGTATTTATGGATTTTAATGAGAATTAAATTGGAATTAAAAAAAGAAAGTTAATTAACCCTAATTCTAAGTTGTTTTTAATTTATTAAGAAAAGTGTTTTTAGTTTGACCTAATTTTAATTAAATATTTACATGGCAAATTTTATTTACAAAATAATAATTAATAATTAAATAGGGTGAAAGAAGAAAAAAAGAAAAAAGTATAAAACCCTAATTCTACATTTTTTAATTTATTTAAGAAAATATTGAAATTAAACCTAGAATTAAAAAAAAACTAAATGGATGAAATTTATTTACAAAAAGGTATTAAATAAAATATTTTTGTCTTTTTTGTCTTTCTGATTTTTTATTATTTTTTATGTGTATTATAAATATTATTTTTATGGAGTTAAATAAAATATAGAATATAATTGAAATAGATTATAAAAAAATAGAGAAAAAGAAAGCAAACATGGGGGGTATTCAGGCCCCTTTGGAGGTTAATTTGAAGGACTTTGACCCATGGAATGCATGCCTGTTTGACTTTCCATGCTGGCGTGTGGAACGTTTGACCTATGCACATGGTATTCTTCAGATCATGACCACTGGATTGACACTCTGAGACATGTGGCACGCTTGGATAGTGGGCGTATGGTAGTCTTCTGAGGGGAACGCTACATGTTAGCATGGAAAGAAAAATAATATGGAGAAAGGAGGGGACCTGGGAATCGAACCCAGGTCCCAGAGTTTACCAATGCAACGCCTGACCACTTGATCCACTTACGCGTTTTGAGTATAATATAACAAATAAACAATATAAGGCAAAACGATGGTTAGTGATGTTTTTTCGCGCGAAATTCAAACGCACCAACCACTGGCTTACACATCACCTTCTTCTCCAATTGTTCTGCATTTGCCTGAAAAAAAGAAAAAGGATAGCAGGGGTTTTAAACCCCCACTACATGATATGTGAAAAAATAGCGAATAGGCCCTGGTTGCTCATAAATTGAGCGCGACCTATGCATTGAGTTCGTGTGAAGCTCCTGGTTCTAATGGCCCTGGTCTCGTGTCACAATTTTTCCAGAACAAAGAAGCCCCAAATTTACAGTCATGAAACCCTAGCAATCTTCAATGGTAACTTTGCATCTAGGGCGCGAAAACTCATTTAAAGTACATGGTTAGCTTCAGCATGATTAGATTAGTGTAAAACAACAATTAAATTGTATGAAAAATGCCCAGAAATTGAAATACGATTATGCATAAAGTATGAGAAATTTAAACTTCTATCTACCAATTCTTGATGCTATGGGCGTGGAAGAGGATTCAGTCAGGTTCAGTGATGCCTCAGAAAGCTTTTTCAATTGGTTAGAAGCCTTGAATCGTCCTCTACTACAGTTTTCAGTTTTGACTTTTTTTTCAAAAATTGCAAAGTGTGTTTATGGCTTGAGCGCAGCTTCCAGGGTCCTTTTCATTAGGTTTAGCTTCTGACTTATATGAGGGATGAATTAGGGTAAAGATTTGAGTCAAAAGATCCATGTTTTGATGAATCCAATATTTGATTTTAATGGCATATTTCTTCAAATCTTTTCCATGTGTTTTGATGCCAATCATGACCAAATCACCTTGATTCTTTCCATATTGGATAGTGCACGAAATCTTGAAGGTATTCTATGCACAAAAAGATTTGAAAAGCATGAATGAGTATTTTTTTTCATATTTTATTTAATTAAATGAATTAATGGTGATTAAAAATTCAAATAAATAATAAAAAATGATGAAATAACTCCCCTTGGTCCAAATGGTCGTGCATAGCCTTTGGATGATGAATCTTGGAAGAAAATGTGGCCCATTAGCAATTTTGAGGCATTTGAAGCAAAGTTGACTTTTCAAAATTCCCAAAAATTTCCCAACTTCCACAAGGCATATCTTGCTCAATGTTTAATCTTTGATCATGTTCTTGGACATTTTGGAAAGGTCTTGAAGTCCTCTAACCAATTCCTTTGGTCCCATGTCATTTTGATTTATCAATCTCAAGTTATGGTCTTTGACTTAAAGTCCCTTTTTGTTGACTTTTGAAAATGACCTATAATGTTGAAATTGATAACTTTTTGTGAGAGCATTTCTTAGACTTGAAGTGTGAAGAGGAGTTATAGGAAGTGTCTTTCTCTTCAAAATGAGCTTTGGATGGAATTTTTCTGATGAACCATGTGGAAGTTATGCCTTGGTCAAGTTACAGTTGACTTTTTCAACTGTCCAAATATGGAAACTTTTGCATCTTGAGACTTTTTGAGCCATACCTTGAAAATCATGATCAAGAATTGATCAAATGATGTTTGTGGCTTCAGAATGAGATGTTGACCAAAAATTTGGACTTTTGACTGTCAAATAACCATTTTGCCCCTGCAGTTGACTGTTGAGCAATTAGGGTTTTTGACTGTGCAATTTTGTGCTGTAAGTCTTGAAACTTGACATGAGGATGCTTGACAATGTTTATAGGCATGTGGGATTTGATTGGACCCTTGGAAACTTCAATTTCTTTGTCAGAACCAAAACCCTAGTTTTTGACTGTTAGGAGGCCCTTGAACTGTGCAACCCTTGGGGAGATTTTGAAGCATGCTCTTTGCAAATCTTGAAGAATATGGGAGGGAAAATTTTGGGGTACAATACATGTGGTTTTGGATCGCCCTCCAAACCAGTAAAAGGAACACGATCAGCAACGCGTAAATCTAAAAGATAATAATACTCCTCTAGTGTAGGCATCAACTGATAATCGGGAAAATTAAAGCAGTGATACACCGGATCATAGAACTGGACCAAGGTCGAGAGAATACCCTCCTTCATCTTCAGCTTCATGAGAGGAATAATGGATCCATACTTCTTTCTAAAATCTGCAGAACACTCAATCTCTGGAATTAGACTGATCAACTCATCTATCTTGGGATCCTTGAAACCGTATTTCCCGGTCTTTCTCTTTCCAGAATCCATAGTTAACAGTACCTGAGATATTCACAAATAATCAATCTTTAAATTCCTTGAAATATTATTTTCTTCAAAAGATGCTTATGAGTGCATGGATGCATGATGCAGCAATCACACACAAAATCACACATATATGGTTCATAGGTTCAACGTCACGAGCATGAGGTCAAAGGTACTACCCATAAGGTGTTGGTCTAAGAGTTATCACCTGCCAAACAAGGTTCTAGAGGTTCCCAGAGTCTACATCATTCCTTCGGATATTACCAACTTCCCGATTAACACAGTAATTAGTAACATTCTCAAGAAAGACTCGTCCGAGCGTAGTATCGCGTGACAATTATTTTCGGATTACTCCGTCATAGCTTCCGCACTACACCTAAAAGGCCAAGATGGGTTTGGTATCCTACGGTCCTCAGTTTCAGCAGGCTCCCAGGTCGAAAGTAGTACGTCTTCCCGATTACTCGGTAAATGACACTACAATCAAAGGGGCCTCCACTGAGTGGGGGATCTCATGCCTCCTTTTTTGGGATTACTCCCTCAAAGTTAACATGACTATACCGCCCGTCCTATCTTAAAGTTTGCCCAAGTCCGGGTATAAGACTTATGAGTAATCACCAAGCACCCTGAAAACCAGGAAAATCCAAACAAACATATATACAAAATATAACACATAAACAACAATAGCACATATACAGATAAAAACAAAGATAGGCTCAACCCACTTAGGGATGGACCAGCAAGAGGTTAATCTTTCCCCAGTGAAGCCGCCATTTTTCTGTAGCGGTAGAAATGTTCAAGACTAAGCCATTGGGTTGACTAGACTTTATACAAATCAAAATAAAAATCGCCACCACACTTTATTGTTTCCAAAGGAATGAGAAAAGAGTGAATAACCCAAAAAAGGGGGAAAGATTCAAGGTAAGGGGGTTGGTTATGCAAAGGGAATGTATTAGCACCCTAAACATCTACGGTACTCCGCATGAACCTCTTTGTAAAATCTGTATATTTTGGCTATAAAAAAAGTGTTGTATATAAAATGGATAGTGGAGGTGAGAAGAGAAGTATTTTTGTATGATTTTTGCACCCGCCGCGGTTGCGGACTTTTAGTGCCTACGTACCACCTTTCATGCAATAGGGGATCAGGGTACACGTAGTTCCTCTTTTAAAAGTTTGAAACACAAGTGTGTTGGTTAATTTTATGAGATAAGACATCATCGTCATTGTCCGTGTGGAAAACATACTTACTACCCACAATCATGAGAAAGGAGAATTTGCATCATCTCAAAGTGGAGGATATGGATAGGATTTTAAAATCAATAATGCCTCACTCAACACCCAAGTGGAAAATATCTCTCTTCACTACATATTGTAGAAGTATAGTTGTTTGCATCACTACAAGGATTGGCAAGAGCCTAATCTTTTAAGAAAAGTTTAAAGGTAAAAGCCAAAGTGGAAAAATGGTTTGAAATGAGATTGGTTGACTTTTAGTCTTCTCATAAAAAAAAGTCAAAGTATTATTATATTGATTGAAGTTTATTTATGAAAATGTTTTTGAAAATGCATGGACACAAGTCCAAGTTTATTGTAAAAGTGTTTAAGTTTAAAAACAAGAAGGGTTTTCAAAAGGAGGGAGAAGATTTTTGAAATTAAAGAAGATGGGAGGAGAAGAAGAGGCTATCCTAAAGCATAAGGTAAATGCTAAGGATAAGGACCATCTAACCAACAAGAAGCCAAAACTTGACATTGTGAGCCAAGATAGAATTCCCATTCTTTGGATTAAAACCAAGCAAGCAAAGATACTAGACCTCTTCAAGTGTATTAAGTCTTCACAAAAATTTAGCAGAGTAACGGCTGTATGCGGGTGAATTCCAAATTACAAACAAAGGATGTAATCACAAAAAAAAACAAGCAACCCAATGTCTTAAGGTAAACCTTAAGAGCTCCAGACAAAATAATCAGATAAGATCACAAGGTCTCCAAGATAGGCCAAGGTTTCTAATCCTAAGTCCAAGAAATAGTCCCATGCTCCATAATGCCAAGGATAGTGACCAAATAGTCCAAGTACTATTAAGAGTTTTTTAGGGTTTAAGTTGATTATTAAGTATCTTAGGAAAAGAAAAAGAAAAGCTCAAGTGAGCAAAGTAAAAATGACAAGAATATAAATGCTCAAATGAGCAAAGATGAAAAATGGCATGAAATGAAAAATGCTAAAAAATAAATAGTACATAAAGCATAAAAGAATAAAAGCATAAAATAAAATAAGTCAATAATTAGTGGTTAGTTGGATGACCATCTTGAAACTTGCATTTGGAACTCATTAGAGGATTGGTAGAACCAAAGCCTCCACACAACAAGTTGCATTTGCTTTTTGTCAAGTATATCATCCATTTGGAATTCTCACAAGTACCATTTAATGATCAACGATGTTTAAGTGATCCGCGTTGACCAAAGGTGTTGTAGATCCATTAGAGGATTGGTAGAACCAAAGCCTCCACACAATGAATCTTAAGGTTATTGGATAAAAGAGATCAAATTAACATACTTGGGCTTGCAATCATAAGTTTGGGCCACGAATGATCACTTATTCGAACCGGGACAAAATTTAGCGCTATGTTAAGCAATCGTAAGTGGACTTATATAGAAGTCACACCTATTTTGAGGCCGGTCAATAGCAATCTATGCACCATTTATTTTGAGGCATGATATAGAGATCACGCTCTAACAACATTTAGTTCAATGAGAAGGGGATGAGATGAAGAGGAATTAGGATAAAAAGAGAAACCACATTTGAATTAAAAATTTAATCAAACTAATATTAAAATCATTCATCCATTTTGGTGGAGTTGAACTCAACACCTAAGATCCAATGATGTTAATAAAGCCATGATCAAAAAAATCAACCCAAGACAACCAGAAAATAATCACAAAAATTATATATATTTAATATATACATTAAAAGGTTAAATTTAAAAAAAAAAAGAAAATAATGAGGAAAATATCAATTATATTCAAATTAATCAAGAAGTGAAAAATAAAACCATAGAAAAATCAGAAAAGAGGCCAAGTAATTTTACAAAATTTTTGGGAATTTTTAAAAGTTAGAAACTATTTTTAAAAATTAAATTAAATGGGTAAAATAAACAAAAATAGTAAAAAAATAGTAAATTCAGAAACAAAAATAAAATAAGATCACCAATATTTGTCACAATATCATTGGATCATTCCATAATTTTTTCAGAATTTAAAAATGTGTAAAAGTATTTTTAAACATTTTAAACAAATCAAATAAGTGTAAAATTCATAAAAAATACCAAAACACAAAATTAAATTGTAAAAAAATAAAAATCAGAAAGAGAATAATCAAAAATATTTTTCATAATTTTTTCAGATGTTTTGGACTAAAAATGAATTTTCTATGATTTTTTGAAATTTAAAACAATTAAAATATAAAAATCAGAAAAAGAAAATAAAAGAAAAAGATGTGGACCATTGGATGAGAGTCAAAACGCGTTAGTAATCAAATCCAAAGGATCTGGCGTGCTGTGCATATCATGGTCTTTAATGAATAATGTACAGAATCATTAATAAAATCATAATTTGAAAATAACAAATGTCACACTTTCATTGGTTAGAAGATGACACGTTGGTCATCTTCAACCTCCAGCCTTCACGAATTGCAGGTCTCTCAAATTGTAAAATCAGAAGCTCAAACCTATGCCATTCGCTTCGTCTCTTCAAGACAAAGACAACCACACCCTCACGCCAAATTTATATAAACTGTAACTCAAGCAATTTGGAAAGAAAGTTTTGAAAAGGGATTTGAAAATTCATGGTCAAAACGTGCTTCCACATGAAAGTAAGTGTTGCGACTAGAACCAGGGCAATGAGAGCAACACAATGATACCAAAGTTTTGAAGAATTGATGAAGGAATCTACCTATTGAAGTTGAGTTGCAGAGCTCTGAAACTGGACTTCTACGGAGCAATATAGGGCACGATTCTTGAATGTGATTATATGGTTAGCTTCAGGGAAGATCAAGGAAGGTGAATTGATAGAAAAATGGATTGAAAAAGGCTTGAGAATAGGATTCGAAGTAGCTGAATTCTGAGTTATGAAGCAAGTTTGGCAGGGTGATTCTGGCTATCTAAGCTTGGGAAATTTAATGGGGGATGACCCTCTATTTATAGGGAATCAAATGGAATGTTCAAGCGTGTGGAATAATGCAAATTGGAGGGAAATCGTGTGAACCTGATGCAGGAGCAAAGTGTGATCTGATTTGCATCAAAACTCATCTAATCCTTGCGTTTCAAGGCTCTAATCCACTTTGGTAACTTGGTTAAACATGTTTAGATCACAAACGCGTGCTAATTTGATGTTTAAAGGCCAAAACATGAATTTCAAATTCTGACTTATGGAGAAACTTCAGTTCCAAGTTACCAAATTCAATCCAATGGCATTTCCACCTCAAGGGGTCTTAGGGCAAAATTCTTGATGCTTTGGAAAGATGAGGTAACAAGCTTTGAAATGGAAAAATAATGGAATCAAATGGATGCTTGAGCTGAAAGTTACATGGAGTCAAAGTTGAAGAAAAATAGTTGACTTTCCATACTTAGAAATATTTCAAATTCTTCTTTAAAAATGACCTATAATCTCTTGCATCCAAACATGGCCTTCCACTTAGAATTTTCTCTTGACCAAAAAAGATGGAATGAAACAGATCTCTTGAATGACATTTTTGAATTTGAACCACTCAAAATCTCCAAAAATTGAGCAAGTTATGACTTGTTGAAGTTGGCCAAAAATCATGAAATGACCTATAATCTTTTGCATTCTTAAGGCAACTTCCATCCATTTTTTTACTTTGCACATACAAAGAAGACATGAAGTACACATCTATAAGATCACCATGAAAAAAGAATGGGCTCAAGGTGATAAAAATTGACCAAGTTATGACCATTTGAAGTCACATATGAAAAATTGGGGATTCATCTGGATGACTTGTAATCTTCCCTCTTCACCAAGTTCCTTACACATGAAAAATCCTTGGAAACTTTGAAGTGATTTATTGGTACCTCATTGAAGAGAAGAATGTTTTTGGAATCACTCAAAAATACCAAAAGATGAGCAAGATATGCCCCTTTGAAGTTCAAAACCCTAGCCTCTAGATCAAGAGAATGCTTGGTGGAACTTTGCCAAGTTTGAACAAACTTTTTGTGCCAATATATTTCCTTTGTGAATAGATATTGTTGAGGATGATGATGATGACTCATGACCACCCAAACCCCTTTCATACCAACTTCAAAACAACTTCAATGGTGAGGTTTGAATTTCTCAAGCTATTGACTAGGGCATGGAAATAAACTCATGCACCCATGAAGCAACTTGCTAAACCTCATTGCATTTACCTACATTATTAATCAAGTAAGACAAACCAATATTGAATTTTGTTAATTAGAGAGAAAATCAAAGCAAAATATCCATGATCACAAAAGAAAACAAGTTAAGGTGCTTGGTAATTCCTCAGAAGAGCAAGGCTGAAGATAGGGAGAAGAACCAAAAGCCCTAATGTGATTTTGTTGTGATTGAAACAATATGGTATGATGAAGGGATCTTAGGGGAAAAAACTGGGATACAACAGCTGGTTGTCTGTAAGGTGATCCAACGAGACATAATCATACACTTTAATTCCCTAACTTTTTCCTGTACTGCCCTTTCGAGTTTTCAGTCCACCGGGAAACCCTTTTTTGCCCAAGTCGCCCTTTCGGGTTTTCAACTTGCCGGGTGTACAATTTTTTTTTTGTTTTATCCCTAATTTTTGCCAGAACCTTTTTGGTTCGCCGGGATGCCCTTGTTTTGCTTAGGTATGTCAACCTAGCGGGTCTCTTATGCGTAGTATCTTTTGACTATGTCCGCGTTCGCAGGATGCGGCAGGTCGTTGCCATCCATGGTGGTCAAGATCATTTCCCCACCAGAGAATATGTTTTTGATTACAAACGGTCCTTCATAGGTAGGAGTCTATTTGCCCCTGGGATCACCTTGTGGCAATATGATGCGTTTGATCACTAGGTCCCCAACTTGGTACACTTGACGTATGAATTTCTTGTTGAAAGCCTTGATCATCCGTTTTTGATACATTTGACCATGGAAAACAGCAGTAAGTCGCTTCTCATCAATCAAGTTCAGTTGATCAAGTCGAGTCTGGATCCAATCGTCTTTGTTTAACCCTGCATTCTTCATAATCCTCAGAGAGGGGATCTGGACTTCGATAGGCAAGTCAGCCTCCATGCCATAAACCCAAGAATAGGGTGTTGCTCCGGTTGATGTGCGAGCTGTTGTACGATACCCGTGGAGAGATAATGGTAACATCTCATACCAGTCTTTGTATGTAACTGTCATTTTCTGTATGATCTTTTTAATATTTTTATTTGCAGCTTCGATAACACCATTCATCTTTGGCTGATAAGGGGAATAATTGTGATGCTGGATCTTGAATTGCTCACACAAGGCGTTGATCATAGTGTTGTTGAGATTTGTACCATTGTCAGTGATGATCTTTTCCGGGATACCGTACCGGAAAATAAGATTTTGCTTGATGAAACAGGCAACAACATTCTTGGTAACGGAAGCGAAGGAAGCTGCCTCCACCCACTTTGTAAAGTAATCAATGGCCACTAAGATAAAGCGGTGTCCATCGGAGGCCGTCAGCTTGATTTCCCCAATCATATCAATCCCCACATAACAAAGGGCCAAGGAGCCGTCAAGACATTCAAAGGAACCAGAGGTACATGCACCTTGTCAGCATAAATCTAACACTTATGGCAGGTTTGAGAGTGTTGATAGCAATCTACTTCCATGGTAGACTAGTAATGTCCTGCCCATAGGATTTTCTTTGCCATCATATGCCCACTGGAGTGGGTGCCAAAAGTGCCTTCATGCAATTCAGCCATGATCCTTTCAGCTTCAACCTTATCTATGCACTGAAGTAACACATAGTCATGATTGCGTTTATACAGGATGATGTTACTAAGGAAGAACTTAGCAAAGAATCTCCTTAAGAACTTCTTATCATTGACTGAAGCTCCTTCTGGATATTCTTGAGCCTCGAGATACCTCTTGACTTCGTGAAACCAAGGTTGGTCCACTACTTCTTCAGTATGAATCTCGTGACAGTGTGCTGGTTCATCCATTCGTTCAATGGTGATCTGGGGAGCCTCGTTATCCCAATTAAGTTTAAACATAGATGATATTGTGGCTAGTGCGTCTGCTAGCTGATTTTCTTCTCGCGGGAAATGCTCAAAGGTAATCTTCTCAAAATGTTGTAGCAATGTCAAAAACATGTTCTTTATAAGGGATAAGGTTAGGGTGTTTGGTGTCCTATTCCCCTTTGATCTGACTGATGACCAAATCTGGATCTCCGAATACATCCAAGGATTTGATCCCCAAGTCTATGGCAGCTCTGAGACCAAAGATGCATGCTTCGTATTCCGCCATGTTATTTGTACAATTGAAGCAGAGTTTTACGGTGAAGGGAGTATGGAACCCTTCGGGAGATATGAGTACAACACCGATACCATTGCCAAGTGCGTTAGATACCCCATCAAAGAACAGGGTCCATCAGGATCCTTGTTCAGGTCCGTCATATGGCCTGGATTCTTCACAGTTGTTTACCATCATGATGTCCTCATCTGGAAATTCGAATTTCATGGGCTGGTAGTCTTCTACAGCTTGGTGAGCAAGGTGATCGACTAATACACCGCCCTTTATCACTTTCTGGGTAGTATACTGTATGTCGTATTCCGTCAGGATCATCTGCCATCTTGCTATTCTTCCAGAGAGTTCGGGTTTCTCGAAGATGTATTTTATCGGATCCATTTTAGATATCAATAGGGTAGTATGAGTTAGCATATACTATCTTAGCCGGCGAGCAACCCATGCCAGAGCGCAACAAGTTTTCTTGAGCAGTGAATATCTTATTTCACAGTCGGTAAACTTTTTTCTCAGGTAATAAATAACGTGCTCTTTTCGGCCAGACTCGTCATGCTGCCCCAATACACACCCCATTGAGTTTTCTAAAACAGTCAGATACATGATCAATGGTCTTACCTCCACTGGTGGCATTAACACAGGAGGCTCTTACAGGTATTCTTTGATTTTTGTCAAAAGCAGCTTGGCACTTGTCATTCCATTTGACTACTTGATCTTTCTTCAACAATTTGAAGATTGGTTCACAAGTAGCTGTCAGGTGAGAGATGAATATGGCAATGTAATTCAAACGCCCCAAGAATCCTCTGACTTCCTTCTTAGTACGAGGAGCATGCATCTCTTGTATTGCTTTAACTTTGGCAGGATCGACCTCGATACCTTTGTTACTGACAACAAAGCCTAGGAGTTTACCAGACCGTACCCTAAATGTGCATTTGTTTGGATTCAACCTCAGCTTGTACTTCTTCAGTCTCTCAAACAGTTTTTGTAAGTGATCAAGATGCTCTTCTTCTGTTTGAGATCTGGCTATCATATCGTCCATGTAGACCTCTATTCCGTGATGTATCATGTCACGAAATAAAGCTACCATGGCACGCTGATAGGTTACCCCAACATTCTTTAGTCCGAATGGCATCACCTTATAGCAGAAAGTGCCCCACTGTGTGACAAATATTGTTTTCTCCATGTCCTCAGGCGCCATTTTGATTTGGTTGTAACCTGAGAATTCGTCCATGAAGGAAAACACTTTGTGTTGTGCCATATTGTCAACTAGAATATCAATGTGGGGGGAGTGGAAAACCATCCTTAGGGCCCGCCCTATTCAAATCTCTGTAGTCCACACACATTCGCACTTTGCCGTCTTTTTTGGGTACGGGAACAATATTGGCAACCCATTGGGGGTAAGAGGTGACGGCCAAGAATCCAGCATTGAATTGCTTCATGACTTCTGCTTTAATCTTTTCTGACATATCAAGCCTCATGCGGCGAACCTTTTGCTTTACTGGCGGACAATCTTCTCTTGTAGGCAAACAATGTACCATAATGTCTGCATCAAGTCCCGGCATGTCTTCATATGACCAGGCAAAGACTTCAACATAATCGTGTAACAACTGAATCAGACGCTCCTTGATACTGGGTTCTAGATTGGCACCCACCTTGACCTCTTTTTTGTCTTCTTTGGTACCTAGGTTGATTGTATCCACGGGTTCCTCGTGAGGTTGAATGGTTCTCTCTTCTTGTTGTAGTAGTCTGGCAAGTTCTCCTGGTACTTCACAGTCTTTCTCACCTTCGTCTTCGGCTTGGTAGATTAGATTCTCAGAGTCACAAAATGCCATAGCAGTATCGTTACCCATGGGATCCCGAATGGATGTATACCTGCATTGTGAGTGTGGGTGTGTGTAAGGGTATAGCTATTTTTTTAAAGAAATAAAATGTAAAAGAAAAAAAAACAATGAGCACAAAAGTTTGTATGCGAAAAACGTCCATGATTCATTGATGTCATATGAAAATGAGATAATAACCCTTATAACTGGACCAGTGTGCCTTGGGTAAGACACAAGGTTTTAAGAGTGTGAATTGTTTTAATATTACAGATCCACAAAATGTAAAGACAAATTACTGTGGGATAAAAGTGATCGGGACAAAATCTCTAGCCTCCCAATTACTGAGCCCTTCATTGACAGACGGGAAAATCCAATCCTCCAGGTTGCAGCCATCTTCACCCTCTTCTACTGTGTTGACTTCACGGTTGTTGATCTTCAGGGGTGGTCCTCCGGTGCAAGCGTGATGTACAACCTTCTGAGCACTTGAAGTGAAACCCAGGCCAAATTTATCAGACTTATATGGGATATTTGGGAGTTGTCCCCAGATAGTGCACCCTCCTTCTTCTACCACTGCTTTGGCATCCTTCAAAGATGACATCCGGAGTGGAGGCCTCGTAATCTTTGGAACCTGAGACACAACCTTGGTCACTGCCACATCTTGGAGGACTTCTTCAAATTGTTGAAATGGAGTTTCAATAAATTCACCATCTAATTCCACATATCTGAAGGAATTGAGATAGCTAATCATGTATTCTTCCTCTCCATTAACAGTGATAATCTTCCCTTGAATTGGATACTTCAGCATTTGGTGCAACATAGAAGTAACAGCGCCAACATTGTGGATCCATGGTCGGCCTAGCAAGCAGGAGTATGAAGGGAGGATGTCCATTACATAAAAAGTTGAATTGAAAGTTTGGGTTCCAACCTTTATGGGGATATCCACTTCCCTATGCACCATCCTTTTCGAGCCGTCAAAAGCCCTTACTACTATGTTGCTTGGCTTTAATGACAGTCCCTCGCAGTCAAGTCTATCAAGAGATTTTTTAGGTAGTACATTCAGAGAGGAGCCAGTGTCCACCAAAACATGAGCCAAGGTTGTGCCCCTACATTTAACTGAGACATGCAATGCCTCATTATGCTTCCTTCCACTTGGCGTTAGATTAGCATATGAAAATCCTAGGCCATTATCTGCAGTCAAGCTGGCTACGCAGTCTTGGAACTGATCGGCAGATGTCTCTTGAGGTACATGGGCGGTTTTTAATAACTTTACCAAGGCCTTTGCATGCGCCTCGGAACATAGTAGTAATGCCAGCATGGAAATTTTAGAGGGAGTTTGCCCCAGTTGTTCAACTACATCGTAGTCACTTCTCGTTATAATTTTTAGAATCTCCTCTATTTATTTCTTGGAGGTCTCATGGATAGTCAGTGATTGTGCCTTCGTCCGGACAGGCTCAATTAGAATACTTTTTCCTCGAGTCTCGGTTAACTTGGCATCCGGAATATCAGTAGGGGTGACAACAGGGATCATAACAGCTTCGTCAATAGAAGTACTTGCAGAGATGATTATGGGATTGGGAGTAACCTTTGGAATAGCAACAAGAATGATTACGGGTCCAAAAACGGCTTTTGAGGGAGCAATTTATAGAGATAAGATCCTACCGCTTCGGGTAATCTTACTAGTCCCTGTAATATTACTGACGCCGGAATCCAATTTCTCAGAACTTGAATCTTCGGTGGCTGGCCAGTCCTGCTTGATACCATGGTAGTAGACATCCCCTCCATAATTCCATGGTACGGTTTTGTCTGACACATATGGGACTGGTCCATGCATTATGATTATTAAAGGAGTTGCTTTCGGAACTGATGTAATTCTAACAGGTCTTTTGGTGGAGACCCTGGAAGAATTGGCGGAAATGGTAATGATAGAAACATATTCAAAAAGAATAGGTGGAACATAAGTCTTTTCAAACAAAATTTCTTTGTTATCTATTAGGCACTGAACGCCCGCTTTCAACAAAGGACAACTGGTTGGTGAGGACAAACAGAGATGGCAAACTTCATTACAGCCCAGGAACACACTGGCATTCAACAAGTTCATTTTAATAGTCATAAGTGGGGTCATAAGTTCATCAACTAAAGTAACAAATATTCCTTCTTCAATGGCATTGGTATTATGGACATGTCTGGGCATAGGGGCAGAAATGACATTTGGATTTTCGGGCGCATCAAATTCAATTTCTTTTGCTTCAATGAGGTCTTGTATTTTGTTCTTTAGAGCCCAACAGTTATTAGTATCGTGACCAGGACTTTCAGAGTGATATGCACAACAGGCATTGGGATGATAGTGAGGAGATGTTGTGTTGGGGTTTTTTAGAGCTTCTTTCAAGGTCACCAAATTTGATTTTAGTAGATGCGGTAATACTTGAGACGAGGTCATGTTAATTCTAGTGAACTTCCTGACTGGACTTTCCATCCTCGGTTGATTATTTCTTTGCTGATTAGGCGCATGCTTAGGAATTATAACATCCCCAACCCCAACCATTGGTCGGCGTTCGTCCCTATCTTGGTTTCTTTGCGGATATACAACAACCACCTCTTTCTTTCTGATGAAAGGCTTCCTTACAACTGTAGAAGAAGATGTATCTTTCTGAATGTTTCCACTCTTTATACCGGCTTCTACCCTTTCTTCGGTTAATATTAGTTCAATAAATCCTGCATGTGATACGGTGGGAGAACTAAGTTGAAGGGTTTTACGTTTGTGTTCGCAAATGTTGCGGTTTAGCAAGAGTCGTCACCGACTTTTCTTTTATCCAAAAAGGAAAGGTGAAAAAGCACAGGAAAGACCTTAAGAGATGTTTTCTTGAGTTCGGGGGGTAGATTATGAAAAGGGAAGGTGTTAGTACCCTTTTCATCCATGGTTTTCCATGGGCTCTTAGTTACTCGCTAGATCACTTTCTTTTGTTTGAATGTGCTTGTGGTGTGGGTTTTTGAAAGTATTTTGAAAATGTCTTTGTAACGATTCTCGTCTCTATAAGAATGCGTACAAAGTGTTTGTTTGGAAAATAGCTCAAAGATGTGTTTATGAAATGTGTTTTTGAAAGTGATTTCTAGAGAGTGTCTTTGCAATGGTTCTCGTCTCTATAAGAACGCATACAAAGTGTTGTCTTTCAAAAATGTTCCAAAATGAAAGTGTTGGTGTATAAAATGTTTTTGTTGTGTGCAAGCGAGTAATTAAGAGCGAACCTACCTACTCAAAAGGTCTTAGATGTTCTTTTCCTCCTCCTTTATATGTTGCTATCTTACCATTGGTTTGGTAAGAAGCTCCATCATTGGATGTAAAAGGACGAGTAGGGGATGTTCGTATAGTCATAGAAGGAAACCTATGGAACGTTTTAGCAATGTCGTTTTAGGGACTAGATCGTTTACTGAAGGCAACATCGAGGGTCATCGAGGGACTACGATCTTTTATCGAGGGTCTTTGCTAGAACGCCCATGTTTGAGGGACATGACTATTTTTTCCGATAGGTCACAAAGTGGGATTACCCTAGGGGTGCTAGTGTGCAAGTGTGTTTGATTGCATACATTTTAATCTTGATTAGGGTACCCTATTTGTCGATTTCATGTCTTATCATACACGCCCTAATTACTAACAACATATAAAAGCAATAAAAGTGCGCAAAGTAAATATCCTACGCTATTACAATCATTAGGGGGGTGGGGGTACATATTTATGAATGGGGGTTACAAGTAAAATTAAATCCTAAGTTACTATTACAACCATATTGAAATGTACAACATAAGAAAGAAAGAAAAAGGACTTGTTTAAAAAAAGGGTTTTTGTCTTTAAAAAAAATTAATTAGTAAAAGGAAAATATTTTTATGTCCTTTTTTGTGTTGGTAAAAAAAAAGAGTATTAACATTAAAATTGATAAAAAGGAAAACAAATGAAAGATAGAAACAACGTGCTGCTGCAAGTAAAACAACAAGGGTCAGAAGTTCTGAAGCCAGACACGTGGTGACTCAGAAAGAAACGTCAGTGGGCTTCAGAGGTTCTGATTGGTAAACTCTGAGGTCCTGCAAGAAATGTTAGAGGGCAGATACAAAAATTATGGGTTTCTATGTGTTGAACTTCTGAGTGTTAGAATAGTGATAAAGTCTTAGAAATTCTGTGCATATTAAAACAATGAGTGTAAACATCAGAAGTTCTGTAGGGTTGCTTCGATGTGAAAGCCTGGATAGTAGGGCTTGTGAGAAGGAACTTGGGTAGTAGGGTTACTTCGTGATGAAAGCCTTGGTAGTAGGACTGTGAGAAGGAACCTGGATAGTAAGGTTACTTCGTTTGATCCTGTGGATTAGTTGACCTGTTTGGTTTCGGGAACTGACTTTCCCTTGATTGCCTGTAGATATGACACGTATAACTGTTGGAATTGTTGGTGATAACTGTCTTTCTTGAAAAGATATCAGGGTTAGTTATATGTGATGCATGAGATGCCTTTATGGGATGATGTTCTCAAAATAAATGAGATTATGTCGTATTTGATGTGTACGTGCAGGTCATGATGTATGAGCATGTTAGTTGCGACATATCCGAGTCTGGGAAAATAAATCCTTGACTACTGCTGGGGAAAATAACATTCCTGACTATTGTAGAGAACCGTGGATTTTCTACTTCCGCTGGGGATGATGAATGGATATGACTATACTGGGGATTTGCTCCTTATTTACGAATGTTCTATCGGGGAGAGACTCTGTTTGAGAATAACTCTGCGGGGAACAACTTAAAAAGTGAATTTCCAATAATTGAAGTAATGAGCTCTGTTGGGGATTGAGCTCCTTCATCCAGAGAAATAAACTTTGCTTGGTGAGTCAGAAATTTGTGATGATCCACTCGTGATTACGAAATCTGACTGGGAGACATAGGCGTCAGGTTTCTGGACAACCCTGGCTAAGGAGATTACTTCCCATTTTGAGAGAACTGACATCAATGCCTTGATTACCTCTACTCTGTGGGGAATACAGACTGTGCTCCAGAGTTGTCTTTGCTCCGATACTTGCTGGACAGAGTAACTGTCGGGTCTGACATTTTAGTTTTTTGCCCCTGTTTCTTATGTTTTGATCAATTGTCTTTCTTTTCCTATGCAAATATTTGTGAACAACAATCATATTCAAGTGCATATGTCAAGAATAAATCATTGGACGATCTTGCAAAAACAAAACAGAAAAAGAAACACAAATAGTTTTGTAAAAAATGACTTGTATTAATTTTGGAGTTGGCCTATAACATGCGTTTTTGTACAAGGAAGTTGTCGCTCTAGTAAGAGAACGCCGCCGTAAAAATGAAGGATATACAATATTGTGTACAACGAAAAGAAAACAGCTATGTACAACAATCCCATTAGGTCTCAAATCTGCTATTGCCACTATGTCTTCGAGCGTCTCCTTACTTTGCTGCTTGTCCGAAGCTGATCAGATTGATTGCTGCCGTTTGAGTTTGACAGTTGATGCTGAGGTCAGATTACAGGGGGATCCAATGGGACATAGTGATACAGTTTTATCCCTAACTTTTGCCTAGACCGCCCTTTCTGGTTTTTGGTCCACCAGGATACCCTTTTTTGCCCAAGTCGCCCTTTCGGGTTTTCGACTTGCCGGGTGTACAGATTTTTTCATTTTCATCCCTTATTTTTGCCCGAACCCTTTTGGTTCGCCGGGAAGCCCTTATTTTTTTCCTAGGCCAATCAACCTAGCAGGTCTTTTATCATGCGTATTATCTTTTCACTATGCCCGCATTGACATGGTGAGGGAGGTCGTCACCGTCCATGGCGGTCAGAATCATAGCTCCACCTGAGAAAATGTTTTTAATCACAAATGGCCCTTCGTAAGTGGGAGTCCACTTGCCTCTGGGGTCACCTTGCGGCAGTATGATGCACTTGATTACTAGATCCCCGACTTGATACTCTTGGCGTCTGACCTTATTGTTGAAAGCTTTGATCATTCGCTTTTGATACGTCTGACCGTGGCAGACAGCAGTAAGTCTCTTCTCATCGATTAGATTCAGATGATCAAGTCGGGTTTGGATCCAATCGTCTTTGTTTAAACTTGCATCTTTCATAATCCTTAAAGAAGGGATCTGGACCTCAATGGGTAGGACTGCCTCCATGCCATATACCAGAGAGTAGGGTGTTGCCCCTGTCGACGTTCGTGCTGAGGTATGGTACCCATGGAGAGCGAATGGTAACATCTCATGTCAGTCTTTGTATGTCACTGCCATCTTCTGTACAATCTTCTTGATGTTCTTGTTAGCTGTTTCAACAACGCCATTTATCTTTGGCTAGTAGGGAGAAGAGTTGTGATGATATATCTTGAATTGTTTACAGAGCTCGGTGATCATTGTGTTGTTGAGACTCGTACCATTGTCAGTAATGATTCTCTTTGGTATACCATATTGACAAATCAGATTATGTCAGATAAATCGCACCACAATGCTCTTGGTTATCGCGGAAAAAGAGGTTGCCTCAACCCACTTCGTGAAGTAATCAATAGCCACTAGGATGAAACGATGCCCATTAGAAGCGGTAGGCCTGATTTCTCCAATCATGTTGATGCCCCACATTGCAAAGGGCCACGGAGCTGTCAAGACGTTTAAGGGGACCGGAGGCACATGCACCTTATCAGCATAGATTTGGCAGATGCCCCTTCGGGATACTCTTGAGCCTCGAGATACCTTTTGACTTCGTGAAACCAAGGTTTTTCTGTTACCTCCTCATTATCAATCTCGCAGTAGTGTGCTGGTTCATCCATCCTCTCAATAGTGATTCGGGGAGCTTCGTTGTCCCACCGGATTTTGAACATGGAAGACATGGTGGCTAACGCGTCCGCTAACTGATTCTCCTCTCGTGGGAAATGTTCAAAGTTTACCTCTTTAAAGTGTGGGAGCAACGTCAGTACATGCTCTTTGTACGGGGATTAGATTCAAATGCTTCGTATCCCACTCGCCTTTGATATGAATTATCACCAAAGCAGAATCCCCGAATACACTCAAGAACTTGATCCTTAGATCGATAGCAGCTCGAAGACCCATAATACATGCTTCATACTCTGCTATATTGTTGGTGCAGTTGAAACATAATCGAGCAATGAATGGAGTATGACAGCCATCGGGAGATATGATTACTGCGCCAATGCCATTACCCAGTGCGTTTGAGGCTCCACCAAAATACATAGCCCATTGGGCTCCTTCCTCAGGTCCTTCATCCGGTCCAGGTTCTTCACAGTTGGTTACTAACATGATATTCTCATCCGAGAACTCAAAATTCATGGACTGGTAGTCATCCACGGCCTGATGAGCCAAATAATCAACCAATACACTCCCCTTTATTGCCTTTTGGGTTGTATATTGTATGTCGTACTCAGTTAAAATCATTTGCCACCTTGTTATCCTTCCAGAGAGAGCGGGCTTCTAAAAAATGTACTTGATCGGATCCATCTTAGATATTAATAGAGTAGTGTGGGTCAGCATATACTGTCTTAGCCGGCGAGCAGCCCATGCCAAAGCGCAACAAGTTTTCTCGAGCAGTGAGTATCTTGTCTCACAGTCGGTAAACTTTTTGCTAAGGTAGTATATCGCGTGCTCTTTTCGACCAGACTCGTCATGCTGCCCCATCACACACCCCATTGAATTGTCTAGCACTGCCAGGTACAATTTAAAAGGTCACTCCTCAACTGGAGGCATCAGAATTGGTGGTTCTTGCAGGTATTCGTTGATTCTTTTGAAAGAGATCTGGAATTCATCATTCCACTTTAACACTTGATCTTTCTTCAAAAGCTTGAAGATTGGCTCACAAGTAGCAGTTAGATGTGAAATGAACCTAGCGATATAACTCAGGCGTCCCAAGAAACCTCTAACTTCTTTCTCTGTACGGGGAGACGACATCTCTTGTATGACCTTTACCTTTGCGGGGTCTACTTGAATACCCTTGTCACTGACGATGAAGCCCAAAAGCTTACCAGACCTTACCCCAAAGATGCACTTGTTCGGATTTAACCTCAGCTTATATACCTTTAACTTGTCAAACAGCTTTTGGAGATAACCAAGGTGTTCTTCACCAGTCTGAGACCTGACTATCATGTCATCAACATAAACTTCGATCTCATGGTGAATCATGTCATGGAATAAAGCGACCATGGCGCGCTGATACGTTGCCCCAACATTCTTTAACCTAAAAGGCATCACCTTGTAGCAAAAAGTACCCCACTGGGTAATGAAAGTTGTCTTTTCCATGTCTTCAGGAGCCATCTTGATCTGGTTGTAGCCAGAGAAACCATCCATGAAGGAGAAAATTTTATGTTGCACGGTGTTGTCAACCAAAACATCAATATGGGGAAGCGGGAAGTCATCCTTGGGGCTTGCCCTGTTCAGATCTCTGTAATCCACACACATCCATACCTTGCCGTCCTTCTTAGGTACTGGGACAATGTTAGCAACCCACTGCGGATATGAGGTGACAACTAAGAACCCTGCGTCGAACTGCTTCATGACCTCTGCCTTGATCTTCTCTGACATTTCAGGGTGCATACGGCGAACCTTTTGTTTAACCGGCGGGCAGTATTCCTTAGTCGACAGGCGATGTACCACAATATTAGTGTCTAAACCAGGCATGTCTTCATAGGACCAAGCAAAGATCTCAATGTAGTCGTGCAACATTTGTATCAACCTCTGCTTGACACTAAGCTCCAGATTTGCACCTATTTTAACCTATTTTCTGTATATCTCTGTGCCCAAGTTTATTGTCTCAACTGGCTCTTCATGAGGCTGTATAGCCCTTTCTTCCTGTTGTAGCACTCTAGCAAGTTCTCCAGGTACCTCACAATCGTCCTCACCTTCATCCTCGGTTTGGTTGATCGGATTTTCGAAGTCATAACTGGAAATAGCAGGATTATTATCAATGGGATCCAGAGTGGACAGGGATCTACAGTTTGATACATGAGTGTGTGTAAGAGCATATCTGTATTGATAAAGCAGAGGTAGAAAAGAAAAACAGAGAGTGAAAAATTTGTATGCAAAGAACGTCCAATGCTTCATTGATGATATATGAGATGACATATAATAACCCTCACAGATAGAACCATTGTGCCTTGGGTAAGACACAAGGCTATAAAGTTTAAATTGTCCATTACAAACTTAGAAAACAAGTAAGACAATTACTGTGGAATAAAAGAAACTGGTATGAAATCTCTGGCCATCCAATTACTCGGTCCACCGTTGGTAGTTAGGTAAATCCAGTTGTCAATATCAAAGTCTTCCTCATTGTCTTCAATAGCATTGACCCCTCGATTGTTGATGCATAAGGGAGGTCCTCCAATTCGGGCGCGCCGAACAGCCCTCTGAGCCCCTGAAGTAAAGCCCAAGCCGAACTTGTCAGTTTTATGAATAAATTCAGGAAGCTTTCCCCAATTGGTATTCTTGCCTTCTTCAACTACTGCTCTTGCGTCCTTGAGAGAAGCCGTCTTCATAGGAGATTTGATGCTGGTAGCGGTCTCGGTCGATGCCAAAATCTGGGGAACCTCTTCAAAGTTTTGACACAGAGTCTCTATAAATTCTCCGTCCATCTCTACATAGCGGAAGGAATTGAGGCGACTCACCATATACTCCTCTTCGCCATGCACAGTGATTATCTTCCCCTTCACCGGATACTTCAACATTTGGTGTAGTGTAAAGGTAACAACCCCAGCCCCGTGGATCCAAGGACGACCCAACAAACAAGAGTACGATGGCCTGATGTCCATCACATAGAAGGTGGACTCGAAAGTCTGAGAGCCTACCTTGACAGGGATGTTCACTTCCCCATGTACCATTCTTTTCGACCCATCAAAAGCCCTTACCACAATGTTACTGGGCTTTAAGGTCAAGCCTTTACAATCTAGTCGGTCCAACGCCTTCTTAGGTAGGACATTCAGTGAAGACCCGGTATCTACCAGCACATGAGCCATAGTGGTGCCCCTGCATTCAATCGAGACATGCAGGGAATCATTATGCTTCCTTACCTTTGGTGTCAAGTCTGTATCTGAAAAACCCAGCCCATTGTCAGCAATCAGGCTAGCCATACAATCTTTAAATTGATCAGCTGAATTCTCTTGCGGCACATGCGCAGTTTTGAGGAATGCAATCAAAGCCTTTGCATGGGCCTCAGAGCACAACAGCAGGGATAACATGGATATTTTTGAGGGGGTCTGCCCCAGCTGCTCCACCATATTATAGTCGCTCTTCTTAATGATTTTTAATATTTCCTCTATTTCTTGCTTAGAGGCTTCCACAACAATTTTTCTAGGTGCCTCCGTTCGGGCAGGTTCACCTACAACTTCTTGGCCGCGAGTATCAGACGATTCTCCGACAGGGGTAATAACTGGAGTAAGACCAGGAGCAGTAGTTGATATGCTATCAGGAAAAGCAGATGGAATGACAATAGGCTTGTTGATAGTCTTAGGGGAAATCTCAGGAGAGAAAACCCTTCCACTTCTAGTAATCTTACTGGTCCCAACAATGTTACCGACATCAGGATCAACTTCTTCGGTCTTCAAGTTTTGTTTAATGCCATGATAGTAAATATCGGTGCCATAATGCCAAGGGATGACTTTGTCCGAGGCGTACGGGATAGGACCAGGACATGTGATTATCAACGGAGCGATTCTCGTAGCGGGTGTAATCCTAACAGGTCTTCTCGAGGAGACTTTGGAAGGATTGGAGGAAATGGTTATAATGGCAATGTCTTTAGATGGAACAACGGGAAACAAAGTTTTCTCGAACAAAATCTCTTTGCTGTCCATCAGGCGTTGAACGCTCGACCTCAGCAAATGACAACCAGAAGGTAGAAATGAACACATGTGCCAACCTTCACCATAACCCGAAAATAAACCGGCCAACAACAAATTCTTCTTAACAGTCATAAGGGGAGTGGAAACTTCATCAATTGGGGTTACAAATAGATCAGTATCAACGACGTTAACTCCACGGTTATGCCTAGGCATGGGAGCGGTTATGACATTGGGCTTCTCCGGGGCGTCTAACTCAATCTCTTTGGCTTCAATCAAATCTTGTACTTTATTTCTCAGAGCCCAACAGTCATTTGTGTCATGACCAGGACTCTCAGAATGATAGGCGCACTGAGCGTTCAGATTGTAACGAGGAGAGGAGGTATTAGGATTCTTGGGAGCCTCCTTCAAGGTTTCCAAATTAGATCTCAACAGATGGGGTAGAACCTCTGTCAATGTCACGTTAATCCGGGTGAACTGCCTTGGTGGTCTTTCTACCCTTTGTTGACTGTTGCATTGTGGGGTAGCTGCCGATCTTGGTATCATCACAGTATCTACTGTTGAATGGTAGTTAGTTCGGCTTTGACCTCTTGGGCTATAAATGGCGTTGACCTCCTTATTAGTAGTGAAAGGCTTCTTTGCTGAACTTGACTAGGTATCTTTCTGTATTTTATCACTCCGAATCCCAGCTTCTACCCTCTCTCTAGTTAATATCAGCTCAGTGAAACCAACTGATGAGCTACCAATCAAATGGTTGAAGAATGGACCGGACAACGTCCCAAGAAACATATCAACCAACTCCCTGTCGGATAAAGGGGGTTGAACTCTTTCAACCAAGTCTCTCCATTTATGTGCGTAGTCCTTAAAGCCTTCACCCGCACCCATGGACATACTCTGGAGTTGAGTACGAGTAGGGGCCAAGTCGGTATTGTATTGATACTGCTTGTAAAAAGCAGCAGCCAAATCCTCCCAGTTTCTGACATTGGTTCCCTCCAATTGGTAGAACCATTCAAGCTGAGTCCCTGACAGGCTGTCTTGAAAGAAATGAAACCACAAGTTTCTATCAGCAGTGTGGGGCTGGATCCTTCTTACATAGGAACGAAGATGGAGTTTTGGAGAGGACACCCCATCATACTTTGCGAAAACTGGAGCTTTAAATTTTCGTGGGATGACTACCCCGGACACCAACCCCAGTTCTTCAAGTTCCAGCCCTGGTATTCTCTGGACCTCTATATCACTTAACCGATCCTCTAACTGCTTGCACCTATCCTCGGTGGGAGGATACTGCTCATCATTGTAGTCAGTATCATTTTCGGAGACTTCAGGACTGAGGTCATCTTCCCTTGTCTGCCCCTCTCGATTTTCCCCCTCTTTGGATGAGGAAGTCACATTAACTGATTGCTTTAGTGGCCCCCCGAATCTTCTACCCTTATTGAGAGTAACAACGCGCTTCTTCTTCTTCTTCTTATCTTTCTCTTTCAGGATGAGGGCCTTCAGATCCTCCTGCCCTTTTGCTAGAGTTATGAGCATCTGTTGAAATTGGGCATTTTGTGCCTGAAGATATTTGATTCTTTGTTCAGAAGACATTTCTTGCTGAAATAAACAGCGAAGGAGATGAGAAACTTGTAATAGTACCTGTTTATGCAATGTCATGGATGGTATGCGTATGCAATGATTTCAAGGATTAAAAAAAAGCTCAAATTTTCTTAACAAAAAATAAACACGTGTTAATTGTATTAATGAGTTCGAATTGTTACAAAATGCCTTTAGGCTTATAGTTTAAACAAGACAAAACTCAAAGCAAAAAGAAACTAGGTTTCCCAGGAGCGCATCCTCTTCGGTGCAATGTAGGCGTTTATGTTCCTTTATTCATGAAGTAGCCTAGTGAGCTCCAGGACCTTCTTCTCGCTGGCATAGAACTGAGCTTCAAACGTGTCCCGCTCCTCTTTAAGTTGAATCCAGGACTTCTGCAACTCCTCGTGATCAGTTGGCATGTCAGGATGATGAACAAGGGAAATCGTATCTCCCTCAGCAACTGGTTCCACAATTATTGGTAGGATAACAGGGTAAGGCATTATAAGACTTTGAGCGTGGGCTCATACCCATCGGAGATAGGGCTCAAGAGGGATGGAATTCTTGCGCCCCATCGTCTTGCTTTTAATTTTATGTACCATGCCCTAAGCTTTTATGAACCTTTTGCGGTAACCCTGAGCATCATTCTCATAGTTGAAGGAGATTCCTTGGATAAGTGTATCATGAGGACCATCTCTCCTTGCATAACCAAACTGGCGCTAGGCCAAACAAGGATTGTACGTGATTCCTCCCCTAATGCCTAAGAGAGGGACATTAGGTAATTCACCATAGCGGTCGATAATGGTGACATCTTCCGAGAACCGCGAACACCAACGAATGTCTGAATGCTTAAGGGACATTACCTACGAGACCATTTCAAACCCTGATCATTCTTCAAAGCAGTCTTGGGTAGGTGTGAAATAAACCACCTAGTCAAAAGAGGAGTGCAACACAGGAGGGTCCCCCTTCTCTTCAGAGTGCGAGCATGCAGAGAGTGTAGAATATCCCCGAGTAATGTAGGCACTGGATTATGAGACAGAAAGACCTTAATAGTGCTCACATCTACGAGTTGATCCGTATTAGGGAAAAGTACCGTCCCATAAACGAGAAGTGCTAGCACCTCTTCGAAAGCTTGTAAATCTAAGGTATCCAAAAAATGGTAAGCCTTCTCAAACAGAAACTTAACCGGAATTCCTTAGACACTCCCTCTAGTCTCCCAATTTGTCACTATGTCAGACCGTTGTAAGGATAGAGCTCTAGCAATCTCCTCAGGCTTTGGATGTTCTTTAGTACCGTTGAATGGTAGCTGGTCAAGAATAGGTATCCCCAACAATTGAGAAAATTCCTCTATGGTAGGTGTTGTACCCCAAAATTTTCCCTCCCATTTCCTCAACATTTTCTCATCACCAGACCTTTGAAGATCAAAATCCAATTAGGGTTTCCTCTGCTCAAGATTTCTCCTTGCACTGATGGACCCAAATTAGGGTTTGTGTTTAAACAAGGATGTTTTGACCTAAAATGCCTAAGATGACTTTCATGCTTCATATTGGACTCCCAAGTTTATCCATACCAAGTTTCAAGTCTTGATTCCAAGTTTTGCCCAGTCAATTGGACAGATGACCTAGAAATCAGCTGTATTGGGGAAAAAAGTCAACTGTGGCCAATTGACATTCAAATCTCATGAAAATTGACCCACATCAACATTATGAACTCATATGGACCATTTGATCAAGTTTGGATCACAATTCCACAAGAAATTTGATCAGATCACCAAAAGGGCAAAATGGTCATTTTTAGGGTTTTGACTGCACAAAGGCAATTTTTGACTGTTTAACTTAACCAATGGCAAACCAAGATCACATATGGACTCAAGGACCGCATGGATTTGTCTTGACATGCTCAACAAACTCAAAAGATCCCAAGTACACAAGATTGACAGTTGAATTTCCCAGTCAATTGATCAATTTTGACTGTACACTAAAAAGTCAAACTTTGACTTTTTGGTCAAAATCAAGAGTCAAGATTCATTTTTCATCAAAACATGCCAAATCATGAAACTTGTTCACCAAGAAACCAAGAAATGCAAATTAGGGTTTAAAATGGAATTTTTCATAACTTAGAATTTTTCTAAGTTATGGAAAACCCTAATTTTTTCCCAACTTTGCCCCACTTTTTCACCATGATTCATTTGGATTCAAACAAAAGTCAAAACATGAAAGTTGTAGCTTGTTGCATAATCTACAACTTTGATTCACAAAGTTTTCTCATTTGAAGCTTGTATCTCAAGTTACAAATTTTTGAATAAGGGCACTAAACCATTCTTAACTTAGTGAATTTTTGACCTATTTTGACAAGTTTTTCTACCCCACTTCAAGGCCATTTTCCATACACTTCCACTTGGAATTTCAATTTGCATTTCAAAGATGGATTATAGTACACACTCCAAGCTTTCCAAAATGTCCAAGAACTTCTCAAACAACCTCATGGTTAGGGAGAATCGAATTTCTCAATATGGCAAAAACTCACTTTGTTCATGACCAAGTTACATGTCCATAACCTTGCAATTTGAACTCAGCATGCTTTAAGCTAGATTACAGGTCTTTAAACCAAGTTACACTCATAAATTTAATGCATATTCTTTGTGCCAAGACCATGTTCTTTGAGTTCAAGCATTGTCTAAAGGATTAATCCCAAATTGGAAAAAGCATAATATCCATTCTTGAAAAGTGGCACTTTATGTCAAATTGAAAATCCAACAAGTACATTGCAAATCTGACTAGCACAAGATTATGAACAAATCACTCTGATCAAGAGAAGCTTTGCAGCAGGATTAGGGGTCATCTACTGACCTAGAAACACAAGTTGCCTTTGTTTGCTTAAGAAGTAAGAAACATTGCATAACTAAGACCAACTACCATATCAGCAAAAGAACACTTAGACAAAGTTATCAAACACATTCCACCAACACAACCAAGCTAAGACACGAGCCCTTAGCCTTCAAAACACCCTCCATCTCAGAATCACTCTCAAACTGCAAAAACAGGGCAGGCCCTGCAGTTTGAGTGCTATCTCTCATTTCTCTCGAGCTCTCTTGCCCAAACCAGTTCACACACCTTCCATACCATCTATGCAAGCTAACCAAAAGCAAAAGCACGACCTGTAATCACTCTAACCACTTCCACCATTTTCATATTTCTGACTTGCAGGTGAAGTTCTCTAGCTCGATTCAGAAGCTTTCAAGACAAAGTAAACATTGGAATAGCATCCCTGGACCTCAAGGAAGCTTTTCCAATCATCACCTTGCACTGAAAGTTCCTACATCTCCAGATAGAACTTCAACTGAACAGGTAAGTTTTTGAATTCGTATCTCTCTTATTAGGCATCATTAGCTTTAAGTTTGTGAAGAAACAATGTTCTACTCATACCACTGAACATGTACATTCTTTTACTTTTCATTTCTTTTGCCTGAGCTGTGAGAATTTAAGGTCTGAAAATGGCAGAAAACTTAGGTTAGGATTTGGGATTGTTAAAATTCTCTCTCATTTCTGAGAGTTAGGAGATGTTCTTTATATATTTGGAATCGTGGTTTCATGCTTAACATTTTTTGTGTTGGAAGTTTGTTCAAAAAATCAAAGAATCAGGATATTCAAATAGAGCTTCTTGCGCGCGTTTTCTGAATAATTTTTGTTCAGAGGTTGAAGAAAGGTGGCTTTGGGCTGGGCTTGCTTCTGAGTTACTTTTCACACCACCCTTTTTTGGTTTTACACCCTTGAGCCCATTTGCTTCATTTTTAATATTTTTTTACTTTTTCTTTTTTTAACTGACTCATTTATTTTTTCTCAGCATATTAAAAATATAAAAATATTTTTCCCATCATTTTTTGAATTTATTAAGTATTTATTTGATTGTTTTTGTACATAAATAGATAAATATACATATATACTTTTTGTTTAAAAGATAATACAAATATATTTTTTATACACTTTTATTTTATTTTTACTTCCTGAAAATATTTTGTATAAAAAATACCCTTTTTTTATTTTTATATTAATTATTATTATTTTTTATATATAATACATATTTAGAACTTAATACATAAATATATATATTTATTAATATACTTAGAATAAAATACTAAAAATATACATATTTTATTTTATTAATATTAAACACTAAAAAATCATTTTTTACAAATATATTTCTTTTCTTATTTTATTTTTGTGTATAAATGATAAATATTGTATATATTAATAAATAATGCATTTTGTTTAATAGAATTAGGGTTTTACCCTAAATATGAAAAACTCCAAAAAAATAATATCTTTTTATTTTCTTTTTATTTTACATAAATAATACTTTTTTTTCATACATATAAAAAACCTTTTTGCATTCTTGCATATTTGTTCTATTTCTACTTCATTGATGTAATTAAATTATATTGTAAATATCCCAAGCAAATGATGTAATAGCTTAGATTCAATTTCTTGTCTAAATACCTCCCCATTTGAACATTTGTACCCCCTCCCTATATTATTGTGTTGTAATAGCGTAGGAGTTTAAATTTCGCACTTTATCGCTTTCTAAATATACAATGATAGAATTAGGATTTATATGCGAATAAAAATGAACAAAATAGTTATGACCTAATCTCAAGACAAACAAGTATGAAAATGGACACACAAATCACACTTGCACCCCCTAGGGTATTCCACTTTGTTGCCTTCAAATAAATGGGCCATATTGCACGTTAGGTCTCTTTGGGCAAAACAAACAAATTAAATGATCATGGTCCCTCGATAACACTTTTCAAAATATTGCCAAACAAATGATCAAGTCCCTTAAAGAAAATGCCCAAAGATACTTGGCACCATTGCAATTATGGTCCAAACGATGACCCGCGCCCGTCCCTTTCACATCCTAACATGAGATTGTCCACCAAATACAATGGTGGAACAAACTCATTAAAAGGGTTAAAACATAGCAATAAACTTTGAGAAATTTAGGAGTAGATAAACTCTTAGTTACTTGAATCAAACTTGCAAAAAAAAAACACTTGCCTATTTTCTAAAACACACCTCACAACACTTTCAAAAACAACTTTCAAAAACAAATGAAAACCTTTTCAAAAGACATACATCTTTGTGTACATCCCCACATGGATCATTACAAAGGTTGCCACCACATTGGCTTCTTTTCAAAACATTTTCAAACCCACACACACAAGTACCATTTAAAACAATTGAAAACAAAAGGCAAGTGATCTAAGCAAGTAACTAAGAGCCCATGGATAACCATGGATAGAAAGGGTGCTAATACCTTCCCTTTCTATAATCTACTCCCCGAACTCAAGAAAACATCTCAAAAGGTTTTTGCTGTGCTTTTTAACCTTTCCTTAGGATAAAATAAAAAGTCGGTGGCGACTCTTGCTCAACCGAAACATTTGCGAAAACAAATGCAAAACACAGTCAGTTTTCCCACCGTATCACAGAACTGGCTTCTTTTCAAAAACAACTTTCAAAAACAAATGAAAACCTTTTCAAAAGACATACACCTTTGTGTACATCCCCACATGGATCATTACAAAGGTTGCCACCATATTGGCTTCTTTTCAAAACATTTTCAAACCCACACACACAAGTACCATTTAAAACAATTGAAAACAAAAGGCAAGTGATCTAAGCAAGTAACTAAGAGCCCATGGATAACCATGGATAGAAAGGGTGCTAATACCTTCCCTTTCTATAATCTACTCCCAGAACTCAAGAAAACATCTCAAAAGGTTTTTGCTATGCTTTTTAACCTTTCCTTAGGATAAAATAAAAAGTCGGTGGCGACTCTTGCTCAACCGAAACATTTGCGAAAACAAACGCAAAACACAGTCAGTTCTCCCACCGTATCACAGAACTGGCGACTCTGCTGGGGAGAATTTTAAAAGTGGAGTAACCTTAGGGCTTAGATCACCCTCTTGCATGACTAATTGTTTGAATTGTTTGCTTTATACTTTGGTTCTATTTGTTTGGGTTTGCAATCCTACACCCGGATTTTGGGAAACATTCATAGATAGCAATACGTTGTGGAAACTGTGCGGGGTATACCGACACGGTTGAAGCAATAGCTATATTAGTGCGACATATTTGTGAGTACCGGTAACCCTTGAGTTCAATCAAGGAGAGTACGGGGCCGCTGAGTGATGTCACTAAGCACTAATGACCTAGAACCTTACTTGACCATCTTGGCCTTTTATTAGGGGTAGTGAGATGACCGACTTTGTTGCAGTCCGAAGTTGGTAGATACTCGATACTACACTCATTGAGGGTTGTTTTCTTGGAATATTTTGGTCGCTAGTTAAGTGGCTAAACCAAAACAATGAACAATGAAAACAATCCAGTGATATTGAGCTCTTTAGAACCCGGTTACTATTTATAGGACAGGTTTTTAAGCCAACTACACTCAAGAGGGTACTTACCTATGAAACCCCATGCAAGCCTGAAACTAGGGTTTGGTGTGTTTTGCTTGTACATATGTTTTGTGCATACATCATAAACATCATAAAACATCATATGCATTCACTAACCATTTCAAGGGTTTTGGATCTTCATCTTTGTTCTTGTTTTGTAGGACATGGAAATTCCTCGCAGAAATACCATTCAAGTCAACCTTGTGAGAATCTCTCCTCAACTCAAGGAGATCACCTCAAGGATTCCGGAAAACTCATCCTTCAGTGAAAGACATGGTAGACTGCTCAGCCTAGTCAACACCAACATTGAAGAAGACATGATGAAAGTGCTATTCCAGTTCTTTGACCCTCTTCACCACTGTTTCACTTTCCCTGATTATCAATTGGTACCCACTTTGGAGGAGTTTTCTCAACTCCTGAGAATTCCTATCCTTAATCAACTACCCTTCAACGGTACGGAAAAGGAACCAAAGCCGGAAGATGTTGCTCGAGCATTACATCTACAACCATCTGACATCAAGGGGCATTGGGAAACCAGAAGCGGCGTCAAAGGATTCTTAGCAAAATTCTTGTTTGAGAAGGCACAAGAATGTTGGAACTCATTGGACCTACAAGCCTTTGAAGAGATTGTGGCACTCCTTATCTATGGGTTGGTCTTGTTCCCAAATCCTGACCAATTGGTAGATGTCAATGCTGTCAAAATCTTCTTGTCCAGAAACCCAATACCGACATTGCTTGGGGACATTCTTCACTCATTTTACACACGAACAATGAGAAAGAGGGGTGTTCTCATGTGCTGTACTCCTATCCTCGCAAGGTGGTTTATGTCGCACCTTCCACAATCTGTCTTGAAGAATGACCAAGGTACAAGGTGGTCCCAACGATTGATGACTCTTACTCATTCTGATGTGCATTGGTGTTCTCGGTCCAGAGAAAATGTCATCATTGCAGAGAATTTCCTAATGTTCCTTTACTTGGAATTAGAGGGGGTATCACCTACAACCCTTGCCTAGCTTTGAGGCAATTTGGATATGCACGGAGGGATGGCCCTCATGATATGTTTATTCCTAGCCTAGTTTTTGACTTCGACAACGATGCGCAAGGACTTCGCCAAAGATTCATCAGAGCTTGGGGAAAACTCAACAAGGTTGATAGCAAGACTCTGGGACACAAGAACTCCATCCCTCTTGAGCCCTATCTCAAGTGGGTACGAGCCCGAGCCCAAAGTCTAATGATGCCTTATCCTCATGTACTCCCAGTGATTAAAGAGCCCGTCAATGAAGGAGAGGTTCCCTACACCATCCTACATCCAGACATGCCTACATCGTGGGAGGAAATGCAGAAAAGTTGGATTCAGCTCAAGGAGGAATGGAATACTTTTGAAGCTAGCTACTACGCCAGTGAAAAGAAGGTTCTAGAGCTTACCCGCCGACTCCACGAGCAAGAGGCCCTCAATACCTACATCGCGCCAAAGAGGATGCGCAATGTCTTTCTGCCTTAAGAAGTTTATTTTGTAATATTTGGCCCATGGGGCATTTATGTACTGACAAATTTCTTCTTATTAATATGACGTGCGTTCTTCTTTGTCTAAAACAATTTTGAATGTCCTAAATCCTTGAATGCATTGCATACATAAGCATACCATTCATCATGTGCATAAGCAGATCTCACTCCAGGTTTCCTTATCTGTCTGCTGTTTATTTTAGTAGGATGGATCTCGAGCAAACAATCAAAGACCTACAGGCTCAGAATGCACAATTCCAGCAACTCCTGATGACCTTGGCTAAGGGTCAGGAAGATATCAAGACTCAATTGGGAAACAAAGACCCAGTGAAAAAGAAGAAAAAGAGACTCGGGGTGGCTACTTCGGGGAGAAGATTCGACGGAGAAGCTCGAAGAGTGCTTGAATTTCCTCTTACTTCTGATGAAGGAACCAGTAAAGGAGGTGGACCGGCGGTACCTTCCGAGTCTGATGCGGAAGAAGAAGAGGTTGAAGAGGATGAAGATTATACTGATCAGCAATACCCTCCAGCTGATGATAAATACAAAGGGTTAGAAGACAGATTAGCCGCCATGGAATTACAAAGAGTACCGGGTTTGGATTTTGAAGACTTGGGTTTGGTTGCCGGGATTGTGATTCCCCCAAAGTTCAAAGTGCCAGTGTTTGTGAGGTATGATGGGCTGTCCTGCCCCAAAATGCATCTCAGGTCCTACGTGAGAAAGATCCAGCCCTATACGGCAGATAAAAACCTCTGGATTCATTTCTTCCAAGACAGCCTTTCTGGAGCTCAGTTGGAGTGGTTTTATCAGCTAGAAGGAACCAGTGTCCGGAATTGGGAAGATTTGGCCACCGCTTTCTACAAACAATACCAATACAATTCTGACCTTGCCCCTACTCGTACCCAACTTCAGGGTATGTCATTAGGAACAAGCGAAGGATTCAAAGAATACGCACAAAAATGGAAGGATTTGGCTGGCAGGGTGCAGCCTCCTTTAACTGATCGCGAACTTGTTGATATGTTTCTAGGGACCCTATCTGGGCCATTTTTCAATCATCTGATTGGTAACTCTTCCGCGGGGTTTACCGATTTGATCTTAACGGGCGAAAGAATAGAAGCTGGCATCAAGTCAGGAAAGATTCAGAAGGGTGTTGCTACAAGTACTGAGAAGAGGCCCTTTAAGAAAGAAGCAAGTGCCGTCTATGGTCCTAGAAGACAAGTCAAGCCCGAAAGTCGCCAAGCCGTCAATGCTTTGGTCATTTCAAAACCTGCTGCTGCTCCTCAGCAGTACAATCAACAAAGAGGCGAAAGGCCCAAGAGGCAGTATACTCGGTTGAGTATGACCTTATCACAAATTTTACCCCAACTGTTATCAACCAATTTGGTGACCACCAAAGAAGCTCCTAAGGTCGTCAACACTGCGTCTCCTAAGTATAACCCAAATGCCCGGTGTGCTTATCATTCTGATAGTCCCGGGCACACTACTGATGATTGCTGGGCCTTGAGAAACAAAGTGCAAGATCTGATCGACGCAAAGGAAATTCAGTTTGAAGCGCCTGAGAGACCAAATGTCGTAACTGCTCCTATGCCCCAGCATAGGGTAAATGCCATTGAGGAAGAGTTGTATGTTGTTTCGGTGAATGAAGTTGTTACCCCTCTTTTGACTGTTAAGAGGAACTTACTACTAGCCGGTTTATTTCCGGGTTGTAGTAAGGGTTGCCTCCTGTGTTCTCTTATCCCTACCGGTTGTCCACTGCTGAAATCAGGCATCCAAAGCCTGATGGATAACAAGGAAATTCTATTCAAGAAAACTGTTGTTCCGTTTGTTCCCATTGAAGAAATATCAGTTGTCACAATCTACAATCCTGCCAAAGCTCCCGTAAAGAAACCAGTCCAAATTATGTCTGTTGCACCCATCACTATTACTGTCCCGGGGCCTCTCCCGTATGAGTCTGATAAAGCTGTTCCATGGCATTATGGAGCCGACGTGTATGTGCTTGGGGTGAAGCAGGAGTTCAACACCAATACCAGTATCAGTAACATCACTGGTCCCGCCAAGATTACCCGCAGTGGCAGGCTCTTCTCGCCTGACATTGCACCGCCAGTTATCCGAAAACCTCTCACCATCACACCCGCAAGTGTGCATGTTCCAGTTCAAGTTCCTGTGTCTACTACTGCCGCCGAGTCTTCTGATACTCGGGGCAAAGAAGTTGCTACCGATTTGCCTGCCAGGACAGAGGCACCAAAGAAGACTGCTGTGGAAGCCTCCCAACAAGAAATGGAGGAAATTCTTAAAATTATCAAAAAGAGTGACTTTAATGTTGTTGAACAGTTGGGGCATACTCCCTCCAAAATCTCTATGCTATCACTACTGCTATGCTCAGAGGCCCATGCAAAAGCCCTGATTTCATTTCTGAAAACAGCCCATGTGCCGCAAGAGACTTTCGCGGATCAATTCACCGACTGTGTGGCTAATTTGACGGCTGACAATGGCTTGGGGTTCTCAGATGCTGACCTTACCGCCAAAGGGAAAAATCACAATGATGCCCTGCATGTTTCCATAGAATGCAGGGGCACTACTCTCGCACATGTGTTAGTGGATACCGGCTCTTCCCTGAATGTTTTACCCAAGAAGGCATTGGATCGTCTGGATTGTGAGGGTTTGGAGCTGAAACCTAGTAACATCATTGTTAGAGCCTTCGACGGTTCTAAGAGGATGGTGCACGGTGAAGTAGACATCCCTATTCGTGTGGGTTCCCAAGTTTTCAACTCAACATTCTATGTAATGGATATTCGTCCATCTTACTCCTGCTTGTTGGGTCGACCCTGGATTCACAAAGCTGGGGCAGTAACATCCACTTTACACCAAAAGCTCAAATACCCTGTCAAAGGGAAGATTGTTACTGTGCATGGTGAGGAGGAATACATGGTGAGTCACTTGAATTCATTCCGGTATATCGAGATGGACGGGGAGTTTATTGAAACCCCCTTTCAGCATTTTGAGGAAGTACCTCCAGTATTGGCATCAGCTGAAGCAGTGGTTGGAGAGGACTTTCCGTTGAAGATGGCGTCCTTGAAGGATGCCCGGGATGTAATCGAGAAAGGCAATTGTGCGAACTGGGGTCAGCTTCCTGACTTCACTCAAAAGAATGACAAGTTTGGGCTGGGCTTTACTGCAGAGGCTCAGAGGGCTGTGCGCAAGGAAAGGATCGGAAAGGCTCCGGTGTTTATCTCCAACCCAAGGGTGAATGCTATTGAGGAGGATGCGGAGGAAGTAGAGTTTGACAGTTGGATCTACCCGACTACCAACAACGGACCAAGCAACTGGACGGCAAAGGATTTTACACCTATCACATTTGTCACGCAGTAATTAATTTCTTTTGATTTCCAATTTGTAACAAACAATGTGTTAAAACTTTTATTGGCTCGGTGTCCTACCCGGGGCATCGTAGCTCCATTTGTGAGGGCTTTTTGTATGACATTTCCATATATCATCAATCAAAACATTGGAAGTTTGTTGCATTTCAAATCTTATGCTCCTTTTTCTTTCTGTGTTATATATATTGCAAAACAGCTATATTTACACACACTCACTTATACAGGTTTCAATCCACTCTGGATCTCACTGGTAACAGCTCTGCTACCGCCAGTTATGACTTCGAGAATCCGATCAACTTGGCCGAGGATGAAGGTGAAGATGATTGCGAAGTGCCTGGTGAACTCGCAAGACTGCTACTCCAGGAAGAGAAGGCTATTCAACCATATGAAGAGCTGGTGGAAACAATTAACCTGGGTACTGAGACAGATAGGAAAGAGGTCAAGATTGGTGCCAATCTAGAGCTCAGCGTGAAGCAACGATTGATCCAGATGCTACAGGATTACATGGAGATATTTGCTTGGTCCTATGAAGATATGCCTGGTTTGGATGCCGACATTGTAGTTCATCACCTGCCAACCAAGGAAGACTGCCCTCCGGTAAAGCAAAAGGTCCGCCGTATGCGCCCAGAGATGTCTGAAAAGATCAAGGCTGAGGTCATGAAGCAATTCGATGCCGGGTTTCTTGCGGTAACTTCTTACCCTTAATGGGTTGCTAATGTGGTGCCAGTACCGAAGAAGGACGGTAAAGTCAGGATGTGTGTCGACTACAGGGATTTGAACAGGGCAAGCCCCAAGGATGACTTCCCCTTACCTCACATCGACGTTCTTGTCGACAATACTGCTCAACACAAGGTGTTCTCCTTCATGGATGGTTTCTCAGGGTATAATCAGATCAAGATGGCTCCGGAAGATATGGAAAAGACCACCTTTGTGACTCAGTGGGGCACCTTCTGTTACAAGGTCATGCCATTCGGGTTGAAAAATGCTGGGGCAACCTACCAACGCGCCATGGTTGCTTTATTTCATGATATGATCCATCATGAGATTGAGGTATATGTTGATGACATGATAGCAAGGTCTCAAACTGAGGAGGAGCATCTTGACCATCTGAGGAAGCTGTTTGACCGACTCAAGTTATACAAGCTGAGATTGAATCCCAATAAATGCACCTTTGGGGTAAGGTCCGGAAAATTGCTAGGCTTCATTGTAAGTGATAAGGGTATTCAAGTGGACCCCGCCAAGGTTAAAGCCATTCAAGAGATGCCAGTTCCTAAGACAGAGAAAGAAGTCAGAGGCTTCCTGGGACGACTGAATTACATTGCCCGATTCATCTCACATCTAACTGCTACTTGTGAGCCAATCTTCAAATTACTGAAGAAAGATCAAGTAGTACGCTGGAACGACGAATTCCAGGCTGCCTTTGAAAGGATAAAGGAATATCTCCAAGAGCCACCCATTCTTATGCCACCAGTGGAAGGAAGACCTCTAATATTATACTTGACAGTACTTGATAATTCAATGGGGTGTGTGCTGGGGCAGCATGACGAGTCTGGCCGAAAAGAGCACGCTATTTATTACTTGAGCAAAAAGTTTACCGACTGTGAGTCTCGTTACTCACTGCTTGAGAAAACTTGCTGCGCTCTAGTATGGGCTGCTCGCCGGCTGAGACAGTATATGCTGACTCACACTACTCTATTAATTTCAAAGATGGATCCCATCAAGTACATATTTGAAAAGCCTGCTCTGTCTGGAAGGATAGCGAGATGGCAAATGATCTTGACAGAATATGACATCCAGTATACAACTCAGAAATCCATTAAGGGAAGTGTACTGGCAGATCATTTGGCACACCAACCTGTGGACGATTACCAATCATTGAACTTTGATTTTCCGGACGAAGACATCATGGTGGTAACTGACTGTGAAGTACCTGGACCGGATGAAGGACCTGAGGAAGGGTCCAGATGGTCTATGCATTTTGATGGAGCCTCCAATGCTTTGGGTAACGGCGTCGGCGCTGTAATCATATCTCCCAAAGGAACTCATACTCCACTCACCGCCCGATTGTGTTTCAACTGCACCAACAACATGGCAGAATATGAGGCATGTATCATGGGTTTACAAGCTGCAATTGACTTAAGGATCAGGTTTCTGAGTGTCTTTGGAGACTCCGCTCTCGTGATCAATCAGATCAAGGGCGAGTGGGATACGAAACACCCAAATCTTATTCCTTACAAGGAGTATGTGTCAACCTTGCTTCCCCACTTTGAAGGAATAACTTTTGAGCACTTCCCAAGTGAGGAGAATCAGCTAGCGGACGCACTAGCTACGATGTCTTCAATGTTCAAAGTTAAATGGGACAATGAGGCTCCCCAGATCATTATCTGGAAGTTGGATGAACCAGCATACTGCTGCGATCTCGAGGCTGAAAAGGTGACTGAAAAACCCTGGTATCATGAGGTGAAGAAGTATTTGGAGGCTCAGGAATACCCTGAAGGCGCATCTGTCAATGACAAGAAGTTCATGAGAAGGTTTACGGCGAAATTCTTCCTCAGCAACGACATTCTCTACAAGCGGAATCATGATTCAACTCTACTACGTTGTGTGGATAAGGCCGAAGCAGAGAAGATCATGTTGGAACTGCATGAAGGTACATTCGGAACACATTCCAGTGGACACACCATGGCAAAGAAAATCCTTAGGGCAGGATATTTCTGGTCCACCATGGAAGCCGATTGTTACCAACACTCTCGAACTTGTCACAAATGCCAGATCTATGCTGATAAGGTGCATATTCCTCCCGTTCCTCTGAACGTCCTGACGGCACCTTGGCCTTTCGCAATGTGGGGCATTGATATGATCGGTGAGATCCAACCGACGACATCTAATGGGCATCGCTTCATCTTGGTGGCAATCGATTACTTCACGAAGTGGGTTGAGGCAGCTTCCTACGCCACAGTAACCAAGAGCGTCGTGGCACGTTTCATCCGGCATAATCTGATCTGTCGGTACGGCATCCCGGAAAGAATCATTACGGACAATGGTACCAATCTCAACAACAAGATGATCACTGAACTCTGTGAACAATTCAAGATACAGCACCATAATTCTTTTCCCTACCGGCCGAAGATGAATGGGGCTGTAGAGGCAGCTAATAAAAATATCAAGAAAATTGTGCAGAAGATGACAGTGACTTATAAAGATTGGCACGAGATGTTGCCGTTTGCTCTTCATGGGTACCGTACCTCAGCAAGGACGTCAACCGGGGCAACTCCTTTCTCTTTGGTCTATGGCATGGAGGCAGTCTTGCCAATTGAAGTCCAGATACCCTCTCTCCGAATAATGAAGGATGCAGACTTGAGTGAAGATGACTGGATCCAGACTCGACTGGATCAATTAAACCTGATTGACGAAAAGAGACTCACCGCTATCTGTCATGGTCAGACGTATCAAAAACGGATGATCAGGGCATTTAACAAGAAAGTCAAACCAAGAGAGTATCAAGTTGGGGACCTGGTAATCAAACGCGTCATCCTTCCTCAAAGTGATCCCCGGGGCAAATGGACCCCTACATACGAAGGGCCATTTGTGGTTAAGCATGTGTTCTCAGGAGGAGCCATGATCCTAACCACCATGGATGGTGACGACCTTCCTCACCCCGCCAATGCAGACATAGTGAAAAAATACTACGCATAAATAAAAGACCCGCTAGGTTGACATACCTAGGCAAAAATTAGGGCTTCCCGGCGAACCAAAAGGGTTCAGGCAAAAATAAGGGATGAAATGAATAAAAATCTGTACACCCGTCAAGTCGAAAACCTGAAAAGGCGGCTTGGGCAAAAATGGGTATCCCGGTGGACTGAAAACCCGAAAGGGCGGTCCAGGCAAAAGTTAGGGATAAAGCGTAACACTATGTCTCATTGGATCGCTTCGCATCCGGAATTCGGCATCAACTATCTGGCTCAGACTTCGGCATCGACCAATCAGCTTCATCTTCAACTAGGCAACAAAGCGATGAGACGCTTGAAGACATAAAGGCGATAGCAGAGTTGGAACCCAGTAGGATTGTTCACATAGCTGTTTTGTTTTCTTTTCAAAATTGTCAATTCTGTGATTAATTCGGTGGCATTCTCTTACTAGGATGTCAGCCTCTTGTACAAAAAACGCCTATTCACAGGCAAAATTCAAATCAATACGAATTCACTAGTCCATACAAATGGCCATTGTTTTTCCTTTTTCTGTTTTGTCTTGCGAAGAACGTCCAATGTTCATTTTTGATATATGCATTTGACATTAAATTGCTGATTCATAAATATTTGCACATGAAACGAAAGATTAATTACAGGTGACATCAGAAACAGGGGCAATGTGAAATTGTCTGATGCAGTCTGGTTGCTTTGTCCGTCAAGGTACCAAGGTGGATTCGACTGAAGAATGTGACCAAACGATCTCAGCTCCCCGCAGAGTAAGGCGAGATTCAGCAATACTTTCCCCAGTGAAGTCACCAGCTTTCCCCGGCAGGTCTAAAAGCTTATCCCCAGTAGATTCTGGAAGCTTGTTCCCTGCAGAATACGGACGTCTCTCCCGAGCTTTATTCAGAGTTATTCCTCACAAGGGCTTATAACTGGGTTATCCTCAGCTATTTGCCATGGAAGATCGCCCTCGACAAGGTTCTTTCAATCCCCAGCGGAGTTTATCTTTGGTATCCCCAGCGGAGTTTATCATCATTATCTCCAACGGAATCCATTATCAAAGTCCTCAGCAGGCCTCTCATCAAAACTTCAGCAAAGTATCTCTTCCACAGAGCAATTCCCCGGCCGATCGTCAAAAATTCATTTTCCTAAAAATATATTCATAAACATTTCACATTGCATACATCTTGCTTACGTGCATGATAAAGTGCATACAACACTATTTCATGTTGAACATCATGACATCATGCATATCATACATCATAACATTGCATTCAACTTATGTTTTTGCCTTTTCAGGGAAAAAGACCACCTTAAAGACAACTACCTTGAACTGTCACAAGTTCCAGATTCGATACCTGTATCTAGCCAGGGCACATCTGAGAGTGATCAGTTTCCAGACTCGACTCCTGTATCTAGCCAGGGCACGTCTGAAGAGTTCGAAGATTCGATTCCTGTATCCAGCCAGGGCACATCTGTCAACTACAACACTTCCAAGTTCGATTCCTGTATCCAGCCAGGGCATATCTGTTGACCACATTTCCAGACTCGATTCCTGTATCTAGCCAGGGCACGTCTGAAGAGTTCGAAGATTCGATTCCTGTATCCAGCCAGGGCATATCTGTTGACAATTATTTCCGGATTCGATTCCTGTATCCAGCCAGGGCACATCTGTGAGCAACCATTTGTAGACTCGACACCTGTATCTAGCCAAGGCATATCTGCATAAAGAGATGGAAGATCAAACACCTGTAACAAGCCAGGAAAACATCTGTCTTTCTCAAATACACAAGTTCTCGCTAAGGAATCTCTTATGCGATCAACACTTCCAAATGGCATCTATAAGCCCATTCCCGACAAGGTTCTGTCACATCTTCATATGGCATCTATAAGCCCATCTCCCTATCCACCACATCTTCAGATGGCATCTATAAGCCCATTCCCGACATCACATTGTTGATACTCCAACATGCGAGTGCAAATTTCCGGGCACTCTAGTGTCCAATCTCCTTTTACCCTCGAGTCACGAAAGGCAAACTTGCCAATCTAACTCTTCAGGTCCAAGAAGATTGAACAAGGGCAACTGTTGTACCCCAAAATTTGCCCTCCCATTTCCTCAACATTTTCTCATCACCAGACCTTTGAAGATCAAAATCCAATTAGGGTTTCCTCTGCTCAAGATTTCTCCTTGCACTAATGGACCCAAATTAGGGTTTGTGTTTAAACAAGGATGTTTTGACCTAAAATGCCTAAGATGACTTTCATGCTTCATATTGGACTCCCAAGTTTATCCATACCAAGTTTCAAGTCTTGATTCCAAGTTTTGCCCAGTCAATTGGACAGATGACCTAGAAATCAACTGTATTAGGGAAAAAAGTCAACTGTGGCCAATTGACAGTCAAATCTCATGAAAATTGACCCACATCAACATTATGAACTCATATGGACCATTTGATCAAGTTTGGATCACAATTCCACAAGAAATTTGATCAGATCACCAAAAGGGCAAAATGGTCATTTTTAGGGTTTTGACTGCACAAAGGCAATTTTTGACTGTTTAACTTAACCAATGGCAAACCAAGATCACATATGGACTCAAGGACCCCATGGAATTGTCTTGACATGCTCAACAAACTCAAAAGATCCCAAGTACACAAGATTGACAGTTGAATTTCCCAGTCAATTGATCAATTTTGACTGTACACTGAAAAGTCAAACTTTGACTTTTTGGTCAAAATCAAGAGTCAAGATTCATTTTTCATCAAAACATGCCAAATCATGAAACTTGTTCACCAAGAAACCAAGAAATGCAAATTAGGGTTTAAAATGGAATTTTTCATAACTTAGAATTTTTCTAAGTTATGGAAAACCCTAATTTTTTCCCAACTTTGCCCCACTTTTTCACCATGATTCATTTGGATTCAAACAAAAGTCAAAACATAAAAGTTGTAGCTTGTTGCATAATCTATAACTTTGATTCACAAAGTTTTCTCATTTGAAGCTTGTATCTCAAGTTACAAATTTTTGAATAAGGGCACTAAACCATTCTTAACTTAGTGAATTTTTGACCTATTTTGACAAGTTTTTCTACCCCACTTCAAGGCCATTTTCCATACACTTCCACTTGGAATTTCAATTTGAATTTCAAAGATGGATTGTAGTACACATTCCAAGCTTTCCAAAATGTCCAAGAACTTCTCAAACAACCTCATGGTTAGGGAGAATCGAATTTCTCAATATGGCAAAAACTCATTTTGTTCATGACCAAGTTACATGTCCATAACCTTGCAATTTGAACTCAGCATGCTTTAAGCTAGATTACAGGTCTTTAAACCAAGTTACACTCATAAATTTAATGCATATTCTTTGTGCCAAGACCATGTTCTTTGAGTTCAAGCATTGTCTAAAGGATTAATCCCAAATTGGAAAAAGCATAATATCCATTCTTGAAAAGTGGCACTTTATGTCAAATTGAAAATCCAACAAGTACATTGCAAATCTGACTAGCACAAGATTATGAACAAATCACTCTGATCAAGAGAAGCTTTGCAGCAGGATTAGGGGTCCTCTACTGACCTAGAAACACAAGTTGCCTTTGTTTGCTTAAGAAGTAAGAAACATTGCATAACTAAGACCAACTACCATATCAGCAAAAGAACACTTAGACAAAGTTATCAAACACATTCCACCAACACAACCAAGCTAAGACACGAGCCCTTAGCCTTCAAAACACCCTCCATCTTAGAATCACTCTCAAACTGCAAAAACAGGGCAGGCCCTGCAGTTTGAGTGCTATCTCTCATTTCTCTCTAGCTCTCTTGCCCAAACCAGTTCACACACCTTCCATACCATCTATGCAAGCTAACCAAAAGCAAAAGCACGACCTGTAATCACTCTAACCACTTCCACCATTTTCATATTTCTGACTTGCAGGTGAAGTTCTCTAGCTCGATTCAGAAGCTTTCAAGACAAAGTAAACATTGGAATAGCATCCCTGGACCTCAAGGAAGCTTTTCCAATCATCACCTTGCACTGAAAGTTCCTACATCTCCAGATAGAACTTCAACTGAACAGGTAAGTTTTTGAATTCGTATCTCTCTTATTAGGCATCATTAGCTTTAAGTTTGTGAAGAAACAATGTTCTACTCATGCCACTGAACATGTATATTCTTTTACTTTTCATTTCTTTTGCCTGAGCTGTGAGAATTTAAGGTCTGAAAATGGCAGAAAACTTAGGTTAGGATTTGGGATTGTTAAAATTCTCTCTCATTTCTGAGAGTTAGGAGATGTTCTTTATATATTTGGAATCGTGGTTTCATGCTTAACATTTTTTGTGTTGGAAGTTTGTTCAAAAAATCAAAGAATCAGGATATTCAAATGGAGCTTCTTGCGCGCGTTTTCTGAATAATTTTTGTTCAGAGGTTGAAGAAAGGTGGCTTTGGGCTGGGCTTGCTTCTGAGTTACTTTTCACACCACCCTTTTTTGGTTTTACACCCTTGAGCCCATTTGCTTCATTTTTAATATTTTTTGACTTTTTCTTTTTTTAACTGACTCATTTATTTTTTCTCAGCATATTAAAAATATAAAAATATTTTTCCCATCATTTTTGAATTTATTAAGTATTTATTTGATTGTTTTTGTACATAAATAGATAAATATACATATATACTTTTTGTTTAAAATATTAAGATAATACAAATATATTTTTTATACACTTTTATTTTATTTTTACTTCCTGAAAATATTTTGTATAAAAAATACCCTTTTTTTATTTTTATATTAAATATGATTATTTTTTATATATAATACATATTTAGAACTTAATACATAAATATATATATTTATTAATATACTTAGAATAAAATACTAAAAATATACATATTTTATTTTATTAATATTAAACACTAAAAAATCATTTTTTACAAATATATTTATTTTCTTATTTTATTTTTGTGTATAAATGATAAATATTGTATATATTAATAAATAATGCATTTTGTTTAATAGAATTAGGGTTTTACCCTAAATATGAAAAACTCCAAAAAAATAATATCTTTTTATTTTCTTTTTATTTTACATAAATAATACTTTTTTTTCATACATATAAAAAACCTTTTTGCATTCTTGCATATTTGTTCTATTTCTACTTCATTGATGCAATTAAATTATATTGTAAATATCCCAAGCAAATGATGTAATAGCTTAGATTCAATTTCTTGTCTAAATACCTCCCCATTTGAACATTTGTACCCCCCTCCCTATATTATTGTGTTGTAATAGCGTAGGAGTTTAAATTTCGCACTTTATCGCTTTCTAAATATACAATGATAGAATTAGGGTTTATATGCGAATAAAAATGAACAAAATAGTTATGACCTAATCTCAAGACAAACAAGCATGAAAATGGACACACAAATCACACTTGCACCCCCTAGGGTATTCCACTTTGTTGCCTTCAAATAAATGGGCCATATTGCACGTTAGGTCTCTTTGGGCAAAACAAACAAATTAAATGATCATGGTCCCTCGATAACACTTTTCAAAATATTGCCAAACAAATGATCAAGTCCCTTAAAGAAAATGCCCAAAGATACTTGGCACCATTGCAATTATGGTCCAAGCGATGACCCGCGCCCGTCCCTTTCACATCCTAACATGAGATTGTCCACCAAATACAATGGTGGAACAAACTCATTAAAAGGGTTAAAACATAGCAATAAACTTTGAGAAATTTAGGAGTAGATAAACTCTTAGTTACTTGAATCAAACTTGCAAAAACAAAACACTTGCCTATTTTATAAAACACACCTCACAACACTTTCAAAAACAACTTTCAAAAACAAATGAAAACCTTTTCAAAAGACATACACCTTTGTGTACATCCCCACATGGATCATTACAAAGGTTGCCACCACATTGGCTTCTTTTCAAAACATTTTCAAACCCACACACACAAGTACCATTTAAAACAATTGAAAACAAAAGGCAAGTGATCTAAGCAAGTAACTAAGAGCCCATGGATAACCATGGATAGAAAGGGTGCTAATACCTTCCCTTTCTATAATCTACTCCCCGAACTCAAGAAAACATCTCAAAAGGTGTTTGTTGTGCTTTTTAACCTTTCCTTAGGATAAAATAAAAAGTAGGTGGCGACTCTTGCTCAACCGAAACATTTGCGAAAACAAACGCAAAACACAGTCAGTTCTCCCACCGTATCACAGTAGGTACTAGCTGGTAATCCGGGAAGGTGAAACAATGGTGCACAGGATCGAAGAACTAGAACAACATTTTTAATAATTCTTCATCAGGTTTTGCAGTGACCAAATTGAGAAACTGACCATGCCTTTTAGCGAAATGAGAGCTTTCAAGAACCCTTAATGCCAGATCCTTCAGTTGGAGAGACACTTTCACAAGGTTGATCTGTATAATGTTCCTACGGGCGAATGCCATATCCTACAAAACAGAGCAAAGATGAGCCCTAAAAACCCTTGAAATGGTTAGTCAATGATATGCCATGCTCATGATGTTTATGATGTCATGATAAATCATAGGTATAACAAACTCAGACAAATCACACCAAGTCCTTAGGTTTAAGGCCTGCTTGAGTTTTAAGGTCATACCCTCTTGAAGCATGATTGGTTTAACCTGTCCTATAAACATGTAACCGGGTTCTAAAGGGATCTCAATATCACTGATCTTTCCCCCAGCTTCGTTCAATAGGCAATTGACTCGCAACCAAACAAAACTCAAGAGTCAAACCTCAATGAGTGTAATATCGAGTATCTGTCGACCTTGGGAATACACCAAGGCCGGCCATCTCGCTACGTCCTACTGGCCAAGTTGTGCAATTTAAAGGTTCTAAGGTCAGTTATGCTTCACGACACCATGCGGTGGCCCCGTACTCTCCTTGATTGACTCAAGGGTTACCGATACCAACCAAAGTGCCACATCAACGTAGTTACTGCTTCAACCGTGTCGGTATACCCCGCATAGTTCCCTCACAGTTTTTTGCTACTTACCTAAAAGGTGTCCCTAAATCCGGGTGTAGGATTTAAAACAAACCCAAACAAAGAACCATAATGTAAAGCAAACAAATCAGACAATGTAAGCAAATAAATATGATCTAGCCCTAAGGTAACCCCACTTTTAGTACCATCCCCAGCAGAGTCGCTAGTTCTGTGATACGGTGGGAGAACTAACTTGAAGGGTTTTGCATTTGTGTTCGAAAATGTTGCGGTTTAGCAAGAGTCGCCACCAACTTTTCTTTTATCCAAAAAGGAAAGGTGAAAAAGCACAGGAAAGACCTTAAGAGATGTTTTCTTGAGTTCGAGGGGTAGATCATGAAAAGGGAAGGTGTTAATACCCTTTTCATCCATGGTTTTCCATGGGCTCTTAGTTACTCACTAGATCACTTGCTTTTGTTTGAATGTGCTTGTGGTGTGGGTTTTTGAAAGTATTTTGAAAATGTCTTTGTAACGGTTCTCGTCTCTATAAGAGCGCGTACAGAGTGTTTGTTTGGAAAATAGCTCAAAGATGTGTTTATGAAATGTGTTTTTGAAAGTGATTTCAAGAGAGTGTCTTTGTAATGGTTCTCGTCTCTATAAGAATGCGTACAAAGTGTTGTCTTTAAAAAATGTTCCAAAATGAAAGTGTTTGTGTATAAAATGTTTTTGTTGTGAGCAAGCGAGTAATTAAGAGTGAACCTACCTACTCAAAAGGTCTTAGATGTTATTTTCCTCCTCCTTTAGATGTTGCTATCTTACCATTGGTTTGGTAAGAAGCCCCATCGTTGGATGTGAAGGAACGAGTAGGAGACGTTCGTATAGTCATAGAAGTCAAACCATGGAAGGTTTTAGCAATGTCGTTTTAGGGACTAGATCGTTTACCGAAGGCAACATCGAGGGTCATCGAGGGACTACGATCTTTTATCGAGGGTCTTTTCTAGAACGCCCATGTTCGAGGGACATGACTATTTTTTTCGATAGGCCACAAAGTGGGATTACCCTAGGGGTGCTAGTGTGCAAGTGTGTTTGATTGCATACATTTTAATCTTAATTAGGGTGACCTATTTGTCGATTTCATGTCTTGTCATACACGCCCTAATTACTAATAACATATAAAAGCAATAAAAGTGCGGAAAGTAAATATCCTACGCTATTACAATTATTAGGGGGATGAGGGTACATATTTATGAATGGGGGTTGCAAGTAAAATTAAATCCTAAGTTACTATTACAACCATATTGAAATGTACAACATAAGAAATAAAGAAAAAGGACTTGTTTATAAAAAAGGTTTTTGTCTTAAAAAAAATTAATTAGTAAAAGGAAAATATTTTTATGTCCTTTTTTGTGTTGGTAAAAAAAATAGTATTAACATTAAGATTGATAAAAAGGAAAATAAATGAAAGATAGAAACAGCGTGCTGCTGCAAGAAAAACAACAAGGGTCAGAAGTTCTGAAGCCAGACACGTGGTGACTCAGAAAGAAACGTCAGTGGGCTTCAGAGGTTCTGATTGGTAAACTCTGAGGTCCTGTAAGAAATGTTAGAGGGCAGATACAAAAATTCTGGGTTTCTATATGCTGAACTTCTGAGTGTTAGAATAGTGAGAAAGTCTTAGAAATTATGTGCATATTAAGACAATGAGTGTAAACATCAGAAGTTATGTATTGTGCTAAGCCAGTGAGTGAACATCAACAATTCAGTGCGTTATCAGCATGTAAGCATCAGAATTTCAGTGTGTGCTAACAGTGAGAAAAATCATAGAAGTTCTGTATGTTAAAACAGTGAGGAGAACTCAGAAGTTCTATGTGTGTTAACATTGAGAAAAATCATAGAAGTTCTGTATGTTAAAACTATGAATGAACATCAGAAGTTTTATGCCATATTTCAACTTTCCATCAGTACATCAGTAATCTATTCAGTTTTCAACAAACAACAAATCAGAAGGATAAAAGCACAACAATTTACAGAAGTTCTAATCCTGATCCTGAGCCTAGCCTTAATCAAGAAGTTATGATCCATAGTTTTTCTATTCATGCAATGATATAGACAACATCAATACTATGATATTTACATGTTTAATGATGTTCTGAATGAAAAATGCAAAGTCAGAAAGACTTACCTTGAACTTAGAGCGTGTGTTTGGAACTTGAACTATTGCCTCCAAAGGTTTTGGAATCATCAAGAGCAACGAAGAAGAAAATGCCAAGTTCTTTTGATTCAAAAGGAAGAACAAAGGTTTTGGTTTTCTGGATTTTTACGAAGGGTTTCACAAGTTTCTTTTCTCTCTTTTGATAGTTCTCTCTTTCCAAAAACCAGCCCCTTGAACGTGTGATGGAGCAAAGTATTTATAGATGGGTTTATTGTGGTTTTGGGGGGGAAAACAAATGGGATTCAAACCTTTTTGGTATACTGTTCCATTGCTTTTTAATCACAATTTTCGTATGCTAATTTGATGCAAATATGGGGTTTGAGAAAGTGCAGGCGTGGACCGGGTCAGCAGCTGATTGCAGGACTGTGATGTAGCAAGGAAGCAGGTTACTTAAACGAGGTTTTGGGATTTGGTGATGTTCTGGTCACAGAAGATCAGAAGCGTAACCTCTATGTGCTGAAGAGTCACATTCTGATGGAAGATTATGTTCTGAACCGCGTTTGCAATTTCTGACTGCACTTGCGTTGAGGCTGAAGAGCCATGTTCTGATTGAAGGCTATGTTCTGAGCCATGTTTGCAACTTCTGACTGCACTTGCATGGAGGCTGGCTCAGAATTTATGAAGTATCACATACTCTTAACACTTAGAAAATTTTCTTAATGTTTAGAAAATTTGATTTTTCCAAAGTAACTTCTGACTCCTGATTTTTTGAGGAGCCAATCTCATGTCTTGATGAAATAAAATTATTGAAACTAGATTTTATCTGAAAGTCAAAGTTTGACTTTTCAGTATGCTTTTGACCATTTTGCCCTTATGGATGATTTCCTTGAAAAGTGATGATTCAAGACTTGGAACTTGATAGAAGCAAACCTGAGAGTTCAGGATGATCCTATGAGAAATAGGAGGATAAATTTTGGGGTACAACACTGCAGATGAATTTCCAATTAAATGATTAAAGAAGGGACCAGACAAGGTGCCCAAGAACATGTCTACCAATTCCCTCTCAGATAGAGGGGGTTGAACTCTTCCAGCCAAGTCACGCCATTTTTGTGCATAGTCCTTGAAACCTTCATTGGAAACCATGGCCATACTCTGGAGTTGAGTACAGGTAGACGCAAGATCAGCATTATATTGATATTGTTTATAGAAGGCTGCAATAAGATCTTCCCAATTGTGAACGTTGGCTCTTTCTAGTTGGTAAAACCAGTCAAGTTGAGTTCCAGACAGACTGTCTTGGAAGAAGTGTACCCATAAGTCTTTGTCAGCGGTATGGGGTTGGATTTTCCTCACATATGACCGGAGATGCATTTTAGGGCATGAAACTCCATCATATTTGGCGAACACAGGTGCTTTAAATTTCAGAGGAATCACAATCCCTGACACCAAACCCAATTCCTCAAAGTCCAAGCCAGGAACGTTTTGGATTTCCATCGCACTCAATTGCTCTTCGAGATGCCTATACTTGTTATCAAATTAAGGGTATTGTTCTTCAGAGTAGTCTTCTTCTTCCTCTTCCGATTCTGACGGGAAAACAGTTTCCTTGCCTTTCCCCTCCTGATTGTCTCTTTCCCCGAATGTCGTTGCAAAGTTTAAAGTCTTTCTTGTTTGCTCATGAAATCTTATTCCCATGTTCAGGACTCCGTTTATCTTCTTTGTCTTCTTTTTCCTCTCTTCATCCAATAAAGTCTTCAATTCTTCTTGTCCCTTGGCTAGGTTCAAGAGCAACTGCTGGAACTGTGTATTCTGAGCTTGGAGGTCTTTCACTATTTGCTCGAGATCCATCTTACTTAAATAAACAATAGAGAGATGAGGAGACTTGTTGCAAAATACCTGCTTATATTATGATGAATGGTATATGCATATGCAATGTTTTCAAGGATTTTAAGATTCAAATTCGTTTTAGACAAAAAGGAAACACACGTTATATTAATAGATTAAAGCTTGGGTACATCAATGCCTTCTTGGGCAAAATAATACAAAAACTCTAAGATAAAAAGGTAGTGCGCATCCTCTTTGGTGCGGTGTAGGTATTCAGAGTCTGCTCCTCATGAAGTAGCTTAGTGAGTTCCAAAACCTTCTTCTCGCTTGCGTAGAATTGGGCTTCGAAAGTATCTCGCTCCCCCTTGAGTTGTATCCAATCCCTTTGTAGGTCTTCAAGAGATGTGGGCATGTCAGGATGTAGGATAATGTATGGAACATCTCCCTCCTTAACAGGCTCAATAATTACTGGGAGAATGGAGGCGTAAGGCATCATAAGACTCTGAGCACGAGTTCGTACCCATCTGAGGTAAGGCTCAAGAGGGATGGAATTCTTGTGCCCCAAAGTCTTTCTATCCACCTTGTTTAACATCCTCCAAGCCCGGATAAATCTATGGAGAAGACCTTGATCGTCGTTGTCGTAGTCAAATACCAAACCTTGAATCAGCATCTCATGCGGGCCATCCCTTCGGGCATAACCAAACTGTCTTAAAGCTAAACAGGGGTTGTAGGTGATACCTCCCCTAATGCCAAGTAAAGGGACATTAGGAAATTCCCCATAACGGTCGACAATGATAACATTCTCTTTGGATCAGGAGCACTAATAAATGTCCGAATGTTTGAGCGTCATCAACCTTTGTGACCACCTTGAACCTTGCTCATTTTTAATACAAACTGGGGAAGATGAGAAATAAACCATCTTGCCAAGAGAGTAGTGCAACACATGAGGACACCTCTTTTCCTCATTGTGCAAGTGTGAAAAGAGTGTAGGATATCTCCTAGCAATGTAGGCACCGGGTTGTGGGATATGAAGATTTTGACGGTGTTGACATCTATGAGTTAGTCAGGATTTGGAAACAAAACCATCCCATAGATGAGGAGAGCCACAATTTCCTCAAAGGCTTGCAAGTCCAAGGAATTCCAACAGCTTTGGGCTTTCTCAAACAGGAACTTTGCTAGGAAACCTTTGACACCACTCCTTGTTTCCCAATGGGTTATGACATCAGGTGAGTGCAAGTGTAGAGCTTGAGCAATCTCTTCTGGCTTCGGGTCTCTTTCTTTACCACTGAAAGGTAGTTGATTGAGAATGGGAATCCTCGAGAGTTGGGAGAATTCTTTCAAAGTAGGCATAAGCTGATAGTCGGGAAATGTGAAGCAATGGTTTAAAGGATCCAAGAACTGAAAGAGCACCTTCATCATGTCCTCATCTGTGTTGGAGGTGACCAAGTTGAGTAGACGACCATGTCTCTCGGTGAATGGAGAGTTTTCAGGAATCCTTGAAGCTATCTCCTTAAGTTGTTGAGGGATTCTCACAAGATTGACTTGAATAGTTTTCCTGCAAGTGAATCCATATCCTGCAAAACAAGAACAAAGATGAATCCCAAAATCCTTGAAATGGTTAGTGGATGTATATAATGTTCATGATGTTCATGATGTTATGTACAAATATTCATATACAAACAAAGAAAACAAATCCTTAGTTTAGGCTTGCATGGAGTTTTATAGGTAAGTACCCTCTTGAAGTTTAGTTGGCTTAAACTTGTCCTAGTAATAGTAACCGGGTTCTAAGGAGCTCAATATCACTGTATTGTTTACTTGGTCATTGTTTCAGCTCAAGCCTCTTTAATGGCGACCAAAATATCCCAAGAAACCAAACCTCAATGAGTGTAGTATCAAGTATCTACCAACTCCGGACTGCACCAAAGTCGGTCATCTCACTACATCCTAAAGGATAAGTTGGTCAAGTAAAGGTTCTAAAAGTTCATTAGTGCTTCATGACATCACTCAGTGGCCCCGTATTCTCTTTGATTAACTCAAAGGCTACCAGTACCCACAAATATGTCACACTAACATAGCTATTACTTAGACCATGTCGGTATACCCCACACAGTTTCTACAATGTATTGCTAATTACCTATAGTGTATCCCCAAATCTGGGTAGAGGATTCAAACCCAAACAAAGAAGCATAATGTAAAGCATAAAAGTTAAACAATGTAAGCAAATAAATGTGACCCAGCCCTAAGGTAACCCCACTTTTTTATAAATGTCCCCAGCAGAGTTGCCAGTTCTGTAATACGGTGGGAGAACTGACTTGAAGGTTTTGTGTTTTATCACAAATGTTGCGGTTAGTAAGAGTCGCCACCGACTTTTCTTTTATCCAAAAGGAAAGGTGAAAAAGCACATGAAAGACCTTTGAGATTATTTCTTGAGTTCGGGGGGTAGATTATGAAAAGGGAAGGTATTAGCACCCTTTTCATCCATATTTTTCCACGGGCTCTTAGTTACTTGCTAGATCACTTGCTTTTGTTTGAAATTGTGCTTTGTGTGGTTTTTTGAAAGTATTTTATAAAATAAGCCATTGTTTAGGAAATCTTTGTAATGATTCTCGTTCGTAAGAATGTATACAAAGATGTTTGATCTTTTGAAGATGTTTTCAATTTTGTAATGTATGTGATTGTTTTGAAAATAGCAAGGATGTTTGTTTTGAAATGGAGCAAGTAATTAGGAGCAATCTACCTACTCAAATTTCTTTCTTATTCATTTTCTTTTCCTTTGACATTGTTGTCTTACCATTGATTTGGTAAGCAACCCTATCTTTGGATGTAAACGGGACGGGCGTGGGTCATCGTATAGCCATGATTAGCAATGTTGCAAGGTATCTTAGCATTCTTTTTGAGGGACTAAGATCATTTGTAAGGCAACTTTAGATAGCGTTATCGAGGGACTACGATCTTGTATTTGTTTGTTTTTGCTAAGATACCTCACATGCGTAATATGGCCATTTGTAAGGCAACCAAGTGGATTTTACCCTAGGGGTGCTTGTGTGCAAGTGTGTTGTTTTCATGCTTGATTTTGCCTTGAATTAGGGTTTTCTACTTGATTGATTTTATTCTTTCCATACAAACCCTAATTACTAGCATGTTATATAAAAGCGACAAATTGTGAAATTTAAAGTTACTAAGCTATTACAACATTTGTGGGAGGGGGTATACAATTTATGAATGGGGTTTGCAATAATATAAACCTAATTAATTTATTACAACCAAATTGAATATGTACAAGTAATTGAAAATATATATAAAGTACAAAATGCAAATTGAAAGAAATGATTCTTGTATTTGGATTTTTATATGAAAGAGGTTTTAACTTAAACCTAATTAGAGAAAAATAATTAAATCAAAATTAACTTAAATTAATTAAGAAAAGAAATTAATTAAGAATATTTTTTTGAATAAAACCCTAATTCTATTTAGTTGATTAAAAGAAAATGAGTTTAAAGAAAAAAAATATTTTTTTGTATTTTTGTCTAGAAAATAATATATGGTGTTGTGAAATATTTTTGGCCTTTTCTATATTAAAATAAATATATTTAAATAAATAATAATCTAGCTTTAATTTAATTTACAAATAAATTAGTAAAGGTAAATAAAGTATAATGAATAAAAATAATTTTTTGTGTGGAAAAATATTTAAATTATGTCAAAATATAAATCTATTATTTTTATATTTTTTATGATTTTTTTGGTGTTTTAGAAAATATATTTAAAATAAAAAATGAAATAAATAAGTAAATAAAATAAATGGGTCAGGGGGTGCCAAAAGTAGGAAGGGAGATGAACTAGCAAAAAAAAAACACTGCCAGGCCCAAAGGGCCCAGCGCCTGCAAAAAAATGTTAGGGAAACAGAAAATATGAAAAATGCAAAAGGGGGGTTCACATTGGTTCGAACCCTCACCCTTTAGGTAAGAAGTGACTTAGTACGCGCGCTTGCCACTGGGGTGGATGTACATCCGTTTACTTATGTCAAACCATAAATATATATTAGAAACTACTTTCTGAAGGCAACTTCGTCTTCAACCTTGTGCCTAGCCGGACCACCTGTATCTTCTTCATCTCTCCACAAAAATGGAAAGTTCAAACATGAAAGTTGTGGTGTTTCTTTCCACGAATCCAACCATATAACTTATGTAAGCTAAAAGTCAAAGATAAAAACTAATTTTGCTGGCCCTAAATTGAAACCTAATTTTCTCAGAAATTTCAAATCCAAAATTCTCTATACACAGTCAATATAAATGGGAACTATGAACTTGATCAGCTTTAGAGCAAAGATATCTACATTTTGTCTTCACAAATCAGGATCAAATGATGCTTATATGAAAAGATAGAAGTTTGAAAATTTACCTCTTGCAGCTGGAGTCGTGAATGGAGTTTGAGAAACTTTTGAGATGGCCTGAGGATCTGTTTAGCTTGCTTGGACCTCCTTGAGTGTATTCCAACTCCTACTTTGTCTTGAAAGTCCCTGAATCTCTCTACTTAAGTCAATCTGCAAGCTTGATATTTGAAAATGGTGGATGGTGATGGAGGAGTTACACTCTTGAAATAGGGGCCTGGATTTCTTTGGTATGATGTATAAAAGGTGTTTGAATGATTAGTTTTCAAAACGCACGAGTGGAAATGAAGATGATGCATTTTGGTTTAAAACTGTGTATCAATGGTGTTCTTGAGCAGATTTATGGTTTTTGAGTGTTTGAGATAGTTTTAGGGCACTAGCATTCGTGTCTCATCTTGCAAATAGTGGATGTACTTATTGGCAAGAGGTTTTGAGGCTTGAAACAACTCAGAAATTCAAATCACATGTTATGGCTTGATTACTTGTTTTTGAAGCAAAGTTGACAAACATGGTTTCAATGTGAAGTATAAGGATTTCCAGGGTGGTTAGCAGGATGTAGATATGTTTCTTCTTTCTTTTAAATGCTTTTGAGTCAGAAACAACAATGTATGGGCTCAAGAAGAGTTGACATTGTGATTAAAGTCACTTTTCCAAAATGGAAGTGGTGACTTTCTTCTAAAAATGGAAATGCAACTTGGATAATGGCTCAAGTGTTTGGACAATGGCTCTATCAGTTGTGTAAGCATTAAATTATTGAGTGATTAGCAAGTTTGAAGCATGCAAAGCAAGATTTTCACAACATGCTTGAAGATTGGATCAAGTGTTCTTCACAAAATTGCTTGTAATCCAAGTGACAAAACACCAACTTCTTGCCTTCGATTATCCTTTCTCAGGAATGATCTCAAGGAGTTCTTGGACATTTTGGAAATCTTGAAATGTTCTCTTCAACTCATATTTTAATTTCTTTTGAAGACTCCCCTTGGAACTATGTGAAAAATTGCCATGAAGTTAGGTCAAGAATCTGCCTTAACTAGGGCAAAATTTCACTAAGTCTTTTTTAGTTCATGAGCATGTATTCACAAAATTATAGCTTGAGATCCAAGAATTTTAGGAGAAGTTGGGTGAAGCAAAGTTGTATATTTCATGGAGATCTACAACTTTCATGTTGGAAGTTTCCTTTGAATCATCTTGTATCATGGTGAAAATTTGGCTTAAAGTTATGAAAAAAATAAGAAAATTTTGACACTTAAAAAATTTCTAAGTTTAGAAATTTTGACTTTTCAAATTGAAATCTTGATTTATTGATGAATAAGTTTCCTATTTTGACTTGTTTTGATGAATTATGATCTTTGGCACTTGAATTTGACCAAAAAGTCAAAGTTTGACTTTTCAGTATACAGTTGACTTTTGATCAGTTGACTGCAAAATTCATCTGTCAATCCAATGGACTTGCAATGTTTTAAATCATGTCATTAGGTCAAAATGGTGCACTTGGACTCTTGAGATCATGCCTTAAACCAATTGACCATTTTCTAGGTCAAAAAATCAGAAATTGCCCTTTCTCAGTCAAAACCCTAATTTTGACCATTTTGCCCTTTTGAAGATTTGATCAAATTTATTGAGGAATTATGGTCCAAACTTGATAAAATGATACATATGAGTCTAAAATGTTTATATGGATAAAAAATTATGAAGTTTGACTGTAAATTGGCTATGATTGACTTTTTCCCCAATACAGCTGATTTTTAGGTCAAGTGTTCAATTGACTGATCAAAAGGGTGATCCAAGGCTTGAAACTTGACATGAGTGATCTTGGGGGTCCATAATGGTCCATGAAAGTCATATGAAGCATTGATAGTTCAAAAATACTTATGCAAACTCAAACCCTAATTTTGGTCATCAGTGCATAAGGATGTGTCTTGAGCTGATCAAACCCTAGTGCAGTCTTGAGCCTAAGGAGATCTTATGAGAAAATTCTTGATAAGTGAGAGGGAAAATTTTGGGGTACAACATGCAGGAACTTATGTTTTTACTTTACCTAGTGGTTTAACAATTCAATTAGAGAATTGTTATTATGTACCTGCAATTAGCAGGAATATTATTTCTGTTTCTTGTTTGGACAAGTTTGGTTTTGCATTCATAATAAAGAACAATTGTTGCTCCATTTACTTGAATGATATATTCTATGCTTCTGCACAAATGAAAAATGGATTGTATGTCCTTGATCTTGAAATTCTAATTTATAACATTAATACTAAAAGGATTAAACCTAATGAGATAAATCTAAGTTACCTTTGGCATTGTCGCTTAGGCCACATAAATGAGAAACGCATTTCCAAACTCCATAAAGATGGACTCTTGGAATATTTTGATTATGAATCATATGAAATATGCAGGTCTTGTTTAATTAGAAAGATGACAAAGTCCCCATTCACAGGAAAAGGTGAAAGGGCTAACGAAATTTTGGCCCTCATACATACTGATGTATGTGGACCACTGAACATACCAGCCATAGGAGGTTTTCAATACTTCATAACATTTACTGATGATTTCAGTAGATATGGTTATGTGTATTAAATGAAACACAAATCTGAAACCTTTTAAAGTTCAAGGAATTTAAGAATGAAGTACAAAACCAACTAGGTAAGAATATTAAAGTTCTTCGATCAGATGAAGGTGGTGAATATTTAAGCCTAGAGTTTGATGACCATCTAAAGGAATGGGGGATTCTATCCCAACTCACTCCTCCAGGAACACCACAATGGAATGGCGTATCTGAGAGAAGAAATCGAACCTTGTTAGACATGGTCCGATCTATGATGAGTCACACCGATCTTCCAAACTCCTTTTGGGGACATGCACTTTAGCCGTGTTCCATCCAAAAAGGTTGAGAAGACACCATATGAGATATGAAGTGGTAAGAAACCACATATGTCTTACATTAAGATTTAGGGTTGCAAAGTTTATGTGAAATGACAAATCTCAACTAAGCTTGAGCCTAAATCTGAAAAATGCTTATTTGTGGGGTATCCTAAATAAACAAGAGGATATTACTTCTACAATCCTTCTGAGGGCAAAGTGTTTATGGCTCGAACTAGAGTTTTCTTAGAAAAAGACTTTATTTCCAAAGGAATCAGTGGGAGGAAGGTAGAGCTTGAAGAAATTCAAGAATCACAAAGCATTGATACACCTATGGAAGAATTAGAGCAGGAAACATAAGTAGTTGTGGAAGAACAACCTGCTTAAGTAGAACAAGACTAGCGTAGGTCAAACAGGATATGTCACCAACCTGATAGATATGAATATCTTATAAGTGATCAAGGTGATGTATTTATCATGGATCAAGATGAGCATGCGACCTACCAAGAGGCCATAACTGGTCCTGAGTTTGAGAAGTGGCTAGAAGCCATGAAATCTGAAATAGGTTCCATGTACACAAACCAGGTTTGGACCTTGGTAGAACCTCCTATAAGAGTTAACTCTATAGGATGTAAGTGGGTCTTTAAAAAGAAGACTGGCATGGATGGTAAGGTACACACCTATAACGCAAGACTGGTTGCAAAAGGCTATAAACAAATTCATGGGGTTGACTATGATGAAACCTTTTCACCAGTTGCAATGCTTAAATCTGTTTGGATTTTACTTGTTATTGCTACATATCATGATTATGAAATATGGCAGATGGATGTGAAAGCTGCTTTCCTTAATGGGAATCTTCTTGAGGATGTGTACATGACACAACCTAAAGGATTTGACATACCACATGAAGCCCAAAAGATATGCAAGTTACAATGATCAATCTATGGATTGAAGCAAGCTTCCAGAAGATGGAATCTTCATTTTGATGAAACAGTAAAACAATATGGATTTATCAAGAATGAAGATGAGCCTTGTGTCTACAAGAAGGTTAGTGGGAGCATGATTGTTTTCCTGATATTATATGTAGATGACATATTACTCAATTGAAACAATGTCCCTACCTTGAAACAAGTAAAGACTTGGTTGGGGAAATGCTTTTCTATGAAGGACCAAGGTGAAGCAGCCTATATATTAGGAATCAGGATCTATAGAGATATATCATAAAACTGCTTGGCCTAAGTCAGAGTATATACATAAACAAAGTGTTGAGACACTTTAATATGCATGATTCCAAGAAAGGATTCATACCTATGCAACATGGTCTGTGTTTATCAAAACACAATCCCCTTCAACCAAGGAAGAAAGGGATCACATGACTAAGATTCCATATGCATCTGCAATAGGATCTATCATGTATTCCATGTTATGTACTCGACCACATGTCTCGTATGCTTTAAGTGTAACGAGTAGGTACCAATCTGATCCCGGTGATGCTCATTGGGTAGCTGTCAAGAATATCCTTAAGTACTTGAGAAAGACTAAGGAATCATTCTTGATATATGGAGGTCAAGAAGAGCTTGCTGTAATAGGATACACTGATGCTAGCTTCCAGACAGATAAGGATGACTTTAGATCACAATCTGGTTATGTGTTCTGCTTAAATGGTGGCACTATGAGCTGGAAAAGTTCAAAGTAAGATACATTTACTGATTCTAAAATCGATGCCGAGTACATTGATGCTTCAAATGCAGCAAAGGAAGCTGCTTGGATCAAGAAGTTCATTAGTGAACTTGACATAGTCCCGAGCATTGTGGATCCCATTGATCTTTATTGTGATAACAATGGTGCTATCGCACAAGCTAAGGAGCCTAGATCTCAACAACGATCTAAACACATACTTAGGCTTTATCACCTCATTCGAGAGATAATTGATCGGGGATATGTGAAGATATGTAGAGCACCTACACTTGACAATGTTGCTGAGCCACTAACAAAGCCTCTTCCGCAGTAGAAGCATGATGGCCATACTAGATCTATGGGTATTAGGGGTATGCTTGATTGGCTCTAGCACTAGTTGGAGATTGTTGGTGTAAGCCCTAGAGGCCAATACTCTGGGTACTTGTATCGAATTATTTATTAATAATAAAAGGAATTTCTTTATTATGTTTGCTTTTCCAAAATAATAGAGTCCCTAGAATAGTTCGTTTGTTTAATGAAATATTAAGTGTAACTTAATCATGAGATCCCATTAAACATAAGAACACTATTCTTAAAATACCCGTAGTCGAGCTTTATTGCAAAGTGGGATAACATCAAAGCATTGAGATTATTATGAAGATAGACTGATGATCACACCTCATGGATCATGGATAAAGAGTTATCAAGTCTTGACATATGTATGGATATTAGGAGTAATATTTATACTGGATTGACCCGCTATGAGAATACTACATAGAATGTTATGCAAGGTATCATAAGTTATTCTCATTAAAATAATGGTGTATACCACCCTTCGAACTGAAACCACAATGGACCTTAGATGTGAAGTTAAGTACTTTATTGCTTATAAAACATTATCTGTAACTGGATGACCATAAATATAGTTGATGGGTACTTCGCAAAGCATGATGAGGGACATGAGTGACCTAGATGGAATTTGTCCATCATGCATAACATGATAAATGTCTAAGGGCCCAATATTGAACTGGACAAGGGTGACACGATTTATGCCTTGTGTTCAATATAGACATAAGGACAAAAGGGTAATTGTACACACAAATATTATCACATAAAGGTTTTGTCAGATCACATGACATTTTTCGTGACTTGGGTAGCAGTGATGTGTTGCTAGATACCGCTCACTGTTTATTATGTAAAATGTGTAATTTAATATAATTGCCAACGTCATGAAAACCTACAGGGTCACACACATAAGGAAAAGTTGATGAGTGATAGAGTAAACAAGGAACACTGTAAGGCACGGTGCACTTAAGTGAAATATGGAATGTGATAAGTGTTTACCGTGGAAATTGGTAAACAACCGCTGATCCTCCAAAAGGTTACTTATTTGGTGACTCGCAGGATCGATCAGATTGATCCTAAGACATGGTTGATTTTTGGGGTTTTGACTAAGTTTAATGATGGTTAAATGACAAGAAAATAAAGACACTTTATGTAAATTGCATGAAGAAAGCTTGACAGAATGAAAGAAAGCTTTAAATAAAGGCTTCGACTGGGAAAAGTAAATGAAAGGAAATAAAGTTCTGGAAAATAAATGACTTTGATTAATTTAAATGGTGTTTCACACATACATTCTCAACAATTCTTTCGCTCACACTGGGTACTTGAATCTAAATGAGTGACTTGTATATAATTGTGAACACACGCGAAAAACTACGTGAACAACTAATATTTATACTAAACACATCTCAAGTAACCGTCGGGTGGTTACGCTACTTCGAGATGACTCCACTTGGCATGCTCACAGCATTCGACGCTCCTGATCTTGGCACGTTGCACTTGGTAACCACTGGGAACCGTTTTCCCTCCAAACATTTGAATCTCAAACCGTTCCACTCTGAGCATCGAATACCTTTGTCGAGAAACACCTTCGACGTCGAAGGCAACAAGATCCCTACTTAGAAGAAATTCTCTAAGTACCTTGCCATCTTCTGATGGGCATTTCGACAGAATCAGCTGGTCGAAACCATCCCTCTCAATTAATGGTTTATATTAATAAAAACAAGGGTGTCGAATTTAGGAGCCAACAAATTGCCCCCCAAGAATGCCTTATTTCGGCGCTGAAAAGAAAAAGGCATTCTTTGAGATTCCACTCGACACCTGTCCTTCATTCTTAGCCACAGATTAACCTGTGCGCTTTTTGTCTTCTACCAACCAACTGACAATCCCAAGAAAAAAGCCATCATTCCATCTGTACCTAAGACGTCACCTCAGTAAGGCGTTTAGCGTGCCCAATGTCTTTTCACAGATTGTCATCATGACAATTTCCCAAAAACGAGGGCGCACGCTGCACCGTTTCGTTTCTGCAGAACGACTATGTCAGCGAAGGAGCGCCACGTGCCCCACTATCTTCTGCAACATTAAATGGCCTCGAATTTTGTGATTTCCCAACCACTATAAATAGCGCTAGGTACCCATTGTGGGACTTTTTCACGCCATTCTGCATTCAAACCTTATTGTTGAACACAAAATCTCTGCAAACCTGCAAACACTTTGTTCTTCACTCACCTTCAATCTTAACCCAAAAATGGCTTCAGGTTCCTCTAATACTCCCAGTTCCAACATTCCTTCTAGAACTGCTAAACCAAAAATCTTCTCAACTGTTCCAGCAGTTACCTCTACAGGCTTACGAAGGGTTCCTGAACCCCTGGAAACTGCTGAGCGCGAAGCTTATTCTCATAAACTACTGATTCCGGTTGGATACTCCAACCAGATTTTCGCCATGTCTGGCTCGATATCCACATGCATTGATGAATCTACGAAGATCAAGAACTTCTTCCCGGTGCTTGAGGCACTCAAACCTGTTGGGTGCTCCAAAAAGGCTGCAGATGACAACGAAGATCCTGCTAAGGAGAAGATAGATCTTCGCTTCTTCAATAGGGGTGTTAGGGCTTTTAGGTCTAGCCCTAGCCTTACTCTAGACTACAGCGCTTGGCTAGAGAAGATGGAAAAAAGCCAGGCTTCGATCTGGAAAAACTTGAGGATATACGACCTAGTCATGCTGTCGAAAACTGGTCTCAACTACTCCCCTGAGATGCTGATAGCCTCTTTGCTTTTCTGGGATTATACTCATTTCACTTTCCACCTGCCTTGTGGAATGCTAACACCCACGCTTTTCAACGTGGCTGCCATCACCGGTCTTCGACCAACTGGGGATTATTTCGACCCAGAGGAAATGTCGGAGGACCAAATTGGGTTTTCAGCTACTAAACCCACCTATACCACCTATATCAACCACTACCATGATAGGTCGACAGCCAATGTGACGGATGTGGAGCACATTGCGTTTCTAGCCCTTTGGCTGTCACGCTTTGTGTTCTGTACGAAGTCTTTACAGGTGACAAAGAAAATGGTCACCCTTGCTACCCAGCTTCACCATGGCCAAAACATTTGTTTGGCAGAATTAATCTTGGCGAATCTGTACGAGTCGATCAGCAGTGGATCGACTCTGTTAAAGATCATCGAAAATAGAGCCAGTATGTTGCTTGCAGGACCTTTCTGGCTACTTCAACTATGGCTAAATGCCACTTTTGAGTCTTTCTTACCTCAGAAAACTCAAATAAACGAACAAGCTCCGGAGATAGCCAAAAGGCGTAACGAAGGCACCAGATTGGCTTTACTGACCCCGACTGAAGATGGGCTGGAACTTCAACAGACTTTTGCAAACTTCGTCTTGATGTTTGCAAGAAGAAAAGAATTCACTTCGACCATGGCTCCTTTCGCTCGTCGAAAGGTTGGTCCAGAATGGTTCACCAGGCCCCATCCCAAGTCGTCAGGTGACCCTCATGTCGAAGAACACACAATAATGTGGGAAGCATTTCTCACACCCAGAATAATGCCACTGCGCTTTAAGAGCTCCAAGAATCACCTGAGCTTGATCGCTTACCAGCCAAACTTGGTCTCTCGACAGTTTGGTATCATTCAATCACTTCCTTCTCCTATTTTTCCTAGGGAGAAATCCATGTTATATTTTTGCAATGATTATACTGAGGATGCTGCCACCAAGCATATTGGCAGGCATGCTGGTCGAACAGTACTTTCACTGTTCGACTATCAGCTTAACTTCCTCTGTTCACCATCTTTCGAAGACTGGTGGAAGATTTATTATGCTGAAGAGTTCTTCAACGAAAAAGATTTTGTGGACGAACTTCAGAAGTCCTTCGTTCTAGTCCTGGACAAAATAAAGAAATGTACATTCACTCTCCAAATTACTTTTGTCTTTCCATTTTGACTTGTAACTTGTTGATTATAACTTGTGAACGCGTCTTATTTCAGTTGTTCGAAAGCCTGCAGCAAAGAAAGCCGCAGAAGGCCATCAGGGAGGAGGTCCCTTGACAAAACCTTCAGCACCGGAGAAAACTACCGAAAGCCATCAGGGGGGAGGTCCTTCGATAAAACCTTCAGCACCGGTAACCAAACTTTTATTATTTCCTTCTGGTTTTAACATCCTGTTTTTCGATGTAGCGTTCTAAATCGAACTCCAATTGGTTTTCAGGCACCTTCACCCAAGAAACGACCTACACTAACGGTCGAATCTGGGAGTGACGACGAGGACGAATCTCCCCCCGCTCCTCTTAAACGGAGAAAACTGAAGAAAGATGCTCCTTCTCCTGAGCCTCGACCCACGATCAGAATAAAGGTTGCAGGGAGAAGACCCAGGCCACCTCCCGTGATTATAGAAGAGCCCACGGAGGAGGAGCTAAACGTTTTGCTCAATAAACCCGTCGAAAGTGATAATTCCAGCCCTGGGGCTGAAATTCCTCTACAGGTAGTTTCTTTGACCATTTTTAACTCAAGTGTCGATGCCCACGTTTGATTGTGTCTCTTTCTAAACCAGAAGATTCTTCCTCTTCTATTTTCAGGAGACCACCGAAAGTTCAGCACCAAAGACTTCAGAGACACAAGACTCTGCTGAACACAGTAGGCAACAAGAGGAGGAATTGGCGAACGATGAAGCCATTGCCGAAGCAGAGGAACAACAACCAAAGGAAATTCAAGTGGTCGATCTGTCAGAGGAACAACATGAAGAAGGGGATCACGCTGATGCTGGCGCTACAGAACTACATGTCGAAGAGAGTCATGTCGATGCAAACGCTACTCAACAACTTCAACCCCAAGCCAACGCTGGTGTAAGGGTTACCATCTCGACGAAGCCTAAGTCTAAAGAAGACTTGGCACTCTTGAAGCAAACTGATCCCATTGGCTACTTGAATGCCATTATCGAGAGTAGGGGAAGTTCATCTGACCTTAGTCATGATGCTTCTACTGCATCGGGGAAGTTCACTTCGACTTCTCCTCTTGATGAGGCTTTGATGAAGGTAAAGGATCAGTTCTTCAAGAAAGATCTGATGAAGGCTTTGGAGGGGGATCCTACTGCTCCGTCTTGTTTGGGAGCTGTTTTGAATGCAGTCGACTTGCTTGCTGTGACTCCAGAGGTTTTGAGCTTTATCTTGGAGTTATACTCCATTGTTGATCAAGTCTCTGCGGATTATCGATGTCAGAGGGGCTTCAACAGCCAGCTCGAAGCGCTACATGGCAAAAGTTCTTCTGCCTGGACTGAGGTAGCTGAGACGACTTCTCGAATTGCAGAGTTGTCGAAGCAGAAGGCATCTAAGCAAGAAGAAATTGACGCCATATATCGAGACAATGCCTCTATAAAGGCGCAAATCGAAGAGCTGGAGGCCAAGATAAATGCCAATACCAAGCATAAGGAGGAGCTTCTCTCGACTGTTTCAGACACAGAGAGCCAAGCTGAAGTTACACGAGGCCTAGAGTTTGCTGAGAAAGCCCAAGCCTTCGATGACCAAATTGCCAAACTTTCCCAGGCGAATGCCTTGTGCAACAAAAGACTGGAGTTGCATCAGGCCAAGTACCTTCGACTTAGAGATTCTATCCCCTTCTAATTTACTCAGCCATTTATTAACCATGTATTGTAATATTTATTTGACAATGTAACCATTTTGGCAAATTCTTATAAAATTTTCCATTTTGGCTATTTATGGTTAATTTGGTCATTACTTGCTATTTATTTTGATCTCTTGGAGCATAGGTTTATACTTTTTCAAATATTTGCCGTTTACTCTCAAGAGTCTTTTATATTCACCTAACTCTTCGACTTCAAAAGCTCCACCAGAAAAAGTTTGGATAATTTTGAATGGTCCTTCCCATTTGGGTGACCATTTTCCCATGCTTCGATCCCTTCGATCCATGGGGAGAATCACCTTCCAAACTAATTCTCCAGGCGAAAATGCCTTAGGTTTTACTTTTTTATTGTAAGAGTCTTCTACTCTTTTCTTCTGAATCCTTAGTAGGTCGAGAGCGCGTAGTCTTTCTTCGTCTAAATCTACTAGTTCGTCTAACATCATATCCCAATAAACCTCAGAGGGGATATCATAATGTCTCTGAACCCTTGCAGATTGAAGACAAATTTCCGCTGGCAACACTGTGTCATGACCAAAAGTTAGCCGATATGGTGTTGTACCTATGGCTTCTTTTGGGGACGTTCGACAGGCCCACAAGATCTGGTCTAACGTCTTATGCCAATTTTTTGGCCTCTTCCCTACATGCTTTTTTATCAAGCCAATCACTATTTTATTCGCTGCTTCGACTTGACCGTTTGCCTGTGCATAATAAGGCGTTGATGTTAGGAGTCTAAAGCCTGTTTCTTGAGCGAATTCCTGCATCTTTCGACCGGTGAAAACTGATCCTTGATCAGTCGTTATAGTTTCAGGGATTCCAAATCTAAAGATAGTGTTCTTTTGAATAAATTCAATGACATTTTCTTGGTCTACATTGACTAAAGGAATAGCCTCGATCCACTTAGTGAAATAATCAATGCCTACCAATATATACTTCTGGCTCTTTGATGATGCTGGTCGAATCTCTCCAATAAGGTCCAACGCCCATCCTCTAAAGGGCCATGGTTTCACTATTGAGTGAAGTTCGCTTGCTGGTACATGTTGGATGCCTGTATGGACTTGACATTCTTGGCAACCCTTCGCGAACTCGACACAATATTTCAAGATGGTGGGCCAGTATAGTCCTTGTCGAAACAACAACCATTTCATCTTATGGCCTACTTGGTGAGCCCCACATGCTCCAGCGTGCATAGTCGAAAGGGCTATGTATGCTTCAGTTTCACTTAAGCACTTTAGCAATACCCCTTCAGGCGTCTTTTTAAATAACTCATTACCCATGAGTACGTAACTCAACGCCCTATATTTTATTTTCTGTTCTGTTGAAGCTGCTGGATTTTGTAGATAATCCACAATGGGTTTCCTCCAATCTTGCTCTGACAAATTGTCTATGAACGAAATTTCAAAGTTCCTTTGATCAGCATACCCTAGTCTTGTCGATTTCAAATCTGTTGGTGACAGACTAGTTGCTTTTATTTCTTCTCGAACTTCGATTGCTCTTTGTAATCTCGTTTTTGAAATTTTGTACCCAGATGCAATTTGTGCCAAATCGTTGGCTATTTGATTTTCCAATCTGGGTATGTGTCGAATGTTGACCATTTCGAATTTTTTCAATAAACGATTTGCTATCACAAAGTACATAATAAGATTTTCTCTTATGCACTTATATTCTTTTGTGACTTGCTTAATGACTAACTCTGAGTCTCCCATTATTTCGACTCGAGTTGCCCCCAATTCCAACAATATCTCAAGGCCAGTAATTAGAGCTTCGTACTCAGCCTCATTGTTCGAACAAGTACCTAATATCTTGTACTTGAATGTTGTTGGAATTTTTTCTGGAGAAATAATCAAGACCCCTACTCCTGTTCCATCTTTATGGCTGGAACCATCGAAGTAGAATTTCCAAGGCTCTATCTCCACATAATTTATATTCTCAACCTGAATTGAGTGGTCGACTATAAAGTCTGCCACCACTTGTCCTTTCACTTCCTTAAGAGGCATAAAGGTCAAGGAATACTCAGTTAACGCTAGCGCCCACTTGCCAATTCGGCTGTGCAGGATGGGTTTCGACAACATGTACTTGAAAACATCAAAATGAGACGAAACATACACATCAACTGGTTTTATATATTGTTTGAGCTTTGTACAAGAGAAATAAAGACATAGACATAATTTTTCAACTTCGCTATATCTAGTTTCTGCATCGTTCAAAACTCTACTAAGATAGTAAATGGGTCTTTCGACTCCATTTTCATCTTCTTGGGCTAACATGCTTCCCAAAGTTTTGTCGGATGCAGCTATGTACAATCTCATACTCCTGTTGCTGCAAGGAGGCACCAAAATAGGTGGCTTTGTGAGATACCCTTTGATTTTGTCGAAGGCTTCTTGTTGCTCTTGCCCCCATTCGAATCTTTCTTTGTTCAATCGAAGTAAGGGTGAAAAGGCTTGAGCTTTCCCACTTAGGTTAGATATGAATCTCCTCAAGAAATTTATCTTGCCTAGCAGAGATTGCAGTTCCTTTTTGTTCGCTGGCGCTTTCGCTTCCAGAATTGCCTTCGTCTTGTTCTGGTTGATTTTGATTCCTTTCTTGTGGACGACGAAGCCCAAGAAATCTCCAGCTTTTACACAGAATGCACACTTCAAAGGGTTCATTTTCAGACCATGTTCTCTCATTCTTTCAAATGATTGTCGAAGGTGGTCTATATGGTTCTTCCTGGAAATAGATTTTACAACAATGTCATCAATATATACTTGCATAAAAGTGTTAATAAAATCATGGAAGATAGAGTTCATCGCTCGCTGATATGTTGCCCCAGCGTTCTTTAGGCCAAAGGGCATCACTACCCATTCGTAAGTGCCTAAAGCCCCGGGGCATCGAAAAGCTGTTTTTGACACATCTTCTTCAGCAATGAATATTTGATTATATCCTGAATAACCATCAAGCATACTCAAGTACTCATAGCCAGCGGCAGAATCGACTAGCATTTACGCCACAGGCATAGGATATTCATCTTTGGGTGTAGCAGCATTCAAATCTCTGAAATCTATGCACACCCTCAATGTACCATTTTTCTTAATCACTGGCACAATGTTTGCAATCCATTCGACATACCTCGTAGCTCGTATGAATTTGCACTTCAGCAGTCTTTCGACTTCCATTTTGATCTTCGACAGTATTTTTGGAGCGAAGCGTCTTGGACTTTGCTTGACTGGCTTCTTCCCAGGTTTGATTGGCAACTGAAGTTCCACCAATCCTCTATCGAGACCAGGCATCTCGTCGTAATCCCATGCAAAACAGTCCTTGAACTCCTTTAACAAATGGATTACTTCCAACCTGAGTTCTGGGTCTATTTTTGCGCTAATGTAAGTTGGCTTTTTCTCTAACCCTTCGCCCAAGTTGATTTCTTCTAAAGGATCCTGCGCTAGCATTTTGATGTTGTTTGCTAAGGGGTCCTTTTCGAATCCCAAAGGCTCATCATCGTAGATGGCGTCGAGCCTTTGTTCCTGCATTCCTTCTGGAATGATATCAGGAGGTTCTGGATCGAAATCCTTTCCAGGACCTGCAGAAGGTAACTCTTGATCATTGGCCTGTGTGGCCATATATTTTACTTCGGCTTCGAGAGCCGTTATCATCCTTGTTTCGGCTACATAAGCCGAAATTCACTGCAGTGATTGTGACTCAGTCATTGTCACTGAATTCACTTCCCCAACCAGTTAGCTGGATGTCAGTTAGCCCACTAAAATCAATGTGGGACAAGTCTTCTCTGTCCCATTGAAAACCATGCTCAGGGTGCAGGTATAAGGAACAAAAGGCATTTGGCGCTGGCGCCAAGTCGAAGTCAGGTGCTGGGCATGGCCCAATGTGAGCTAGATTTTTGTCGAAGTCTGCCATCCCTAGGTGATTTACTTCGCCCAAGTAATAGCTTTGATCCGCTTCTATGTTTTCGACCATTCCATCATGACGCCATAGTATCAACCTTTGGTGCATTGATGATGGTACAGCTCCAACACCATGTATCCATTCTCGGCCCAACAAAAGATTATAATTTGGTTTGGCCGATATGACTGTAGGTGTTTAGGTATTGGCTTACATTTTTGTTAAATCCCAAGTGTATGTGTGAATGTCATGACCGATGTCATAACATTCTAGTTCAGGTTGTACTAACTCAATAGGTACATGTGCAGAAAAATATTGTAATTCAAATACTGATGTTTATAAGTGTGTATCTGAGCATGTTTGCAAAATGATCACATTTTGCTAAATCAGTAGACAGGTTTTCTCAGATGTCATAACAGATGTTATGACATCCTGTTCTGAACTAACAGGATTGCAGGATTGGATAAGTCTGAGTTTTTTCAGGAAATAACTAAGTCCCCTCTAAACAGAATCCTGCGTTTTCTGAGGAGTAACCTAGCTCAATCCTAACCTGATCAATAAAGTACTGTGACCTGGTCTTTAGGTCAAATGGAATCAACCCTAGGTTTTTGGAAACCCTAACTGAAGTTGCAGCTGCTATATATTCAACAGAGCTGCGGTTTTTCAAGGCATCCCTGCTGATTGATTAGAAGATCAATTTTGTAATCTGTATAGATTTGTTTATTGTACTCCAAGCAATTATCATTGTGATAAGTGTCTTGGAATAAGTTTCAATTGTAAGGGTTGTGTAGCACTCAAAGCTTTGAAGCAAGAGTGTTTGAATGTTACTTGACTAAAGCTGTGAAGCAGAGTCAAGTTAGTTGTGTACATCACTCAAAGCTGTGAAGCACGAGTGATTGTGTTACTTGATTAAAAAGCTGTGAAGCTTAATCAAGTGTGTGTTTTGAAGAGTGTCTTCATCAATTCTCAAGTCAAATTGGTTTATGTATCACTGCTGTGATTGAGGGGGAGTGAGTAGGAACTCAGGTTTAAGTTGTACTTAGATTAGAATTGCATTGGGTAGGTCTTAAGTGAAGGAGATAAACTGGTTGGTTTATTCCTGAATTAACATCTCTTATAGTGGATTCTCTCCCTGGCTTGGTAGCCCCCAGAGTAGGTGTTGTTGCACACTGACCTGGGTAAACAATTGACTGTGTTATTTACTGCTTTTGTATTTACTGTCATATAGTAAGTCAGATACGGTGTCATAACATTGGACGTGACATTGAGTATTTGTAGCCAGAATTTCAATTGGCATCAGAGCAGGCACCCTGCCTGTATTACTGGGTGAGATCTAGGGATATCACTTTCTGGCACTATGGACAAAGAAGGAGTTTTTGGAAATAGACCACCCATTCTGGATGGAACTAATTATGACTACTGGAAACCTCGTATGATTGCCTTCCTAAAATCTCTGGACAAAAAGGCTTGGAGAGCTGCTGACAAAGGATGGATTCATCCCACCATAACTGAGGAAGATGGGACAATCAGTCTGAAGCCTGAGGAAGATTGGAGTAAAGAAGAAGATGAGCTAGCCCTGGGAAATTCCAAAGCTCTAAATGCCTTGTTCAATGGAATTGATAGAAATATTTTCAGATTAGTTCATCAATATGAACTGGCCAAGGAAGTTTGGGACACTCTCAAAACTACTCATGAGGGAACTTCCAAAGTAAAAATGTCAAGGCTTCAGATGTTGACCACTAAGTTTGAGAATCTAAAAATGATGGAAGATGAAACCATTCATGAGTTTCACATGAACATCTTGGAGATTGCCAACACCTCAGGAGCACTGGGAGAAAAAATGTCAGAAGAAAAACTGGTGAGGAAGATTCTCAGATCCTTGCCTAAAAGATTTGCAATGAAGGTGACTGCCATAGAGGAAGCCCAGGACATTAGCAAGTTGAAAGTGGATGAACTTATTGGGTCTCTTCACACTTTTGAGATGGGAATCACTAATGATGATGTCAAAAAGAACAAGAGCATAACACTTATGTCCAACACTGATGTTGAAGAAAACATTTCAGAAGCTATAGCCATGCTAGGAAGACAGTTCAACAAACTCATCAAAAGAATAGATCCAAAGTCAAGGTCTAATGTTCATAACATTTCCTCTGACATTGACAGTTCCAGCAGAAGACCAAGGTCAGATGAGAAGGGAGTTCAAGGCAGAGGAATTCAATGCCATGGTTGTGAAGGATATGGGCATATTCGAGCTGAATGTCCTACCTTTCTTAAGAAACAAAAAGGAATGACAGTTACTTGGTCTGACTGTGATTCAGAAAGTAATTCTGAAGAAGAGACTGCCAAACGAGTTACTGCTTTAACTGGTGTTTGTACCTCTGAAAGTGACATCAGTGATGAAGAGGTGACTTTTGAAGAACTGGCTGAAACGTACAAGGAATTGTGTATCAGAAGTACTGAAGTCTGTGTGCAGAATGAGAAACAATCAAAACTCATCATAAAGATGGAGGCTGAAAAACGGGCAAACCTTGAAACTATAAGTCTTCTAGAAGGAGAAGTTCAATTGCTGAACTCACAACTGAATCAAATGACCAAATCTGTCAAGATGTTGACAAATGGAACTGACAAATTGGAAGAGATCCTACAGATTGGACAAAATGTGGGAAATAAATCTGGTCTGGGATTTATGAAAGCAACGAAATCCGGTTCTGGTAGGCAAATGTCAAAACAGATGTCTCAACACAACTCTCGACATCAGGAACAGAAACATATGAGGAAGAGGTACCAAAGATGGAAATGTCATCATTGTGGTAGATATGGCCACATAAAGCGTTTCTGCTTCAGATTACATGGATACCCTAATCAGAATTCAGGTGTCAAACCTAAGTCTAAAAAGGTACCACATGCTCCTCAATGGAAGAAAAAGGCTACTGCACTGATAGCTCACACTTCCCTGAGGGTCTCTGCAAAGGAAGACTGGTACTTTGACAGTGGATGTTCCAGACATATGACTGGAATCAAGAACCTCCTCAATAATGTTAAGCCTCACACCACCAGTTTTGTGACCTTTGGAGATGGGGCTAAAGGTGAAATCAAAGGAGTTGGTGATTTGAACTGCCCTGGAGTTCCAAGTCTAAATGAAGTACTGCTGGTGAAAGGACTGACCGCTAATCTCATTAGTATCAGTCAACTGTGTGATCTAGGATTCAAGGTCAATTTCTCAAAATCTGAATGCCTTGTAATCAATGACAAACAAGAGATAGTAATGAGAGGAGTCAGATCCAAAGACAACTGTTACTTATGGGAGGCTGAGAACACTAATTTCTCATCTGTGTGTTGCATTGCAACAGAAGAAAAAGAGGTGAAACTGTGGCACCAAAAACTTGGCCATCTTCACCTAAGGGGTATGAAGAGGATTATCTCCTTGGAGGCAGTCAGAGGGATTCCAAAACTGCTAATTGATGAAGGAAGAGTTTGTGGTGAATGTCAGGTGGGTAAGCAGACGAGGATGTCACATCCAAAGTCAAGACATCTGACCACCTCTAAGGTTCTAGAACTCCTCCATATGGATCTGATGGGACCAATGCAAGTAGAGAGCCTTGGTGGTAAAAGATATGCCTATGTGGTTGTGGATGATTTTTCCAGATTCACCTGGATTAATTTCATTAGAGAAAAATCAGATGCATTTGAAGTCTTCAGAGAACTGTGCAAAAGAATTCAAAGAGAGAAGGAAGGATGTATTGTCAGAATCAGAAGTGATCATGGCAAGGAATTTGAAAACAGCAAGTTTGATGACTTCTGTGCTTCAGAAGGAATCAGTCATGAGTTTTCTTCTCCCATAACACCTCAGCAAAATGGAGTTGTGGAAAGAAAAAACAGGACCATACAAGAATCTGCCAGAGCAATGTTACATGCCAAAAGACTTCCTATGTATTTTTGGGCTGAAGCTATGAATACAACTTGCTATGTTCATAACAGGGTCACCTTGAGAAAGGGAACCTCATCCACCATATATGAACTCTGGAAAGGAAGAAAACCAACTGTGAAGTACTTTCATGTGTTTGGCAGCAAATGCTATATCCTGTCTGATCGTGAACAGAGAAGAAAACTGGACTCCAAAAGTGATGAAGGCATATTTCTAGGATACTCCTCAAACAGCAGAGCTTATAGAGTATTCAACTCCAGAACCAAAACCATGATGGAATCAATAAATGTCATAATTGATGACTATCATGAAGAAACAGATGTTCCTTGTACTGTTGAGACATTCTTTGAGACTTCAACCCAACAGGATGATCTACCCAACTCCACCACAACAGAATCAGAATCAAAGGAAGCTAGCAAGACTCCTTCCATCAGAATTCAGAAGGATCATCCAAAAGAGCTCATCATAGGAGATCCTAATAGTGGAGTCATCACAAGATCTAGAGAAATCATCTCAAATTCTTGTTTTGTGTCCAAAATAGAACCAAGAAATGTCAAGGAAGCCTTGACTGATGAATATTGGATTGGTGCAATGCAAGATGAACTGAACCAATTCAAGCAACATGAAGTTTGGGAACTGGTTCCTAGACCTGAAGGAACTAACATCATTGGGACAAAATGGATATTCAAGAACAAGTCAGATGCTGAAGGAGTTGTCACCAGAAATAAGGCGAGACTTGTTGCTCAAGGATACACCCAGGTTGAAGGGGTTGACTTTGATGAAACCTTTGCACCTGTAGCCAGGTTGGAATCAATCAGACTCTTGTTGTCAATTGCTTGTCTTCTGAAGTTCAAGTTATTTCAGATGGATGTGAAAAGTGCCTTTCTCAATGGGTACTTAAATGAGGAAGCTTATGTGGAACAACCTAAAGGTTTTGTAGATCCAACCCATCCTGATCATGTCTACAAATTGAGAAAAGCTCTATATGGGCTGAAACAAGCTCCTAGAGCATGGTATGACAGGTTAACAAAGTTTCTCTCAGACAAAGGCTACAGAAAAGGAGGCTTGGACAAAACTCTATTTGTCAAAACTGAAGGAGGGAAGTTGATGGTTGCCCAAATATATGTTGATGACATAGTGTTTGGCGGAATGTCAGAACATATGGTTAAACACTTTGCTGACCAGATGCAGGCTGAATTTGAAATGAGTCTCATGGGAGAACTAACTTATTTTCTTGGACTACAAGTCTCACAGATGGAGGACTCAATCTTCTTATCTCAAAGCAAGTATGCTAAGAATATTGTAAAGAAGTTTGGTATGGAGAATGCAAGTCACAAAAGGACTCCTGCTCCTACTCATCTAAAGCTCTCCAAAGATGCAAGTGGGGTTAAGGTGGATCAAAGTCTGTACAGAAGCATGATAGGAAGCTTGTTGTACTTAACTGCCAGCAGACCTGATATTGCCTTTGCAGTTGGAGTTTGTGCTAGATACCAAGCTGATCCCAAAGTCAGTCATATCAATCAAGTGAAGAGAATTTTGAAGTATGTAAGTGGTACTTACAACTATGGATTGTTGTATACTCATGGCTATGTACCGACTCTGACTGGTTACTGTGATGCTGATTGGGCTGGTAGTGCTGATGATAGAAAAAGCACCTCTGGAGGATGTTTCTTTTTGGGAAGTAATCTGGTTTCCTGGTTCAGCAAGAAACAGAATTGTGTGTCTCTTTCCACCGCTGAAGCTGAATATATTGCAGCTGGTAGTAGCTGCTCTCAAATGTTATGGATGAAACAGATGCTCACTGAGTATAATGTCACACAAGATGTTATGACATTGTACTGTGACAATCTGAGTACAATCAACATATCCAAGAATCCCATTCAGCATAGCAGGACCAAACATATTGACATACGACATCACTTTATTAGAGACCTTGTAGAAGAGAAGACCATCAAATTGGAACATGTTGCCACTGAGCTACAGTTGGCTGACATTTTTACCAAGGCTTTGGATGCAAACCAATTTGAAAACTTAAGGGGTAAGCTGGGTATTTGCCAACATGAGGAATTGTAGCAATTGATTTTGCTTAAAACAAAGACCAAAGGACTTATGCCTGTTCTGATTGGTTTAAAATTGTATTTTCTCATTTCCTACAATTCTTTTAAGAAGTTGAATAGGCACTCCTTTGCTTCGTTCCCCTCTCGTCTTCTCATCAATCAGGAATTTCTTCTCATTTGCTGTTGGTCCTTCAAAACTGACAAAATGTCTCAAACGCCATTATCATCCAATACGACCATCTCAACCTCCTCCTCTGATCAAGATTCTGGGACAATCTCTTCCTGTCTGGACTCTGATGGTCTGGAAATATGTTCTCATAGAACTAACCCCACCAAGGCCAAAGAGTTGAGAACAAGACATACAGGTAATCCATCTCATTCTTCCTCTTCAGTTCCCCCTGAAATTGCAAATAGGGAAGGGACAGCCTATGTTAATCAAGCAATAGCAAAAATTGTTTCACGAATTCTGAACGAGAACCACTCAGTTCCTGGCATTTCTGTTCCTCTGAACCAAGAAAACTCAAATGCTAAAACAAATCCAAATGTCTCTAAGAATGTTGAGACATCAAACAAAGAGAAAAATGCTGACATTGCTCACAAGAAAAGAAAGAAGCCTGAATTCTCTGGATCTGATGATAGTGCTTGAAAGATGATTGCTGCTTGGTGGTGTTGCTGGTGGAGTTTGGAAGTGTGTTCTGCTGTTGTCTGCTGCTGATCTCATTATTTTGTTTTGGATAACTATATAACTTTATAAACATGTAATCTTTGGCCCATTTGTGGCTAAAGTGGGGGAGAATATTTTTGGTACTGCTTAATTAGTACTTGACACTATATTTTTCTGCTGTCACTTATTTCTGCTGCTATCTATCTATCTCTGATTGTTTAGGGACTTTAGCCAAAAATCTGCCAAAGGGGGAGTTTGTAGGTGTTTAGGTATTGGCTTGCATTTTTGTTAAATCCCAAGTGTATGTGTGAATGTCATGACCGATGTCATAACATTCTAGTTCAGGTTGTACTAACTCAATAGGTACATGTGCAGAAAAATATTGTAATTCAAATACTGATGTTTATAAGTGTGTATCTGAGCATGTTTGCAAAATGATCACATTTTGCTAAATCAGTAGACAGGTTTTCTCAGATGTCATAACAGATGTTATGACATCCTGTTCTGAACTAACAGGATTGCAGGATTGGATAAGTCTGAGTTTTTTCAGGAAATAACTCAGTCCCCTCTAAACAGAATCCTGCGTTTTCTGAGGAGTAACCTAGCTCAATCCTAACCTGATCAATAAAGTACTGTGACCTGGTCTTTAGGTCAAATGGAATCAACCCTAGGTTTTTGGAAACCCTAACTGAAGTTGCAGCTGCTATATATTCAACAGAGCTGCGGTTTTTCAAGGCATCCCTGCTGATTGATTAGAAGATCAATTTTGTAATCTGTATAGATTTGTTTATTGTACTCCAAGCAATTATCATTGTGATAAGTGTCTTGGAATAGGTTTCAATTGTAAGGGTTGTGTAGCACTCAAAGCTTTGAAGCAAGAGTGTTTGAATGTTACTTGACTAAAGCTGTGAAGCAGAGTCAAGTTAGTTGTGTACATCACTCAAAGCTGTGAAGCACGAGTGATTGTGTTACTTGATTAAAAAGCTGTGAAGCTTAATCAAGTGTGTGTTTTGAAGAGTGTCTTCATCAATTCTCAAGTCAAATTGGTTTATGTATCACTGCTGTGATTGAGGGGGAGTGAGTAGGAACTCAGGTTTAAGTTGTACTTAGATTAGAATTGCATTGGGTAGGTCTTAAGTGAAGGAGATAAACTGGTTGGTTTATTCCTGAATTAACATCTCTTATAGTGGATTCTCTCCCTGGCTTGGTAGCCCCCAGAGTAGGTGTTGTTGCACACTGAACTGGGTAAACAATTGACTGTGTTATTTACTGCTTTTGTATTTACTGTCATATAGTAAGTCAGATACGGTGTCATAACATTGGACGTGACATTGAGTATCTGTAGCCAGAATTTCAATGACCATAAACATAGTTGGTCGAAGGATGGATCCCACCTTGATGTCCAGTTGGATCACACCCATAGTGGTCCCTATTCCGCCTTCATAATTCGACAGGACCATGTTGTGAGGCTTGATGTTTTCATCGCTCTTGCCTATTTTTCTCCGCATAAAGTGAGGGATGATGTTGATGGTTTCCCCACAGTCCACCAAGATCTTATTTACTGTGGTTTCTTCGAGTTTAGCCCTTATAAATAAAGGCTTGAGGTGATTTTTCATTGCCTCTGTAGGAGGTTCGAAGAACCCATTTTGCTCTTCAGTAGTGCCATTATCCATGACGAAGTAGCATACTGGCCTATGCTTGGCCATTTCTTGTTCAACTTCCCAATCGCTTGCTTCGACCTCCACCTGGCGGTTGAACTCTCTTGGCAAAACTGAGACTATGTTCACCATGATATCTAAGGTGTCATCAGACTCAGAGCCATCTTCGTTATCAACTTCACCCTGGTTAGGCCAGACTAGCCTATCGGTCACAGGTTGTCTTTCCAGAGGCTTCCTCTGCTTTCTCTGAGGGACATTTGAACTTGATTCTGGCTTTGGTTCATTAGCAGCTTCCCTCTCAGCCTTTCGCCGCCTCTGGTATCTTCTCCATTGAGATCGAGACATGGGATTATTTCCTTCGTAGTTGCTTGATACCTGGGTCACTTTAGGGGTAGCAACCTGAGGTTCTTTCTTATGTGTAAAAGATGAACCTCTTGGCACTTCGAAGGAGTGCCATCTTTCCTCGCTTGGTCTCTTTCGACCAGACGTTTTGTACCATGTATCAACTGGCACATTGGTTGGAGGCCTGAAAGTCAGTGGCCTCTTTTCTTGATTTGAACCCTTTTGGTAGGTTCTTCTGGGGTCATGTCGAGTATCAACACTTTCCCTTTTTCTGTTTGCTACTCTTACACCTTGGATATGTTCAACAACTTTTTTGTCGAAAATCGAGCTGCATCGAGGACACAGCATCACTTCTGACTTCTTCTTCTGGCATCTTTGCAGGAAATCTGCCAGATTTTCATTTTCCCGAGGGAAAGCAGTTTTGTTGGCTTGTTCTTGCCTAATGGCCTCCTCTGATGCTTTTGGTTCAGAGACTTCGACCATGTTGACATTCATGGTGTCTTTGGTGGCAAGAGTCAACTGCTTCATCTGAATCTCCAAGTCCTCTGTCTGGCCTTGAACTGCAGCCAAGTAAGAACTGGGTTTTGTTCCAGATTTTTGGGCTCCAACTGTCTCCAACTTTGGGCTTTCGACCGCCTTTTTGACCGCTTCAATTGATTTTCTAGATAGATTCCCAAAAAAATTGCCAAAGATTGGCATGTTGACATGATCCTTGGTGACTTCGACCATAGTTATTCCTGGCCTCTTCGACTGGCTTCTGGATGCCTCGATCACGTTCACCTCTGAAGGTTCAGCATAATGAGCTTCAGCCTGCAAAGGGTTGGAGTCCACCGTCATGGGGGTCTTGTCAGCAAACTTCAACCTCCCTTCTTCGATAGCGTCTTGCACGAGATTCCTGAAAAGAAAACACTGAGATGTTTTATGGCCCAGAAAATTATGATATTTACAAAAGCCTCTTTTCTTTCTTTGATCAAGAGGAGACACTTTTACCCCTGGGGGTACTATCATTTGGCCATCTTTTACAAGTAAGTCAAAGATTTCATCACATTTTGTAATATCAAAACTATAAGTCTTTTTGGGGAACCTATCGTTGGTCCTTTCCGGACCAGTGGGATTTTTTCCACTTGAGGGGACCAGCAGTTTGCAAGAGTATGGTGGCCCTTGTTTTAGTTCCGCTAAATCGACCTCGCTTTCTTCGACGGTTATAGTTTCGTCGAAGGTTTCTGGATCTTCATCATCCATTTCGACATATGCTATCCTCTCTCTTTTATGAGTTTTTGTCGCCTTGGCTTTTTCAGCCTTAAGGCGTTCTACCTGTCGAACTCTATCAGCCAATTGGGCCATGTCTCTCAGGTATTGAGTGTCTAATTTCTTCCTAATGGAATAATCTAAGCCCCCTGCGGCTATTTCGACTAACTCATGTTCTGGCACTTGCATAAAGCATCTTGCTTTGAGCAACCTAAACCTATTTAGATATTCGTCTATAGGTTCAGTGAAACGTCTCTTTACACTGGCCAATTCTTTCAGGCTTATCTTGGTTTGTCCCATGTAGAATTGCTCATGGAACAATCTCTCCAACTGGGTCCAATGATGGATCGAATTGGTGGGAAGAGTTGTGAACCAAGTAAACGCGTTCTTTGTTAAAGAACTTGGGAAATACTTAATCCTCAGGTTTTCGTTGTTTGAAATATCTCCTGCTTCGATCAAGTATCTCGCCACATGTTCGACAGTAGATTCTGTCGTGTCCCCTGAAAATTTAGTGAACTTAGGGACTTTACATCTAGGAGGTAAGTCTGTTTGTAACACATATTCTGACAGTGGGGATGTGAAGTTGGGCCTATGAAAGCCCATATTCATCCCATTTTGCGTCATGATTCTTTCGATCATGGCTGCCAGGTTATTTTCCAAACCCATGTTCTGGTATTGGATGTGCTGAACTACTTCGTCAGCATTTTGGTTTCTGTTGACTATCCTTACCTCCGGGGCTATGACCCTAGGTTATTCGACCCCGGGTTGCTCCAATCGTGCCCTAAGGTTTTCTTCGACAGGCTGCTGGACTTGGTTAATAGTGGTTTCTTCCTCTAGAAGTATACCTTGGTTTCCCCTTATTTGCGCCCTTTGGGGCTGTCGAATAGGTTGGGGTACCCCAAAGAAATCAGCCAGACGCGTCATTTGCGCTGTCATCTGCTGATTCGACTGGGTGGTATTTTGTATTAGAGGGTTCAACACCGTACTTAAAGTTTGTGCCAACATTTGAACCATATCGTGGTTGCTTTCGTCCATTTGTTGCCTCAAGACTGCTGTCGAGGCATTTGTAAGGCCATGCGCTACTTGGGACGTTCCTCCTAAGAGTTGGGTCCTATTTCTGTTCGCCATACCAACTCCAGAACCTTGGAGTGGCGAAGAGGCACTCACTAAAGGGTCTGAAAAAGTGGACGCAGCGTTCGTCAGGCTAGCCAATTCAGACGTTGGCATGCCATAGAGTGGTTCTCGATTTGGACCGCCTGTCATAAATCCTGGGGGAACATAAGGCCTAGTTCCTGGATTTCCCCTTGGTGGGGGAGTTCCCAAAGGCACTATGGGGCCAGTGAACGGAGGTAATGGCCCCGTTTGTGTGACCGTTACTGCTGGTGTTGAACCAACGGTTATCGCTTCACTTACGGTTGGGATAACTGTTGTTCCCACATTCGTTTGTGGGATTTTGCTATTGTTTGGCGGATTCGCCATCGCTTCTCTTCTTCTGGCAGTATTGGTATTGTTAGTGTATATTCTACCACTTCTCAATAACATGCAATACTTCTCGAAAAAGATGATATTCTGTATAGATACGGTTAGCCTTCAAAATCAACACAAGGTCCCACCAGGTGTGCCAATTTGTTTACCGTGGAAATTGGTAAACAACCGCTGATCCTCCAAAAGGTTACTTATTTGGTGACTCGCAGGATTGATCAGATTGATCCTAAGACATGGTTGATTTTTGGGGTTTTGACTAAGTTTAATGATGGTTAAATGACAAGAAAATAAAGACACTTTATGTAAATTGCATGAAGAAAGCGTGACAGAATGAAAGAAAGCTTTAAATAAAGGCTTCGACTGGGAAAAGTAAATGAAAGGCAATAAAGTTCTGGAAAATAAATGACTTTGATTAATTTAAATGGTGTTTCACACATACATTCTCAACAATTCTTTCGCTCACACTGGGTACTTGAATCTAAATGAGTGACTTGTATATAATTGTGAACACACGCGAAAAACTACGTGAACAACTAATATTTATACTAAACACATCTCAAGTAACCGTCGGGAGGTTACGCTGCTTCGAGATGACTCCACTTGGCATGCTCACAGCATTCGACGCTCCTGATCTTGGCACGTTGCACTTGGTAACCGCTGGGAACCGTTTTCCCTCCAAACATTTGAATCTCAAACCGTTCCACTCTGAGCATCGAATACCTTTGTCGAGAAACACCTTCGACGTTGAAGGCAACAAGATCCCTACTTAGAAGAAATTCTCTAAGTACCTTGCCATCTTCTGATGGGCATTTCGACAGAATCAGCTGGTCGAAACCATCCCTCTCAATTAATGGTTTATATTAATAAAAACAAGGGTGTCGAATTTAGGAGCCAACAATAAGGTACCACGCGCTTAAGTGATATGCAGTATATCATAAGTTATGGTACTCGTATGCTTAATTGCGATTTTAGCTTGCATCCTTAATTGGGCTTTTAGCTTGCAACCCATATAAGTGGTTCTATAAATAGAACCCTTGTGCTGAAGCATTTGACTTAATGAAAATTTGGTCTTGATTTCTAGCCGTATATTTTGTCTCATTCACTCACTCAAAGTTTCAGCTCGTAAGCAACTAGCACTGTGTCTAGAAGTGATATGTTCATGTGGACTGAGTAGAGACGTTGCTATTCATCAACGTTCATGATCACAACATCAAAAGTCTGAATCATCATAAGAGGTCATGATTTCTATCACTGACCATGCCCATTCATAAGGATCACTAAAGAAATTTTTTAATTTTCTGCTGCGTTTTGGATCGCAATTTTCCTTCACGTCCATCTACAGATGATAACTAGAACTCAACTGTAACTTAGTACCCAAAGCTTTCTACAAACTATGCCAAAACCTCAATGTGAATCTCGAATCTCTATCTGACATAATACTCGAAGAAATATCGTGAAAACTAATAACTTTTTAAATATACAACTCAACTAACTTTTGCAAAGTTTTGCAAAGGATAACTGATCTTAATCAGAATGAAATGAGCCACTTTAGTCATCCTATCAACAATCACCCAAATGGAATCACATCCTTTCATTATCTTCAACAAACTCGTCACAAAATACATAGAAATGTTGTCCCATTTCCACTTAGAAATGCTTAACGATTGCATCAGACCCAACAACTTCTGATGTTCAATATTTGACTTCTGACAAGTAAAACAAACATAAACAAACTCAACTACTTTCTTCTTTATTTCTGGGCATCAAAACACCTTCTTCAAATCTTGATACATTTTAGTAGCATCGGGATGAATACTCAGACCACTTTTATAACCTTCCTCAAGAATATTCTTCTAAAGCTTAGGCACATTTGGAACACAAACTCTATCTCTGAATCTTATCACACCATTCTCGTTGATCCTGAAACCATCACATCTACCTTGGTTGATTCACACAAGTTGGTCAATGTTGTACCCCAAAATTTTCCCTCTCATATTTCTCAAGACATTGCAAGAATAATCTCCAAGTTGCTCAAGATTGCTCAAGAGTTGGACAATCAAATCATCTCCTAAGGCTGTCAACCTCAAATTAGGGTTTTGTGTTGCATCAAGGTCCTTGCATCCAAATGATCTCAAGTGCTCCCCAATGTCCTAATATGTTCTCAAGTTCATCCATGTCAAATTCCAAGCCTTGCAGATGAAGTTTGGTCAGTCAATTGCTCAAAGGGTCCAAAAATCAACTATGCTAGGGCAAAAGTCAATTGTGACCTACAAATAGTTAAACTTCAAGATTTTTTTTGGCAACATTCTCATTTTAAAGGATATTTCATCATTTGATCAAGGGTTGATCATGATTCATCAAGGATTGCTCAAAATTCATCAAGACTCAAAAGTTGCTAAATTAGGGTTTTATAGGAAAAGTCAACTCAACTTTGACCAAGCATAACTTTCTAATCATTTATGATAAATGACCCATAAAAAGCTAATTTTGAAGAGGATGCAATTTCCTACAATCCATCTTCACACCCCAAGATCAAGAAATGCACTCATAAAAAGTTACAAATTTGGACATTATAGGTCATTTTTGAAAGTCAACAAAAACACCTTTTTTTACAAAGCTTATAACTTGAGAATGGAATATCAAAATGAGATGATACCAAAAGGGTTGGTTATAGGACATATCAAGCTTTCTAAAAAGTCCAAGAACACTTCCAAAAGTTCAAAATTGAAGAAGTTATGCATTATTGAAGGTGGGCATTTTTGCAAAATTGCCAAAAGTCAACTATCCCCAAAACTTCAAATTTTGTCAAATGGGCCCATTCTTTTCCACTTGATTTGATCTGGTCACACTACACACGTATCCTAGCTTCAGCCTCATGACCATTTATCAATTTTATTATTTAATTTGATTTTTTAATGAATTATTGCATTTTAAATCAATTTAAATCATATAAAATCCAAACATTGATTATTGGATCTCCTTTTGGCTATTTCAGGACCTAATCATCATCATAAAGTTGATCAAATTCGTATCTCACCATATCATGAACAAAAAGATAGATTTTGGACAAAATTGGAAGGTTTTCAATGGAGGATCAAATCAAATCTCCAAGCCATAATGCACAAAGATTCAAGTCCAAATTGTTGACCTAATCCAATGTTGCATACATATACAAGGCAAAGGCACGAGTTTTAGGGGTTAGAGGCTGCAAAATCACAAGAACAAAACTTGAGAAAACTTGAAAAAAGCTTGAAACTGAAATCCTTCTTAGAGGCCAATTCAGAACCAAATCTCGACGCCAATCACTTGCTAGACATCCACTGAGTCAGAAGCAATCAAAAGCACACTCTCATACCCTCTCAATCGCGTTGTAAGTCTCTCACAAAACCGCTCTGCACTTGAAATCGCAACTCCATATTTTTGCATCTTTTGAACAAATCTTTTGTATATTCATGATGCTCATTCAATTTGCAAGCTTTCTGCATTAACCAGTTGTGTTTATATGACCTGTAGTGCCATACTCGAATCTAGGGTTCTTGGTTTTTGTTTTTTGGGCGTTTTATTTGCAGGTAAAATTGGGGTCATTAATGGACATAGACGTGCTTAAGAGGCCTAGACGATCACGACTATGGTCTTGGAATAGATTTCTATGGCCTAGGATAGATTTTAGGATGCAGCTACAGATTTAGCTGCGGATGTAAATCTGCAGGTAAAAAAACCAGGTTTCAACGAGGAAGACAATGATGCGTCCCCCTCCCATTCGCCAATTCATACTTCGCGCGTTTTTTTGTTTTAATTCTGGCATAATTAATTTGTTTCCCATATTATAATATTTGTCCAATAGGTATACGAATGAAGCATAGTGGTGTAGTGGTAAGCGCGCTGCCCAATGACTCACAAGACCTGGGTTCGAATCCCAGGTCCGTATATTGCTTTGTATTATTTTGCAACAGGTAATTTAGTGTGAAACCAAGCGCGTGATGCATGATGCTCCCTCACTCAGATGCTTGCCAGATGGCCCCAGGCCAGACCCGGTGTCCCATAATGAATGCATACCATGATCCAAAGTCAGCGCGTATGCATGGGAGTCCAGAAGTCAACCAGGCCTGCTTGTATTGGGCCATCAAATTGCAATTCTCACCTCCTTTCCAGCCCAAAACCCCCCTGAGTTTTCTATCTCTTTCTTTTATTATTTCTATTTTAATTAATTAATTGTTATTATTTTTATTATTTCACTAACCAATCAAAACTTTTTCCTCATAAAATTAAAAAACCAAAAATAGTTTATTCATTAAATTAATTTTCAGCATTTTTATTTTTGCTAATAAATACTAATTTAATTAATTTAGTTAATTAGGAATTAACTTTTAATATATTTTTGCAATAATTGAAATTAATTTAGACAATTAGGTTTTTATTAACTTTGATTAATTTATTTCTTTAAATATCCAAAAATCCAAAAATATCTTTTTTTAATTAATTAATTTATTTATTTAATTAACTTAGTATAATTTCCTCCATAATTCAAAAATAAACCAAAAATTCTTTCTTTAATAAACCAAAGGGTCAAAACCCTAAAAAAGCTCACCCGATTTAATTTTCCGCACGCGATCCATATTTATTCAATATTGTATTTGTTTCCTGGAATGTAATAGGTTAATAGGACTTTAATACTTTTATCGCTTTATTTACTTTCCGCATTTTAATTTCAAGGGTTGTTTTTGGCGATGTAAATACCCGACGCCTTGTAATAGTTAGTTTTAATTTCCGCAACTTATAAACTGTTAGACATTTGATAATAGGGAATGCATGACAAGATCAAATGTTTGAACCTAAAATCAACATAGATAACCATTGACATGTACAAAGATAAAATAACCGAAAACAACACACTCGCACATGTGCACTCTTAGGGTACACCTCACTTGGTTACCTTTGAACGTGGTCATTGAATATATGAAGTTTAGAGGTTTCCCTCTTGTCCAAAGATCATAGTTGCCTCGAAACGGTTGCCTCGAAAAAATGATCTAAGACATTAGGGTTACTGCTAAGGCGTCCTAACATTGCTTTAGTGACCACACGTGCCTTAATCGAATTGACCCTTAAACTCCAACGACGGTGCTACCTACTCATCAATAGTAGGATAGCATTGTCTAAAGGAAAATTTCATAGAACGATTCCTTTTTCGAGTAGGTAGATGGTTCTTAAGTACTTGCTCTTTCCAAAACAAAACAAACTTTTCGCACTTACACTCCTTTCAAACAAAAAACTCTTTTCAAACCCACAAACACGAAGAAAAGAAAATTTTGAAAACACTTTGAGCAAGTACCTAAGAGCCCGTGGATAACCACAGATAGAAAGGGTGCTAACACCTTCCCTTTCTATAATCTACCCCCCGGACCCGAGAAACATCTCGAAAAAGGAATTTTTCTGTGATTTTTTACTTTCCTTGTTGGATAAAATAAAAGACGGCGGTGACTCTTGCTTACTGCAACATTTTGCGAAAACAAACGCAAAACGCGAACCAACATTCCAAAAACAGTCAGTTCTCTCCCACCGTATCACAGAACTGGCGACTCTGCTGGGGAATATCTATAAGTGAGGTGTACCTTAGGATTAGATCATTGTGTTTTCAATTGTTTGCTTTGTATGCTTTACATTTGTGGGCTTGTATCGGAGTTACTATAGATCCTAACCCGGATCTGGGGGATACCCTTTAGGTAAGTAGCAATAAACTGTGAGGGAACTGTACGGCGTAGACCAATACGATTGAAGCAGTAGCTACATTGGTGTGGCACTTTAGATTGTACCGATATCCCTTGTGTTGGAACGAGGAGAATATGGGTCATCTAAGGGGTCATTAAGCACCAACTGACCTTAGAACCTTTAAATTGACCAACTTGGCCATAAAACAGAAGCAGTATGCTACACTCATTGAGACTAAACTCTCGCGATGATTCCGGCTGCAAGAAAAGGTTGCTAAACTGGAATTATGACCGATTGAGGGTAGTCAATGATATTGAGATCCTCTAGAACCCCGTTACTATTTTTAGGACAGGTTTAAACCAACTGAACTGAAAGAGGGTAGTACCTAAGCTCCTTGCCAGCCTGAAATCTAAGGGCTCTCTGTGTGACTTGTGTGCCTTTACCATGTTTGCTATTTGTGGATACTTGTGATGTGCTTTCAATCATGACATCATGACATCATAACATTTCATACATCTTGCATTGGAGTAACCCATTTCAAAGACAGGAGGGATTCATCTTTGTTCTGTTTTGTAGGTCATGATGCCCATGCGTAGGAATACCATCCGGATTAACTTTGTCCAAGTTCCCATTATGCTTAAAGAATTAATTTCAAAGATGCCTGATACTACTTCCTTCATCAGAAGACATGGGTATCTTCTCAGTTTGGTTACCTCCAAATTGGACGAGCAAATGATGAGTGTCCTGGTCCAATTCTATGATCCGCTGTACCATTGCTTTACTTTCCAGGACTATCAGCTGGTTCCCACCTTAGAAGAGTTCTCTGATCTGCTCGGTATCTCTATTCTGTAGCAGACCCCGTTTACTGGTTGGGAGAAGATCCTTAGGCCGGAAGAGATTGCTACAGCCCTTCATTTGACAAAAGAGGAGGTAATGGCTAATTGGGAGACTAGAAGTGGAGCAAAGGGCTTTCTGGCTAAGTTCTTGGTTGGTAAGGCTAATTATTTCTGGGATAGTCTAGACTTCAAGGCATTCGAGGATATTCTGGCTCTTCTGATATATGGCTTGGTATTGTTTCTGAACTCTGACTCCTTTGTTGATGTAAATGCGGTGAAAATCTTCATCTCTCGTAATCATGTACCCACTCTCTTGGGTGACATTCTTCATCAGCTTTATGCCCGTACTTCCCGAAAGCGGGGAACCTTGATGTGCTGTGCTCCATTATTGGCGAGGTGGTTTATTTCGCACCTCCACAAATCAGTGCTAAAGAACAAAGAAGGCATGGGTTGGGCCTATAGGGTTATGTCTCTCTCTCATAATGAAATCATCTGGACTCTCAAGGGTATGGATGAGGTGGCTATCATTGATCGATGTGGGGAGTACCCCAATGTTCCACTGATAGGAACCAATGGAGGAATTTCTTACAACCCGTGCTTAGCTCTACGTTAGTTTGGGAGAGCCAGAAGGGAAGGACCTCATGAGCTGCTAATGCCTAGTATCATCTTTGATTTTCAAGGGGATAGCGACGAGCAACGCCGCAGATTCATTAGGGCTTGGGATAAAGTTCATAGATCTGATCCACACGAGCTGTGTGACACCCCAAATAATCCAATTATTAAATAATTAGAATTTTTAATTATTAATTTAATTGGAAATTTAATTATTGGTATTTTTGGATTATTGGAATTAATTTAATTAATTAAAGGAAAGAAGTATTGGTGGTGTGAAGAGTGATTAGAGGGTGTGAGGGGTAAAATACTCTACTCTTACTAATTACTAATTTAATTATTTTATTGGAATAATAAAAGGATTATTAAAAGGAAAAAGAAGAGAAAGAGAGTTATTTTGGAATATTCATCATACGTGCATTTGAGAAGAGGAAAAAGAAGGAGAAAACCGAAAGCGTCAAAATTCGAAGAACCCACAAGGTAAGGGGTGATTTTGATTAGTTAATTCGTATTATCGGTTTATATATTCAATAGTATGGATCATAGTATGTTAGAGAATCCCGGTTTGGAATTCTAGGGTTCCGTAGAATTGTCCCTATTGCGTCGAATTGTAGGTTGAAAACCATTAGGGTGTCAGATGATAAAAAGGAATGATGAAATAATGTTGTTTGATGTTATAATGGTGCAAAATGGATGTGTTTTGGTGTTTCTCATGTTGCAATTCGTATGGGTATGTTTGGAATTGGTTTAGAATGAATAAATGCTGTCAAAAGTGCAAAATTTGACTCTGCAGGTCGTGGGAACCGGTTCCCAGTGGGGAGGAACCGGGTTCCACTGTGTGAATTTATAAAAACTGGCAAAAATGCACGTAGGAACCGGTTCCTGTATAGGTAGGAACCGGGTTCCCATACATTTTTCCAGAAGCGTGATTTTTGAACTTCGCAGGAACCGGTTCCTGCATATGTAGGAACCGGGTTCTGCTGTAACTTTTGAAAAATATTAAACTTTGAAAATTCATAACTTTCAAACCGTAAGTCCGTTTTGAGTTCCGTTTTGGACGTTATTTTTTAAATTGAATGCTCTATTTTATAATATGAAAAGATTTCCTAGAACCTGAAATTATTTTGAAAATGAGTCAAATCCCGGAATAAGTGATTATTGGCTAACGCACATGGGTGTGTATGTAGCAGTGAACCTGTGATGGATGGATGTATTAGTATTGTGTGAATGAAAGGCATGTTTATGTTGCTAATGATGGTGTGCATGACCGTTGAGATATCATGTTTTTGGTTTTGGTTCAGTTATGATAAATTGATGTATTTCATAGACTGATTTGATGTTGCATGCTAGTGATGTGCGTGCATATGCATTGTTTTGGTGAAGTTAATTCCCATTATTTGGAATTTGTCTTGTATTTCCGTTAACCGATACCCGGGTGATGATGGGTGGTTAGGCTGGATTCGTGTCCGGATGTTTATGGACGAATCAATGGTTGCTGTATCCGGTTGATGAGGGATCAGTGTTGGGTGACTTGGTCACGTGTTGGTACCATATGCATTGTGTCTGCATTTGTGTTTGCATGGAATTGTAACATGTTAGGATGTCTTCCAGTGTTACAATTCTTTGGTTGATTATTGATTTGTGCATAATGACTTGTATGATTGGAACTGCGTGTTGAACCTGAATTTATGCTAAAATGGGTGAAATAATATGCTTGTGATATAATGTTGATTGAGAAGCTTATAATGCATGTTAATTATGAGAAATATTACCCTTACTTTAACAATTTCAGATTAAAGTTAGCAGCTCAGGAGTTGGTGAAGATGGCTCTAGAGCTATGTTACTTTAAGTCCGCGTGTCAGTGTCGTGCTCTGATAGGTTGTAACACTGGGGAACGTTTAGTTGAGGAATTAGTTATTATTCAATTGTTTCTTTGAATTCATTGGGAATAATTATGTTTTGGTTTATTCCGTTTTGGTTATGGTATTTTTCCGTTGTGTAAGACATGGTCTTAATTTGATTGAATTATTTGAATAATGACCCTCAGTGTAGCATGACTACTGTTTTATTGGAAGTTTTATTTATTTCATAATTGTGACATCCCTTGTTCCATGTTAACTCTGATGGAATATGTCTTTAATCATTGATATAATTAATATTATTCGGGGTATTTTAGAAGGGGTGTTACAATAGTGGTATCAGAGCATAGTCGGTCTTGTCTTGTGTCGTTATCCCTTTTGTATGCGACTAGTGTAAGATGACACTGTCGATACTTGTGTGCTGATGAGGTTGTTTTGTAATGTTACAGAACAATGGCCGGAAGAGGTAACGGATGAAACGACGATGCTATTGCTGAAGCATTGGGAATGTTGGCTGGAGTACTCGGAGGGAACCAGCAGGGAGCTGTGATTGGTGCTGACCGACAATTGGGGAATTTTCAGAGGAATAATCCTCCGTTGTTCAAGGGTGCACATGATCCCGAAGGTGCTCAGAAGTGGTTGAAGGAGATCGAGAGGATCTTCAGAGTAATTGACTGTGCTGAAGGGCTGAAGGTGAGATACGAAACTCACATGTTAGCAGAGGAAGCTGATGACTGGTGGGTTGCTACCAGAACTGAAATGGAAGAAGATGGTATTGCGTTGACTTGGGCTGTGTTCAGGAGGGCTTTTCTGAGGAGGTACTTTCCTGAGGACATCAGAGGAAAGAAGGAGATTGAGTTTCTGGAACTCAAGCAGGGTAACAAGACTGTCAGTGAGTATGCTTCGAAGTTTACTGAGTTAGCGAAGTATTATGCTCATTATACTAACGATACAGATGGAGAATTTTCCAAATGTATCAAGTTTGAGAATGGTCTTCGTGATGAGATTAAGCAGGGTATTCGGTATCAAGGTATCCGAAGATTTCCTGATCTGGTTGACTGTAGTAGGATTTTAGAGGAGGATCTTGCTAGCACTAAGTCGAATGCTCGAGGGTATGTTGATAGGAAGGGTAAGCAACAAATGGATCGTGGTAAGTCTTATGACAGAAGTAATCAGAGACCCGGTGGTTGGAAGAAGTTTGGTGGAGGAGATTCTAGTTCTTCCATTAAGTGCTACAAGTGTGGTGAGACAGGACATCGTATGGTGGATTGCAAAAGTAATGATAAGAAGTGTTTCAAGTGTGGGAAACTCGGCCATGTGGCCAATGATTCCAGAGTAAGAGTGGTGACTTGTTACAACTGTGGTGAAGAAGGTCATACTCGTCCTCAGTGTACAAAACCCAAGAAGGAGCAAGCTGGTGGTAAAGTGTTTGCATTGTCTGGGTCAGAGACTAAGCCAGATGATCGGCTGATTAAAGGTACATGTTTTATTAATGACCTACCTTTGATTGCGATTATTGATACTGGAGCTACGCATTCTTTTATTGCTTTGGATTGTGCTAAAAGATTGAATTTGGAAATTTCTAATATGGATGGAAGTATGGTTATTGATACTCCTGCGTCGGGTTCAGTGATTACTTCGTATGTTTGTAGGAATTGTCCTATTATGATTTTTGGTAGGGGTTTTGGTATGGATTTAGTGTGCCTACCGTTAGAACAACTTGATATCATCCTTGGAATGAACTGGTTGGAATTCAACCAGGTTCATATCAACTGTTTTGCGAAGACGGTTATTTTTCCTGAAGAGGTTGGTGTCGAAGATGTGACTATGTCGGTTAAACAGATGAACCTAGCTGTGAAAGATGGTGCTGTGGTATTTATGTTGTATTCTGCAATAGAAGCGGAGGGAAAAGAAAAGAGTGATGGATTGCCAGTGGTGAATGAATTTCCAGAGGTGTTTCCGGAAGACGTTAGTGAATTGCCACCTGAGAGGGAGGTAGAATTTACTATATATTTGATTCCTGGAACTAGTCTGGTGTCGATGGCGCCTTACCATATGTCGGCATCTGAATTAGCGGAGTTAAATAAACAGTTGGAGGAGTTACTTGAGAAGAAGTTTATTCGTCCGAGTGTTTCGCCGTGGGCTGCTCCGGTGTTGTTGGTTAAGAAGAAAGAAGGTTCAATGAGATTATGTGTTGATTATAGACAGCTGAATAAAGTTACAATCAAGAATCGGTATCCTTTGCCGAGGATCGATGATTTGATGGATCAACTAGTTGGAGCTTGTGTATTTAGTAAGATTGATCTGAGATCTGGATATCATCAGATTCGTGTGAAGTCGAAAGATATTCAGAAAACTGCATTTAGAACGAGGTATGGACATTACGAGTATTCTGTTATGCCGTTTGGAGTTACTAATGCACCTGGTGTTTTCATGGAGTATATGAACAGGATATTTCATCCGTATCTTGATAAGTTTGTGGTGGTGTTCATTGATGATATTCTAATTTATTCGAAGAGCGATGAAGAGCATGCAAAACATCTCAGAGTTATGTTGGAATTGTTGAAAGAGAAGAAGCTTTATGCGAAGTTGTCCAAGTGTGAATTCTGGTTAAGTGAAGTAAGTTTTCTTGGCCATGTAATTTCCAAGAATGGAATTGCTGTGGATCCTACGAAGGTAGAAGCAGTATCTCAGTGGGAAGCGCCGAAGAATGCTTCTGAGATCCGTAGTTTTCTGGGTCTTGCAGGTTATTACAGGAAGTTTATAGAAGGATTTTCCAAATTAGCGTTACCGTTGACTAAGTTGACCAGGAAGGGTCAGATGTTTGTTTGGGATGTTGAATGTGAGAAAGGATTTCAAGAGCTGAAGAGGAGGTTGACAAGTGCTCCGATCTTGATTTTTCCAAATCCGACTAAGTCTTTTGTTGTGTATTGTGATGCATCATTAATGGGATTAGGTGGTGTGTTGATGCAAGATAAGCAGGTGGTGGCTTATGCTTCGAGACAATTGAAAGTACATGAAAGGAATTATCCGACTCATGATTTGGAGTTGGCAGCTGTTGTGTTTGTTTTGAAGTTGTGGAGGCATTATTTATATGGTTCTCGGTTTGAGGTGTTCAGTGATCACAAAAGTCTGAGGTATCTCTTTGATCAGAAAGAGTTGAATATGAGGCAAAGGAGATGGTTAGAATTTCTAAAGGATTATGATTTTGGTTTGAATTACCATCCTGGTAAGGCAAATGTTGTTGCGGATGCCTTGAGTAGGAAGTCCTTGCATATGTCGATGTTAATGGTCCGTGAGTTAGATTTGGTTGAGCAGTTCAGAGATTTAAGTTTGGTATGTGAAACTACTCCGAATAGTGTGAAATTGGGTATGTTGAAACTGACTAGTGGTATTCTGGAAGAAATTCAGAATGGACAGAAGTCCGATGTTGGGTTAGTTGATAAATTGACATTGATCAACCAAGGTCAAGGAGGCGAGTTCCGGATTGATGAGAATGGTGTTATGAGATTTGGTAATAGGGTGTGTGTTCCGGATGTTGCAGAGATTAGGAAGAGTATTTTGGAAGAAGGACATCGTAGTGGATTGAGTATTCATCCTGGTGCTACTAAAATGTACCATGATTTGAAGAAGTTGTTTTGGTGGCCGGGAATGAAAAAGGAAATTGCTGAGTTTGTGTATGCTTGTTTGGTTTGTCAGAAGTCGAAGATTGAGCATCAGAAACCGTCAAGATTGATGGAACCGTTGTTTGTTCCGGAATGGAAATGGGATGGAATCTCTGGATTTTGTGTCTGGTTTGCCAAGGACATCGAAGAATTGTGATTCTATCTGGGTTATTGTTGATCGGTTGACGAAATCTGCTCACTTCCGATAATAATGGATTATCCGATGGAAAGGTTGGCAAAATTGTATGTTGAGAAGATTGTGAGTTTGCACGGTATTCCTTCTAGTATTGTGTCGGATCGAGATCCGAGGTTTACATCTAAATTCTAGACGGGATTGCAAGAAGCTTTGGGTACTAAGTTGCGTTTGAGTTCCGCTTATCATCCACAGACAGATGGTCAGACGGAGAGAACAATTCAGTCGTTGGAAGATTTGTTAAGAGCTTGTGTGTTGGAGAGAGGTGGAGCTTGGGATAGTTATCTACCATTGATTGAGTTTACCTACAACAATAGTTTTCATTCGAGCATTGGTATGGCTCCGTTTGAGGCATTGTATGGTAGGAGGTGTCGGACACCGTTGTGTTTGTATGAATCTGGAGAGAGTGCTGTGATTGGACCGGAAATTGTCCAACAGACTTCGGAAAAGATTAAGATGATTCAGGAGAAGATGAGGACTTCTCAGAGTCGTCAGAAAAGTTATCACGATAAGAGGAGGAAAGATCTTGAGTTTAGCGAAGGAGAACATGTTTTTATGCGAGTTACTCTGATGACTGGTATTGGTCGAGCTTTGAAGTCAAAGAAGTTGACTCCACATTTTATTGGTCCGTTTAAGATTACCAAGAGAGTTGGGAAAGTTGCTTATCAGATTGCTTTGCCGCCGTCACTTGCAAATTTGCATGATGTTTTTCATGTATCTCAGCTAAGGAAGTACATTGCTGATCCGTCTCATGAGATTCGGGTAGACGATATACAGGTACGAGAGAATTTGACTGTGGAAGCGGTACCTGCGAGAATTGAGGATCGGAAGTTGAAACAGTTGCGAGGCAAGGAGATCGCGTTGGTAAGAGTGGCTTGGGGAGGACCAGCAGATGGAAATGTCACTTGGGAGCTGGAGAGTCAGATGAAGGACTCGTATCCCGAACTGTTCGTCTAAGGTATGTTTTCGAGGACGAAAACTCTTTTAGTTGGGGAGAGTTGTGACACCCCAAATAATCCGATTATTAAATAATTAAAATTTTTAATTATTAATTTAATTGGAAATTTAATTATTGGTATTTTTGGATTATTGGAATTAATTTAATTAATTAAAGGAAAGAAGTATTGGTTGTGTGAAGAGTGATTAGAGGGTGTGAGGGGTAAAATACTCTACTCTTACTAATTACTAATTTAATTATTTTATTGGAATAATAAAAGGAGTATTAAAAGGAAAAATAAGAGAAAGAGAGTTATTTTGGAATATTCATCATACGTGCATTTGAGAAGAGGAAAAAGAAGGAGAAAACCGAAAGCGTTAGAATTCGAAGAACCCACAAGGTAAGAGGTGATTTCGATTAGTTAATTCGTATTATCGGTTTAGATATTCAATAGTATGGATCATAGTATGTTAGGGAATCCCGGTTTGGAATTCTAGGGTTCCGTAGAATTGTCCCTATTACGTCGAATTGTAGGTTGAAAACCATTAGGGTATCAGATGATAAAAAGGAATGATGAAATAATGTTGTTTGATGTTATAATGGTGCAAAATGGACGTGTTTTGGTGTTTCTCATGTTGCAATTCGTATGGGCATGTTTGGAATTGGTTTAGAATGAATAAATGCTGTCAAAAGTGCAAAATTTGACTCTGTAGGTCGTGGGAACCGGTTCCCAGTGGGGAGGAACCGGGTTCCACTGTGTGAATTTATAAAAACTGGCAAAAATGCACGTAGAAATCGGTTCCTGTATAGGTAGGAACCGGGTTCCCATACATTTTTCCAGAAGCGTGATTTTTGAACTTCGCAGGAACCGGTTCCTGCATATGTAGGAACCGGGTTCTGCTATAACTTTTGAAAAATATTAAACTTTGAAAATTCATAACTTTCAAACCGTAAGTCCGTTTTGAGTGCCGTTTTGGACGTTATTTCTTAAATTTAATGCTCTATTTTATAATATGAAAAGATTTCCTAAAACCTGAAATTATTTTGAAAATGAGTCAAATCCCGGAATAAGTGATTATTGGCTAACGCACATGGGTGTGTATGTAGCAGTGAACCTGTGATGGATGGATGTATTAGTATTGTGTGAATGAAAGGCATGTTTATGTTGCTAATGATGGTGTGCATGATCGTTGAGATATCATGTTTTTGGTTTTGGTTCAGTTATGATAAATTGATGTATTTCATAGACTGATTTGATGTTGCATGCTAGTGATGTGCGTGCATATGCATTGTTTTGGTGAAGTTAATTCCCATTGTTTGGAATTTGACTTGTATTTACGTTAACCGATACCCGGGTGATGATGGGTGGTTAGGCTGGATTCGTGTCCGGATGTTTATGGATGAATCAATGGTTGCTGTATCCGGTTGATGAGGGATCAGTGTTGGGTGACTTGGTCACGTGTTGGTACCATATGCATTGTGTCTGCATTTGTGTTTGCATGGAATTGTAACATGTTAGGATGTCTTCCAGTGTTACAATTCTTTGGTTGATTATTGATTTGTGCATAATGACTTGTATGATTGGAACTGCGTGTTGAACTTGAATTTATGCTAAAATGGGTGAAATAATATGCTTGTGATATAATGTTGATTGAGAAGATTATAATGCATGTTAATTATGAGAAATATTACCCTTACTTTAACAATTTCAGATTAAAGTTAGCAGCTCAGGAGTTGGTGAAGATGGCTCTAGAGCTATGTTACTTTAAGTCCGCGTGTCAGTGTCGTGCTCTGATAGGTTGTAACACTGGGGAATGTTTAGTTGAGGAATTAGTTATTATTCAATTGTTTCTTTGAATTCATTGGGAATAATTATGTTTTGGTTTATTCCGTTTTGGTTATGGTATTTTTCCGCTGTGTAAGACATGGTCTTAATTTGATTGAATTATTTGAATAATGACCCTCAGTGTAGCATGACTACTGTTTTATTGGGAGTTTTATTTATTTCATAATTGTGACATCCCTTGTTCCGTGTTAACTCTGATGGAATATGTCTTTAATCATTGATATAATTAATATTATTCGGGGTATTTTAGAAGGGGTGTTACAAGCTGGGCCCAAAGACTTCACTTTCGATGGAGCCATATCTCAGATGGGTTCGTATCCGTGCCCAAAAGCTGGGTATGCCATATGAAGCCGTCTGACCTATCATTGTTGAAGTTGCTAATGAAGAGGGGGTTATTCCTACCATTCTCCATCCTTACATGCCCACTGACATTGGGGCACTGAAAAGGTCTTGGATGCAGTTGAGAGAAGAACGGGATGCTTACCGAGAGAAGTTCAACGAGCAAGAGCAGAAGATCCAGAAGTTAACTAGGCAGCTAGAGAATGAGCGGATTCTCAATGACTATGTTCGCACCGACAAGAAGCGACCATGGGAGCACTGATTGGCCTTTATTTATTTCCATTTCAGTTTTTATTTACTTTTCAGTATTCCCCTTTCATGTAACGCCTTAAGGGCATCAGTTGAACAATTTGAATTTCAAAGTTTATCTAATAAAGTGTGTTTCCTTTCTGGTTTACAAATTTGAATCTCTTGACTGTCTTTGAAATTATATCATATGCATTTCATCCCATGCACTCCATAACAGGTACCCATTACAGGTCTCTTATCTTCTTCACTGTTTATTTCAGCACTCATCATGTCTGCTGAACCTTCAACTGAGCAAGCCATCGAGGCCCTCCAGGCCCAGAATGCCCAATTCCAAGAGCTGTTCATGAATCTAGAAAAGGGTCAGCAAGATCTGAAGACCCTGATTCTGAAAGAGAAGAAGAAGAAAAAGAAGAGGATAATCCTGTTTAACACAGGGCACAAGTTTGGAAACAGGCTTCAGAATGAAGTTGATTTGACCACCTCATCTAGAGGGAAGGATAGTCAGGAAGAAAGGAGAGCTCCTAGCCCTGTGGTCTCCGACAACGAGACGGACTTCGACGGAGACCAATATCCTCATGTTGAGGATAGATACAAACAACTGGAAGACCGGTTGAGTGCTATGGAAGTTTAGAAGGTGCCTGGTCTGGATTTTGGTGATCTGGGTTTATCATATGGGGTAGTGATTCCCCACAAGTTCAAGGCACTAGCCTTTGCTAAGTATGACGAAGTTTCTTGTCCGAAGCTATACCTCTGGTCATATGTAAGGAAGATTCAGCCGTACACCGCTGATAAGAACTTATGGATCCACTTCTTTCAAGACAGTCTCTCAGGGACTCAACTTGAATGGTTTTATCAATTGGACGGAGCCAATATTCGCAGTTGGGAGGATTTGGCTACTGCTTTCTACAGGCAGTACCAGTATAATTCCGAACTCGCTCCCACGCGTACCCAACTCCAGGGTATGTCAATGGGAACGGGTGAAGGTTTTAAAGATTATGCTCAGAAGTGGAGGGACCTCGCTGGAAGAGTGCAACCACCCTTGGCTGATCGGGAGCTTGTGGATATGTTTCTGGGGACCCTGTCTGGTCCATTTTTCAACCATCTGATTGGAAGCTCTTCATCTGGGTTTACAGAGCTTATTATGACCGGTGAGAGGATTGAGGCTGGTAAGATACAAAAGAGTGCCTCATCAAGCACCGAGAAGAAGCCTTTTAAGAAAGAGTCCAGTGGTGTCTACAGTTCAAGAAACCAGAATAGACCGGAATGCCGCCAAGCCGTTAATGCGGTTGTTACTTCAAAACCTGCTGGTGCTCCTCAGTACAACAATCAACAAAAGGACGAGAGACCTCGAAGGCAATTCACCCGTCTCAGCATGACTTTGTCTCAGATTCTGCCACAGTTGTTAAAAACCAATCTGGTGATTCCAAGGGAAGCCCCGAAGAATCCAAATACAACCTCACCAAAGTATAACCCTAACGCTCGCTGTGCTTATCACTCTGATAGCCCGGGGCATAATACAAATGATTGTTGGTCTTTGAAGAATAAGATACATGACTTAATTGATGCTAAGGAGATTGAGTTTGAGACGCCCGAAAGACCTAATGTTGTGACTGCTCCTATGCCCAAGCATGGAGTGAATGCTATAGATGAAGACTTGTTTGTGGTTTATGTGAATGATATTGCTACCCCTTTGATGACTGTAAAGAAGAACCTTTTGCTAGCCGGTTTATTTCCAGGTTGTGACGAAGGTTGTCGTATGTGTTCTGTCCTACCAACCGGTTGCCCACTTTTGAAATGAGGTGTCCAACGCCTGATGGATAATAAAGAAATTCTGTTTAAGAAGACTGTTGTTCCCGTAGTCCATACTAAAGAAGTTGCCATCATTACCATTTTCGACAATTCTTCCAAGGCTCCCTCGAGGAAGCCTATTAGAATTACATCTGCTCCAAGAATCGCACCTGTGATCATCACTGTTCCTGGGCCTATTCCCTACACCTCTGATAAAGCTGTCCCTTGGCACTACGGGGATGATGTTTATTTTCATGGAGTTAAACAAGAGTTGGATGCTGATACAGACTTCAATAATATTGTTGGACCTGCTAAAATTACCCGAAGCGGAAGACTTTTCTCACCTGACATCTCTCCACCAACTGCCCAAAAACCTATTGTTATTGCACCTGCCAATGTACCTGCTACTATTCCTGTTCAAGTTCCTATTCTTACCCCTGTCGCTGAGTCATCTGACACTCTGGGCAAAGGGACCACCAGTGAGCCTGACCAGACGGAGGCACCAAAGACTATTACTGTTGAAGCTTCTAAACAAGAGATGGAAGAGATTCTGAAAATCATCAAAAATAGCGACTACAATGTAGTTGAACAGCTGGGGCAAACCCCACCCAAGATTTCTATGTTGTCACTGTTGCTATGCTCAGAGGCCCATGCCAAGGCTCTGATTACATTTCTGAAGGCTGCACACGTACCACAAGAGACGCCAGCTGATCAGTTTACAGATTGTGTGGCTAATCTGACTATTGATAATGGGTTGGGTTTCTCTGACGCCGACTTGACTGCCAAGGGGAAAAATCACAACGATGCCCTACATGTCTCCATTGAATGCAGGGGCACTACTCTGGCTCATGTATTAGTGGATACTGGTTCCTCATTGAACGTCTTGCCTAAGAAAGCTCTAGACTGGTTGGACTGTGAAGGGTTGGAGCTGAAACCAAGCAACATCGTTATTAGGGCCTTTGATGGGTCTAAGAGGATGGTGCGCGGAGAAGTTGATATTCCGATTAAGGTTGGTTATCAGGTTTTCACTTCTACATTCTATGTGATGGACATTCGGCCATCTTATTCTTGTTTACTGGGTCGTCCATGGATCCACAAAGTTGGGGCCATAACCTCAACACTCCACCAGAAGCTGAAGTACCCGATCAAAGGGAAGATTGTAACAGTGCAAGGAGAGGAAGAGTACATGGTGAGCCACCTCAACTGTTTCCGATATGTAGAGATGGATGGGGAGTTCATTGAGACCCCATTTCAGCATTTTGAAGAGGTTCCCCAGACGCTGGCGTCAGTTGAGACTGTTGTTGAAGATTCTCCTATGACGATGGCTTCCCTCAAGGATGCCCGGGCTGTTGTCGAGAAAGGTGGGTGTGCAAATTAGGGCCGACTCCCTAATTTTACACAGAAGACTAACAAGTTTGGTTTGGTTTTCACTGCAGAAGCTCAAAGGGCTGTTCGGAATGCATGGATCGGAAGACCTTTCGTGTTCATCAGCAATTCGGGAGTGAATGCCATTAAAGACGATGTAGAAGAGTCTGAGTTCGACAACTGGATCTATCCTACGACCGACGGTGGACCAAGCAACTGGACAACAAAGGACTTCATCCCTATTTCTTTTGTTACCCAGTAATGAAACTTTTTGTTTTGAATTTGTAACAGACAATATTTTAAACTTTATGGTCAGGTGTCTTACCCGGGGCACTGTGGCTTCATTTGTGAGGGCTTTATGTGTGTCATTTTCATATATCATTAATAAAAGCATTGGACGTTTCTTGCATTTCAAATCTTGCGCTCCTTGTTTTTATTTTATTATATATTGCAAAACAGCTATTTTACACACACTCACATATACAGGTCCACATCCACTCTGGATCTCACTGGTAACGACTCTGCTACTGCCAGTTATGACTTCGAAAGTCCGATCAACTTAGCCGAAGACGAAGGTGAAGAGGATTGTGAAGTGCCTGGTGAAATTGCAAGATTATTACTTCAAGAAGAGAGGCCTATTCAGCCACATGAAGAGCCGTTGGAATCAGTGAATCTGGGTACAGAAGAGGACAAGAACGAGGTTAAGATCGGTGCAAATCTGGAGCTTAGTATGAAGCAACAACTGATTCAGATGCTGCGAGACTATGTTGAGATCTTTGACTGGTCTTACAAAGATATGCCTGGTTTGGATACTGATATTGTGATTCATCGCCTACCTACCAAGGAAGACTGTCCTCTAGTAAAACAGAAGGTTCGTCGAATGCGCCTCGAGATGTCTGAGAAAATCAAGGCTGAAGTTATGAAACAGTTTGATGCCGGTTTCCTAGCAGTTACTTCTTACCCTCAGTGGGTGGCCAACTTGGTTCCTGTGCCGAAGAAGGATGGTAAAGTTCGAATGTGTGTTGACTATAGGGATCTGAACAGGGCAAGCCCCAAGGATGATTTCCCTCTGCCTCATATCGACGTTCTGGTTAACAACACTGCTCAGCATAAGGTATTCTCCTTTATGGACGGCTTCTCCGGTTATAATCAGATCAAAATGGCTCCCGAAGACATGGAGAAGACAACCTTTGTTACTCAGTGGGGTACTTTTTGCTACAAGGTCATGCCTTTTGGATTGAAAAATGCTGGGGTAACGTATCAGCGTGCTATGGTTGCTTTGTTTCATGACATGATCCATCACGAGATTGAAGTATACGTTGACGATATGATTGCAAGGTCCTAGACTGAGGAAGAACACCTTGACCATCTGCAGAAGTTGTTTGACAGGTTGAAGTTGTACAAACTGAGGTTAAACCCGAACAAGTGCACCTTCGGGGTGAGATCTGGTAAGCTGCTGGGTTTCGTCGTAAGCGACAAAGGTATTCAAGTGGATCCTGCAAAGGTGAAGGCCATACAAGAGATGCCAGCTCCCAGAACAGAGAAAGAAGTCAGAGGCTTTCTGGGACGTCTGAACTACATTGCCCGATTCATCTCGCATCTGACAGCTACCTGTGAGCCAATCTTCAAGTTACTGAAGAAAGATCAAGTGGTACGTTAGAATGATGAATGCCAGACCGCTTTCGAAAGGATCAAAGAGTATCTCCAAGAGCCACATATTCTGATGCCTCCAGTTGAAGGGAGACCTTTGATCTTATACTTGACAGTACTCGACAACTCAATGGGGTGTGTGCTGGGGCAGCATGACGAGTCTGGCCGAAAAGAGCATGCTATTTATTACCTTAACAAAAAGTTTACCGACTGTGACACCCGATACTCATTGCTCGAGAAAACTTGTTGCGCTTTGGCATGGGCTGCTCGCCGGATGAGACAGTATATGTTGACTCACACTACTCTATTGATATCAAAGATGGATCCAATCAAGTATATCTTTGAAAAGCCTGCTTTGTCCGGAAGAATAGCAAGATGGCAGATGATCTTGACTGAGTACGACATCCAGTATACGACCCAAAAGGAAATCAAGGGAAGTGTGTTGGCAGACCATTTGGCACATCAGGTAGTGGATGATTACCAGTCTATGAACTTTGAATTCCCGGACGAGAATATCATGTTAGTGACTGACTGTGAGACACCTGGACCGGATGAAGGACCTGAGGAGGGATCCCGATGGTCTATGTACTTTGATGGAGCTTCAAACGCTTTGGGTAACGGCATTGGCGCCGTGATCATATCTCCTAAAGGCTCTCATACTCCGTTCACCGCCCGACTATGTTTCAGCTGCACCAATAATATGGCGGAGTATGAAGCATGCATTATGGGTCTTCGAGCAGCAATTGACCTAAGGATTAAGTTTCTAAGTGTCTTCGGAGATTCCGCTCTCGTGATCAGTCAAATCAAAGGCGAGTGGGATACGAAACACCCAAATCTTATTCCTTACAAGGAGTATGTATTGACGTTGCTTCCACATTTTGAGGAGATAACCTTTGAACATTTCCCTAGAGAGGAGAATCAGTTGGCGGATGCGCTGGCTACGATATCTTCTATGTTTAAAGTCAATTGGGACAACGAGGCTCACCGGATCATCATTGAAAGATTGGACGAGCCTGCACATTGCTGTGATATTGAGACTGAAGAGGTAACAGAAAAACCTTGGTTTCATGAGGTGAAGAGGTATCTCGAGGCTCAGGAATACCCCGAGGGTGCATCTATTAACGACAAGAAGTTTCTGAGAAGGTTTGCTGCAAAGTTCTTCATCAACAATGGCATCCTTTACAAGTGTAACCATGATTCGACCTTACTGCGGTGTGTGGATAAGAACGAGGTAGAAAGGATTATGGAGGAGTTACATGAAGGTACTTTCGGAACTCATTCCAGTGGACACACCATGGCAAAGAAAATCCTACGGGCAGGATATTACTGGTCCACAATGGAAGCTGACTGTTATCAGCATTCTCGGACATGTCACAAGTGTCAAGTCTATGCTGATAAGGTGCACGTACCTCCAGTTCCTCTAAACGTCTTGACTGCACCTTGGCCTTTTGCAATGTGGGGCATTGATATGATCGGCGAGATCAGACCTACGACATCCAATGGGCATCGTTTCACCTTGGTAGCAATTGATTACTTTACAAAGTGGGTTGAAGCAGCTTCCTTTGCTACTGTAACCAAGAACGTCGTGGCACGGTTCATTCGGCACAATCTGATCTGTCGATACGGTGTACCAGAGAGGATAATTACGGACAATGGTACAAATCTCAATAACAAGATGATCACCGAGATCTGCGTGCAATTCAAGATACAACATCATAACTCTTCTCCCTACCAGCCGAAGATGAATGGGGATGTTGAAGCGGCTAATAAGAACATTAAGAAGATTGTGCAGAAAATGACAGTGACATACAAAGACTAGCACGAGATGTTACCATTTGCTCTTCATGGGTACCGTACCTCAGTGCGGACGTCAACGGGGGAAACACCCTACTCCTTGGTATATGGCATGGAGGCAGTCTTGCCCATTGAAGTTCATATACCCTCTCTTCGGATCATGAAGGATGCAGGTTTGAGTGAAGATGACTGGATTCAGACCCGGCTTGATCAGCTGAATTTAATCGACAAAAAGAGACTTACTACTATTTGTCATGGTTAGACGTATCAAAAACGGATGATCAAGGCATTCAGCAAGAAAGTCAGACGATAAGAGTATCAAGTTGGGGACCTGGTAATCAAGCGCATTATTCTACCTCAAAGTGATACCAGGGGCAAATGGACCCCTACTTACGAAGGGCCATTTGTGGTTAAGAACATTTTCTCAGGAGGAGCTATGATTCTAACCACCATGGATGGTGACAACCTTCCTCACCCGTCAATGCAGACATAATGAAAAGATACTACGCATAATCAAAGACCCGCTAGGTTGACTGGCCTAGGCAAAAATAAGGGCTTCCCGGCGAACCAAAAGGGTTCGGGCAAAAATAAGGGATGAAAATGAAAAAAATCTGTACACCCGGCAAGTCGAAAACCTGAAAAGGCGGCTTGGGCAAAAAAGGGTATCCTGGTGGACTGAAAACCCGAAAGGGCGGTCCAGGCAAAAATTAGGTACCAAAGCGTAACACTATGTCTCATTGGATCACCTTGCATCCAGACTTCGTACCAACCATCAAGCTCAGACGACACTGATCGATCTTAATCTACCTTCAACCAAGCAACAAAGTGATGAAATGCTCGAGGACATAAAGACAATAGCAGAGTTGGAACCCAGTGGGATTGTTCACATAGCTGTTTTGTTTTCTTTTCACAAATTGTATAAATTCTATTTGTTCGGAGGCGTTCTCTTACTAAGACGTCAGCCTCTTGTACAAAAACGCCTATTTATGGGCCAAACTTCAAAATCAATACAAATTCATTTTGAGAAAAATTTCAAACTGTTTTCCCTTTACTTGTTTGGTTTTGCAAAGAACGTCCAATGTTCATTTTGATATATGCATTTGACATTGATTGCTGCTCATAAATATTTACATGCGAGACAAAAAATGAATTACTGGTAATATCAGAAACAGGGGCAATAGAAATTATCCAAGCCGTATAGTTGCTCTGTCCACCAGGTACGAAGGTAAATTCAGCTGAAGAATATGGCTAAGACACCTTCACTCCCCGCAAAGCAAGACAATGATGATAGCTTTCCCCAGCTGAGACTTGCAATTATGAACAAATCAGTAATGCTTTCCCCAAGCAGAGTTTATCTACCATCAATACTAGAAAGGCTTGATATCCCCGACAGTCTTAATATTCCCTGGCAGAGTATAGGAATGTTCCCCGGCAAAATACAAGATACCCCCAGTGGAGTTAAAATTTTCCCAGCACAGTCTGAAGAAGCTTCCCTAACAGAGTTGAGGCATCATCCCCAGTAGACTCTGGAAGTTTATCCCTGGCGGAGTACAAAAATAACTCTCCCCAGCCAAGTTCAAAGGATCAGTCCCAGCAGAATTCAGAGGATTATCCCCGTAAGAGTCTAAAGGGTTATCCCCAGCAAGTCGCAACTGAAAGATCATCCCCAACGAAGTTCTTTCCTTTCACAAAATAGGAATTCAATCCTCAACAGATTCAGTATCACCAGCAACAGTTATCTATCCCCAGTAGATTTTATCAGTGGAGTCCTCAACAGAGCATCTCTACCCCACAGAGTAACCTCCTCATCAGTTTATTCCCCCCAATAGAGTCATCCTCTCCTGTAGGTCTATTACCTTCGTTCATCATCTCCAGCGGAAATGAAGAATTCAACTCTATTCTCCAGCAGCTATCAGGGATTTATTTTCCCCAACTGAAACATTACATTTCCATACATCATAATACATGCATATACGCATCATATAATGCAATCTCATTTATTTTGAGGACATCATTGCTTGATCCATATCATGCATTGCATATGACTGACCTTTACCTTTCAGGAAAGAGGCAGTTAAGTTCTCAGCTATGTCAAAGACCTCATCTGGTTCAATTAGATCGCCGTGAAGATCTCCCTGATTCGTATTCCAGTTGAAGTTATTCCAAGACTTTTGTCTGGTCCAGTTAAATCGATTCCTAAAGATTTTTCTGATGCCGATCCGGTCAAAGTTAGTCCAAGACCTCCTCTGGTTTAGTTAGATCGCTGCGAAGATCTCCCTGATTCGTATTCCAGTTGAAGTTAATCCAAGACCTTGTCTGGTCCAGTTAAATCGATTCCTAAAGTTTTTTTGATGCCGATCCAGTCAAAGTTAATCCAAGGCCTTGCCTGGTCCAGTTAAATCGATTCCTAAAGATTTTTCTGATGCCGATCCAGTCAAAGTTATTCCAAGACCTTGTCTGGTCCAGTTAAATCGATTCCTAAAGAGTTTTCTGATGCCGATCTAGTCAAAGTTATTCTGAGACCTTGTCTGGTCCAGTTAAATCGATTCCTAAAGATTTTTCTGATGTCGATCTAGTCAAAGTTATTCCGAGACCTTGTCTGGTCTAGTTAAATCGATTCCTAAAGATTTTTCTGATGCTGATCCAGTCAAAGTTATTCCAAAACCTTGTCTGGTCCAGTTAAATCGATTCCTAAAGATTTTTCTGATGCCGATCCAGTCAAAATTAATCCAAGACCTTGCCTGGTCCAGTTAAATCGATTCCTAAAGATTTTTCTGATGCCGATCCAGTCAAAGTTATTCCAAGACCTTGTCTGGTCCAGTTAAATCGATTCCTAAAGATTTTTCTGATGCCGATCCAGTCAAAGTTATTCCGAGACCTTGTTTGGTCCAGTTAAATCGATTCCTAAAGATTTTTCTGATGCCGATCCAGTCAAAGTTAATCCAAGACCTCCTCTGGTTCAGTCAGATCATCGATAAGATCTCCCTGATTCGTATTCCAGTCGAAGTTCAGACCATCTATCAACAGTCTCCAAATGGCATCTGTAAGCCCATTCTCGATATCACAAGGCTGATACCACTTCATGCGAGTGCAAATTTCTGGGCACTCTAGTGTTCAATCATCTTCCACCTTCGAATCACGAAAGGCCCGAAAGCCAATCTATATCCTCAGGTTTAAGAAAATTGAATAGGTGCAGTTGTTGTACCCCAAAATTTGCCCTCTCATATTTCTCAAGACATTGCAAGAATAATCTCCAAGTTGCTCAAGATTGCTCAAGAGTTGGACATTCAAATCATCTCCTAAGACAATCAACCTCAAATTAGGGTTTTGTGTTGCATAAAGGTCCTTGCATCCAAATGACCTCAAGTTCTCCCCAATGTCCTAATATGTTCTCAAGTTCATCCATGTCAAATTCCAAGCCTTGCAGAGGAAGTTTGGTCAGTCAATTGCTCAAAGGGTCCAAAATCGACTATGCTAGGGCAAAAGTCAACTGTGACCTACAAATAGTCAAACTTCAAGATTTTTTGGCAACATTCTCATTTTAAAGGATATTTCATAATTTGATCAAGGTTTGATCATGATTCATCAAGGATTTCTCAAAATTCATCAAGACTCAAAAGTTGCTAAATTAGGGTTTTGTAGGAAAAGTCAACTCAACTTTGACCAAGCATAACTTTCTCATACTTTATGAGAAATGACCCATCCAAAGCTCATTTTTAAGAGGATGCAATTTAATACAATCCATATTCACACCCCAAGATCAAGAAATGCACTCATAAAAAGTTACAAATTTGGACATTATAGGTCATTTTTGAAAGTCAACAAAAACACCTTTTTTTCCAAAGCTTATAACTTGAGCATGGAATATAAAAATGAGATGATACCAAAAGGGTTGGTTAGAGGACATCTAAATATTTCTAAAAAGTTCAAGAACACTTCCAAAAGTCCAAAATTGAAGAAGTTATGTATTGTTGAAGTTGGGCATTTTTGCAAAATTGCCAAAAGTCAACTATCCTCAAAACTTCAAATTTTGTCAAATGGGCCCATTCTTTTCCACTTGATTTGATCTTGTCACACTACACACGTGTCCTAGCTTCAGCCTAATGACCATTTATCAATTTTATTATTTAATTTGATTTTTTAATGAATTATTGCATTTTAAATCAATTTAAATCATATAAAATCCAAACATTGATTATTGGATCTCCTTTTGGCTATTTCAGGACCTAATCATCATCATAAAGTTGATCAAATTCGTATCTCACCATATCATGAAAAAAAGATAGATTTTGGACAAAATTGGAAGGTTTTCAATGGAGGATCAAATCAAATCTCCAAGCCATAATGCACAAAGATTCAAGTCCAAATTGTTGACCTAATCCAATGCTGCATACATATACAAGGCAAAGGCACGAGTTTTAGGGGTTAGAGGCTGCAAAATCACAAGAACAAAACTTGAGAAAACATGAAAAAAGCTTGAAACTGAAATCCTTCTTAGAGGCCAATTCAGCACCAAATCTCAACGCCAATCACTTGCTAGACATCCACTGAGTCAGAAGCAATCAAAAGCACACTCTCATACCCTCTCTATCGCGCTGTAAGTCTCTCACAAAACCGCTCTGCACTTGAAATTGCAACTCCATATTTTTGCATCTTTTGAATAAATCTTTGGTATATTCATGATGCTCATTCAATTTGCAAGCTTTCTGCATTAACCAATTGTGTTTATATGACCTGTAGTGCCATACCCGAATCTAGGGTTCTTGGTTTTTGTTTTTTGGGCGTTTTATTTGCAGGTAAAATTGGGGCCATTAATGGACATAGACGTGCTCAGGAGGCCTAGACGATCACGACTATGGTCTTGGAATAGATTTCTATGGCCTAAGATAGATTTTAGGATGCAGCTACAGATTTAGCTGCGGATGTAAATCCGCAGGTAAAAAAACCAGGTTTCAACGAGGAAGACGATGACGCGTCCCCCTCCCATTCGCCAATTCATACTTCGCGCGTTTTTTTGTTTTAATTCTGGCATAATTAATTTGTTTCCCATATTATAATATTTGTCCAATAGGTATACGAATGAAGCATAGTGGTGTAGTGGTAAGCGCGCTGCCAAGTGACTCACAAGACCTGGGTTCGAATCCCAGGTCCGTATATTGCTTTGTATTATTTTGCAACAGGTAATTCAGTGTGAAACCAAGCGCGTGATGCATGATGCTCCCTCACTCAGATGCTTGCCAGATGGCCTTAGGCCAGATCTGGTGGCCCATAATGAATGCCTACCATGAGCCAAAGTCAGCGCGTATGCATGGGAGTCCAGAAGTCAACTAGGCCTGCTTGTATTGGGCCATCAAATTGCAATTCTCACCTCCTTTCCAGCCCAAAACCCCCTGAGTTTTCTATCTCATTCTTTTATTATTTCTATTTTAATTAATTAATTGTTATTATTTTTATTATTTCACTAACCAATCAAAACTTTTTCCTCATAAAATTAAAAAACCAAAAATAGTTTATTCATTAAATTAATTTTCAGCATTTTTATTTTTGCTAATAAATACTAATTTAATTAATTTAGTTTAATTAGGAATGAACTTTTAATATATTTTTGCAATAATTAAAATTTATTTAGACAATTAGGTTTTTATTAACTTTGATTAATTTATTTCTTTAAATATCCAAAAATCCAAAAATATCTTTTTTTAATTAATTAATTAATTTATTTAATTAACTTAGTATAATTTCCTCCATAATTCAAAAATAAACCAAAAATTCTTTCTTTAATAAACCAAAGGGTCAAAACCCTAAAAAAGCTCGCCCGATTTAATTTTCCGCATGCGATCCATATTTATTCAATATTGTATCTGTTTCCCGAAATGTAATAGTTTAATAGGACTTTAATACTCTTATCGCTTTATTTACTTTCCGCATTTTAATTTCAAGGGTTGTTTTTGGCGATGTAAATACCCGACGCCTTGTAATAGTTAGTTTTAATTTCCGCAATATAATTTCCGCAACTTATAAACTGTTAGACGTTTGATAATAGGGAATGCATGACAAGATCAAATGTTTGAACCTAAAATAAACATAGATAACCATTGACATGTACAAAGATAAAATAACTGAAAATAACACACTCGCACATGCGCACTCTTAGGGTACACCTCACTTGGTTGCCTTCGAACGTGGTCATTGAGTATAGGAAGTTTTAGAGGTCGCCCTCTTGTCCAAAGATCATAGTTGCCTCAAAATGTTGCCTCGGAAAAATGATCTAAGACATTAGGGTTACCGCTAAGGCGTCCTAACATTGCTTTAGTGACCACACATCCCTTAATCGAATTGACCCTTAAACTCTAACGACGGTGCTACCTACTCATCAATAGTAGGATAGCATTGTATAAAGGAAAATTGCATAGAACGATTCCTTTTTCGAGTAGGTAGATGGTTCTTAAGTACTTGCTCTTTCCAAAACAAAACAAACTTTTCACACTTACACTCCTTTCAAACAAAAAACTCTTTTCAACAGAGTCAAAGGCAAAGCTAACTTAGAAAAACCTTCGATGAATCTCCTATAATAACCATCAAAGCCCATAAAACTTTTAATTTCGGTAATAGACTCTGGCGCCTCACACTGCAATGTAACATCAACCTTCAGCTGATCAATAATGATACCACCACTAGAAATCACGTGACTAAGAAAAATCACTTCCTTCAACTAGAACTCATACTTGATAACTTTGCATACAATTTATTATCCTTCACCATCTACAACATAACCATTAGATGCTCCACATGATCTTCATCAAACTTCAAATATATCATAATATCACCGGTAAACACAACAAAAAACTAATCTAAGTACAGATGGAATATTCTATTCATGTACTCCATGAATACTCCATGCGTATTAGACACTCCAAATGACAATAATGAATATGCATAGTTACCATGTCTTATTCCGAATGCAGTCTTCGAAATATCTTTCGAATTCATAAGAATATGAGGATACTTTGACCTCAAATCAATCTTACTGAATACGCAAACCCCAACCAACCAATCCATCAAATCATCAATTCTCGAAAGAGGATAATTATTATTGATTATAAATTTTTTCAATTGTCGATAGTCATCATACAACCTCATGCTACCATCTTTCTTCTTAACTAGAAACACCAACACTCCCATGATGAAACCCTTGGTCAAAAACACTTCTTGAGCAGTTCCTCCATCTATTTCTTCAGCTCACTTAGTTATGAAGCAAACATTCTATAAGGAGCCTTCGACATAAGACTAGTACTAGGTACCAAGTCTATAGCAAACTCCACCTCACGCTCTGGCGGCAAATCAATAATATCATTTGGGAACACTTCTCAAAATTCACACACTATTGGTAGCTTATTGATCAGCACCTTGTTTTCAGCCTTCATAGAAGCTAGTATCATAAACACCTTAGTGTCATCTTTCAAGGATTCACCCACTTACTTAGCCGACATAAACAACTATTCACTTGCATCAAAATCTGTAAATGATACAAAAACAGTTGATATGAACATGGTTGAACTCCAACCGATTCATTCACATGATAACATCGAGCTTATTCAGCGGTAGACAAACTAGATCCATCCTAAAATTCTTACTGTAGATAGTCAACAGAAAATTCATGCGAAATCATGATGTTGATACTAGACCTAGGGTTAGTGTATCAATGATCATACTTCAATTCATAAAAGATAACTTGAGGTTCAACCTCTCATCAAAATCAAGAGCAATGAACAAATGAGTTGCACCTGTATCGGTAATAGAAATCAAAGGAATAACATTAATATAACATGTACCTCGAATCAACATGTCTGTACTAGTAGTCTCTAATTCAGTCAAAGCAAAAACCTTCCCTCTAAACTGCATCTTCTTAGGCTTCTGGCAGTTAGTACTGAGGTAACCAACCTCGCCACAATTAAAACAAGTCAGACCATCATTCCTGCACTCTACAACATGGTGACCTATCTTTCCATATTTGAAACACATCAGAACCTTATTTTTACAATCAATAACATAGGGACCCAACTCGTAACACTTGAAACACTTGACAGAAGCGGGAGTCTCTCCCCCTCTTGGATTTTTATAACCTGAAGCTTTATGTTTCCTATTATAAGCTGGAGCACTATACAGCTACCCACAATCCTGAATTTTCCCTTTCCTTTCACTAAGACTCTTATAGAAGATCAGACTCTACTCTCCTCATCATAAATTCTACACTTATTCACTAGTATAGGAAATTAGAGAATCTCCTGATATCTAATACCTGCTTAATCTCTGGACGTAATCCATTCTCGAACTTGATGCACTTAGACCCTTCAGTTGTCGCACTATTATAGTATGGATAAAACTTCACTAGTTCTCTGAACTTAGCAGCATATTCAATAACTGTCATATTCCCTTGGTTTAGTCCAAGGAACTCAATCTCCTTCTTGTCGCACATATCCTCAATAAAGTACTTATCTAGAAATGCATCTCTGAATGCAACCCAAATGATCTCAGTCCCCACACCTTCCATCCTCTGACGTGCATTATCCCACTAGTCTTTGACCTCTTCTAACAACATATGCATACCGAATTACACCTTCTTAACTTTAGTGCAAGTCATCACTAAAAAAATATTCTCAATCTCTTTGAGCCATTCCTGTGCACCATATGGATCATATTTACCCTTGAATGTCGGTGGGTTATTTCTTTGGAACTTTCCCAATCCCTAAAATTCATCAATATCTCCTCCATCTTGGTTGTTCTAATTATTCTGAGCCATTGCTTGAGCCATCAACTCTAACACTTCATCAATTGCATTATTGTTTCTTCCTCCAGCCATATCTCTTCATATAGGCAAACAAAATTAGAAGAAATAAAGCATCAACAATGTTCACACACTAGTTGACTACCAGGGAACAAACAACTTTACAAAAACCTAGCCAGACAGACCAACATACTCTGATACCACTCATATAACACCCTAAATTCCCCATGCGTCAAATCATAATATAAATCAAATATTGATCATATACACACGTTTAGGATGTCACTCAACATCAAACAACACTTGTTTCATAACACTTATCATTTAAAATAAAACATTCAAGTACACCTGTCATCGTATGCTCACATTCACTTAGAGTATCATTGCAACAAAATTCATCAAATAAGCATGCTTAAAATTTTTTAAGTCTCATAAAAATACTTCACTTGAAATTAAAGCAAATATAACAAAAGCCTCCACAATCAACATAATTCAAAATGCCGATAGTATAAGGTCCAACTCTCACTTAACATACACATAATAATAAAATAACATCGTACACCTGTCCAGTGTTACATAATCAGAGAATTAAACCACATGAAATGAAATAAAACCAATGAAAGTAAGTCCAGGAGTTTTTTCCTACTCACATCATCAAACTCCACTCTCGAGTATCTGCAAGATGTCCATGGTAGACAACATTAAAGCAAGGGGGGGGGGGGGTGAGAATTCACTTTAATAAATTAAACGGTATAAGTTTCAAGGTAGAATACAAATGTCTACACATGTACTACTTCAATCACATAATCATATTCTCACACCCAACAAACCATCACATACAATCACAATCAAGCATATAACTAATTTATGCAATGCGACTCATGACAATAACTCGACTCATATGCACGTGTTACCATTTATGGATAATACAAGTCCATCTTGCTCCTCGATCCCTACCATAGGATCAAATTCCCTCTTGGAACCAGAGCACACCAAAATATCTACCATCACCATAGGTAACGCTTCATCGATTCCCATCAGAATTAGCTATTTGCTCCCAATCCCCACATATGACCAGAGCACAATAAAACCGAACCGAAGTTTGTACACCATGAATGTGTGACTTGATAACTTGCACTTACGCACATACACATATGGCCCCTCTCTTTACCGCACACCACACAAATAATACCAACAACATAATCATGATAGGCAAACATATCAACATATAATCACAACAAATATCACCATAACATTAATTGGTTGCACCATACACCATCATTCATCATTTATCAATGAACTTGATAAATCGATTAAAGTCATATTTAATCATCAAGTTACATCAAAGCAACAACAAGAAAATAGACAAACAATAGGCCAACAGTCAACAAACTTGAAAAAAATCGAAAATGACAATTAATTCCAGCAACTGGGCGAATTAGGACAGCATGACAGGCTGCCTTCCATCAACATGGCGTCCGTCAACAACCTCAAACACCAAGCTCGTCATCCCCATGTTGATTATCCCACAAAATTTTCCTGGGTAGCATGATGGGTTAGGCATGACACCCATTAGCACCTTCAAGGCCATGGCGACCTGGTCACCATACCAGTGGCACCCGCCATCGACCCGCACAATGCAAAGTTTCATTTTTTGTAGTGGAGTTCAATCCAGAACTCTATTTTTTTCATTCTAGGCACTCAAATCGATCAGAATACAATAGATAATCCATATATTAACATCCATTAACCTATACCTATCAATTGACATGCATAATCATCAATGATTTACCATATTTATCATGACTCCAACACCTTCAAAACTCAATAATGGAGTATACCCTAACATAAAACATCACAACATCATTCACCTAGCATTTCATATGAATTTCATCATGAAAAACATAATACAACATTAATTGATCATCAACTTTTAAGTTCACATCTAACCACAATAAAACATTCACAATCGCACAAAACTTATTAGAGGTTAATGACATATTATTCTACCCCTCATGCATATACCCATTAGAGAAGTAGTTCCCCCCTTACCTAGTTCTCCTAGCAACAATGCAAATTTTCTGATTTGAATGTTCTTCGCTCACTCTCTAATCTTCAAGTTCTTCCTTCTTCTTTTGTCTCTCTAAACCAATTTCACATACTGTCGAAAACCCTCTAAACCTAGGTTACCTATTAATTTATATAATTAGGTAATTATAATTAAAATTATAATTCTCTCCTCCTCTTACAATTATTCTCACTCCTACCCCCCTTTAATTCTCTTAGTTTCCACTTTTGGCTTAAATTCTATATTTTCTTAGTTTTATTAAATAAGTCAAATAAACTACTACTATTCAAATTAAAAGAAATCTACCAACCTCTCTCTCTCTCTCATATATATATATATATATATATATATATATATATATATATATATATATATATATATATATATATATATATATATATATATATATATATATATATATATATATATATATATATATATATATATATATATATATATATATATATATATATATATATATATATATATATATATATATATATATATATATATATATATATATATATATATACTCCCACCTAATAGGCACACACCGCCTAAGCTTCCTATTTATTTAATCATAATAGCATAATAATTAAATAAATCATGCCAAAGTCACAAATCAGTCAGTTAAAATAATTTAATTTAAAATGGTGTGTTACGCTGGTTTCGTATATGGGAATCCTTGTTGCCTCTTAAGGATGTTAAAAACGTTATATCCTTTCATGAAAATTCTTGTCGCCTCTTAAGCTCATTAAACATGATAAATCCATGAGAGAAATTCCTAGCATCAAAAGTTAGGATAGATACTAGCCCCAGGCGAAACCTATGGTGCCTTAGGGTAGGGTTATCAGGACTATACAAAGAGATCGTGACCATGATAAATCATAACAAAAGTAAAAGCATAGTGCGTGAAATCCCTTAAAGGCGATGTTGAAGGTTACATATAAGCCCCTGGGCCAAATTTCCATGGATAGTTACAAAAACGATGAAAAATAATAATGGGAGGGGGGTCTGCAATTCATTGACGCTCCTTAAGAGACAAATCTCTTCAGAACCATCCCTGACAGAGGTCATCACCATGTTTCCGCCTTCCTCTGGCTTGTTGCCCTTACGCTTAACTTTACTATCCAAAACAAGCAAGGCAACAAGTCTAGAGGATTGAGATATAACTTAGACATCCATAAACTTTCCATCATGAACGACCTTAAAAATGTCCATAAGGATTAGGTATAGCCCGCGGTGAAGAAAGGATATTTGTTCCTTGGCCCTTTCAAAGAAGATATTAGAGGTCCCCGCCAAATTTTCCTTCAAAAGAGAAACCTCGTCCTCTAACCTATTATGAGTATTTATTGCCTTTTCTAGGGATTCCCATCGATCGGGCACTGTGGTAGAGAAATACTGAGATTTGGAATCCATTTCCTGAAGTTTGTCTGACAAGATCAACTTCTTTGCTTGTAAAGTCTCAATTAGAGTCTTCCCTTTGGCCAAATTTCCTTGGTACTTGGTGAGCTTTACATTTTCTCCTTATTTTCCTTGGTGCACTGTCTAGGAAGCTAACCATGTCCATAGTTTTGATTATCATTGCCTGTACATTAAAAACTTCACCTTTGAATAGTTAGGTCTTAGTTTTGGTATTTCATGCTAACCTTCGACCCATAACTGTTGAAATTATGTGGTTAGATTCATTTTTAAACTTTAGGCAGGTTTGATATTTACATCTTCCGATTTGGCTGAGAAATGAAGCCTTTCAAAGCTTAACAAATGAGTTATACATCCCTGCGCTCGAAGGAAGAAGATGAAGCCATGTTTAAACATTCAAATATGAGTTTATTTTATATTTAGTGCAAGTTGTATAACCAAAAGATGAAACAGACCACCTCAGTGGTACAAACAGCACGCGCTAAACCCTTTCCATGTAGAAGGTCCCGGGTTCAAGCCCCAACGATACCTTTTGTTCATTTTTCATATTTTCTCACTTTGTCTTGTTTACAGGAAGCACACCTGGGCCTCCATAGTTGGGCTTCGACATTTTATGTTTTTGACCCCCTGCTTACTAACAAACAGGCCCTGGGCCCAAACACAAAATTGTTTTCTACACAAAAACTGTTTTAAACACAAAAACTGTTTTCTACACAAAAACACCAAAAATATTTAAATTATTTAGTTTATTTTATTTAACTTCTTACAATGAAAACGACCAAAAACATTTTCCTATTCATTTTCTTTTCTTTAACTTAATCTTAATTTTTCTTTAGTTTAATTAAATTTCCTTTTAGTTAAATAGGCCAAAATCGTTCTTTAACAAAATCAAAACAAATTCATTTTCTTTTCATTCATGTCTTATACATTATATTCATTTCAACTCTTATACATTATTCAAGTTCAATATGGTTGTAATAGATAATTATGTTTAATTTCTTGCAATCCCCATTTGTAAATTTGTACACCCCATCCCCAAGTGATGTAATAGCGTAGTAAATTTACTTTCCGCAATTTATCGCTTTCATATAAATGCTAGTAAATTAGGGTGTGCATGGCAAGACTAAAATCAATCCTAGACAACCCTAATCCAAGACAAAATCAAGCATGAAATACAAAACAATTTGCACACTTGCACCCCTAGGGTTAACTCCACTTGTTACCTTATGAAAAATGGTCATTGTAACGCGATGGGAGAACTGAATTGGTCATTTTGCGTTTGATCGCAAATGTTGCGATTTAGCAAGAGTCGCCACCGGCTTTTATTTTATCCAAAAGGAAAGGCTGAAAAAATAGGAAAGACCTTTGAGATGTTTTCTTGAGTTCGGGGGGTAGATTATGAAAAGGGAAGGTATTAGCACCCTTTTCATCCATAGTTATCTACGAGCTCTTAGTTGCTTGCTAGATCACTTGCTTTTGTTTGAAAATGTGCTTTTTGTGGTTTTTGAAAGTATTTTGAAAAGGCGCCATCGTTTAGGCAAACTTTGTAATGATTCTCGTTTGTAAGAATGTATACAAAAGTGTTGATCTTTTGAAAATTTTTTCAAGTTTGAAAGATGTTTTTTTGGTGTTTGTTTTGAAAATAGCAAGGATGTTTTGGTTTAAAAAATGAGCAAGCAACTTAGGAACATTCTACCTACTCAAAAGTCTTTCATGTTTATTTCCTCTTTCCTTTGACATTGTTATCTTACCATTAATTTGATAAGTAACCCTATCTTTGGATGTGAAAGGGACGAGCGCGGGTCATCGTATAATCATAAGATGCAATGCTGTGAGACATCTTAGCATTTTTCTTAAGGGGCTAAGATTATTTGTAAGGAAACATTCAAAGCGTCATCGAGGGACTATGATCTTGTATTTTTTTCGATTGTCTTTGCTAAGGAATCTCATATGCATAACATGACCATTTTCTTAAGGCAACAAGTGGAGTTAACCCTAGAGGTGCAAGTGTGCAAGTGTTTATTTTTCACGCACTATTTTGTCTTGGATTAGGATTGTCTAAGATTGACTTTTATCTTTCCATACACACCCTAGTTACTAACATTTGCATTTGAAATCGTTAAATTGCGGAAAATAAAGTCTTACACTATTACATCGTTTAGGGGATGGGGGTACAATTTACAAATGGGGATGAAATAGGAACTTAAATATTACAACCATATCAAATGACAATGAAGGAAATGTAAAAACAGTGTAAAAAGAAAGAAAAATTGCATTTTAAACTATTATGTGTCGACACAAGCTCCTATGCATCGACACATAACTTTCCTTGCCCTTGTATTGCCAAATAAACTCAGTATGAGTCGATACATAATGGTATGTGTCGACTCATACACTGCATGTGTCGACTCATACGTGCTTTGTGGCGACTCATACACTCTTTTTCCTTCTGTTTTGGGCATGTACAACAGTATGTATCAACTCATAAGGCTATGTGTCGACTCATACTATCATTTTTCACTAAGATGAGTCGACTCATACAGGTATGTGTTGACTCATACTGTCATTTTTTACTTCAACATTGTTTTGCTGCATACGTGGGTTAGTTCTCAACACATAAATAAAAAGAATGGAAGACAAACAAAAGGTTAGCTTCAAAGGCAATGGTTACTACATTTTATCTTCAAAAATGAATCACTAATGATGCTTGAAATGAAGAATTAAAGTCAAGAAACTTACCTTGGAGTTGGATTTTATACTCTGAGCTTGAGTTGTTGTCTTGACTTTTCTTGAACTTAAAAAAAAAGAGGTGTTATAGAAGCTTGTTCTTGAGTTTGAACAACTTCTAGGTGATGTATGTGAGGTGCTTAGATGTTTGGGTAGAACTTGCAAGATATGTAGAGTTCTAGGATTTGGATTTCAAAGCTGAAGAAATGGAAGCTTTATGGACTTTTATGGCTTTTGTAAATATGAGATTTTGAGGGTTTATCAACAAAACTTATGGCTTTTCTCTCTATTTTCTGACCCCTTTCGCTTACCAATGCTTCTTCTATTTATAGGCAAGAGGTTTGTGCATATGAGTTGATTAGGTTTGCAAGACATCATGTTATGGTTTGGTTGGATTACAAAGATCAAACTATGTCAAGTACTCCATAGTCCCAAGGTGAAGTACCAAAGTTCTTGGTATAGAAGAGCTACTTCCCATGATTTATGGTGGAGTATAATCAACAACAAGAAAGGTATGGGCTCAAGATAAACTTTGTACAAAAAGCTTGCTTTTCAAGAATATCAATGGTGCCTTTATGCCATAAATAGAAAGATCTTTTGGACAATGGTTTAAACACTTTGGTAATAGCTCAAGAGTGAGTGTAAGCATTAAATTATGATGAGATTTGCAAACAAAGAGGCATGTAACATAATATTATACAGCAAATCAAAAGGGTTTTGCTATGTGTTCTTCACTAAAATGACTTACAATTCAATAATGGATGCTCAACTTCATGCCCTTGAATCTCCTAGCTCAAATATGATAAATTCATGCCCTTGGATGTTTCGGAAATCTTGAAACACCCTATACAACTTTCATGTTGACCATTTTTGTTAAATCAAATCATAACTTGATGAAAATTGGCCAAGAAGTTGGGATAAAAACCTGACCAAAACTGCTGAAAATTTCTCTAAGTGTTTTATTCAAAAATTCCATGACTTCATGAATTTATAACTTAAAATACAAGCATTTCTAAGAAGAGTTGTGTAAAGAAATATTTTAGATCTCATTTAGACCTACAACTTTCATGTTGAAAGTTTCCCTTGAATCATCTTGCATCATGGTGAAAAAATGGCTCAAAGTTGTGAAAAAATATGAAGTTTCCAACGCTTAGAAAAATTTCTAAGTTTGGAAACTTTGACTTTTCAAAATGAAATCTTGAATTTTTGATTTCTTGATGAACAAGTTTCATATTTTGACATGTTTTGATGAATTGTGATCTTTGACACTTGATTTTGACCAAAAAGTCAAAGTTTGACTTTTCAGTATGCAGTTGATTTTTGATTAGTTGATTGAAAATCAACTATCAATTGATCTCGAGGGATGTTTTGAGTCATGCAATTAGGTCAAAATGATGCAATTGAAACCTTGAGATCATGTCTCAAACCAATTAACCATTTGTTAGGTCAAAAATCAGAAATTGCCCTTTCTCAATCAAAACCCTAATTTTGACCATTTTGCCCTTTTGATGATCTGATCAAATTTCTTGAGGAATTGCGGTCCAAACTTGATCAAATTACATATAGGAGTTTACAAATTATGATGTTTGACTGTAAATTGGACACCGTTGACCTTTTCCCCAATACAACTGATATTTAGGTCAACTGCTTAATTGACTGGGCAAAAATGTGATCCAAGACTTGAAACTTGATATGAGCAATCTTGGGGGTCCATAATGATCTATGAAAGTAATATAAGGCATTAAAAGTTCAATTACCCTTGTTCAATCTCAAACCCTAATTTCAGTCATCAATGCTTAAGGAGGTGTCTTGAGCTGATCAATCCTTGTACAGTCTTGAACCAAAGGAGATTTTGTGAGAAAATGCTTGATAAATGAGAGGGAAACTTTTGGGGTACAACAGATGCCCCTGTTCAATCTTCTTAAACCTGAAGAGTTAGATTGGCGGATCCACCATTCATGACTTGAACGTGGAAGATGATTGGACACTAGAGTGCCCAGAAATTTGCACTCGAAGATGAAATGGGAATGGGCTTATAGATGCCATTTGGAGGAATGATCGAGATTTGTCAGAGATGAGCTTGTAGATGCCATCCAAGGGTGATTGTTGATAGAGAATGGACTAAGTCTGAACTTGATTTCAACTGGAAAGGAATCAGAATAAATCTTTGGAGCGACTTATCTGACCCAAAAGAAGTCTTGTATGTTGTTTGACTGGGAAGAATTAGAATAAATCTTGGAGCGATTTATCTGAACCAGAAGTGATCCTTTGGAAAGTATCAGGATAAACCGTTGAGGGATTTAAACTGAACCAAAAGAGATCTTGAATATTCTTTAACTGGAAAGAATCAGAGTAAATCTTTGAGCGATTTATCTGAACTAGAGAAAGTGTCTGCGGGAAAGAATCAGAATAAACCGTTGAGAGATTTAAACTGAACCGACAGGGGTCTAGAGAAGAATCAGAACAAATCATTGGAAGATTTATCTGAACCAAAAAAGACGTCTGCAGGAAAGAATTAGAATAAACCATTGAGAGATTTAAGCTGAACCGACAGGGATCTGGAGAAGAATCAAAACAAATCATTAAAAGATTTATCTGAACCAGAAAAGACATATGCGGGAAAGAATCAAAATAAACCGTCGAGAGATTTAAACTGAACCGGCAGGGATTTGGAGAAGAATCATAATAAATCGTTGAGAGATTTATCTGAACCAGAGGAAACATCTGCGGGAAAGAATCAAAATAAACTGTTGAGAGATTTAAGCTGAACCGACAGGGATCTGGAGAAGAATTAGAATAAATCATTGGGAGATTTATCTGAACCAGAGGAATCAACTGCATGAAAGAATCAGAATAAACTGTTGAGAGATTTAAGCTAAACCCGAGGAAACATCTGCGGGAAAGAATCAAAATAAACTGTTGAGAGATTTAAACTGAACCGACAGGGATCTGGAGAAGAATCAGAATAAATCATTGAAAGATTTATCTGAACCAGAAAAGACGTCTACGGTAAAGAATCAGAATAAACTATTGAGAGATCTAAGCTGAACCGACAGGGATCTGGAGAAGAATCAGAACAAATTATTGAAAGATTTATCTGAACCAGAAAAGACGTCTGTGGGAAAGAATCAGAATAAACTGTTGAGAGATTTAAACTGAATCGGCAGGGATCTGGAGAAGAATCAGAATAAATCGTTGAGAGATTTATCTGAACCAGAGGAAACATCTGTGGGAAAGAATCAGAACAAACCATTGAGATATTTAAGCTGAACCGGAGGAAACATCTGCGGGAAAGAATCAGAATAAACCGTTGAGAGATTTAAGCTGAACCAAAAGAGGTCTTGAATATTCTTTAACTGGAGAAAATAAGAGTAAATCTTTGAGCGATTTATCTGAACTAGAGAAAGCATCTTCTACATAGATGGTTGACCAATCCTTTCTTGGGAATTGATCTGTATTTGAGTTGCTGAAAATTTGACGATAATTTTCTGTTGATTGATCTTTCCTGAAAACATGAAAGGTTAGTTGTATGAAATGTCATGATGTATGAAATGCATGGTACAATGACGTTCTCAAAATAAATGAGATTGTGTCGTATGTATCTGTGTTGTCAATGCTATGATGTATGGATACATTAATTGTTATGCCACGGTATTGCTGGAGTCAGGGAGAATAAATCCCTGAGCATTACTGAGAATGAGGAGTGCAAGTATTCATGTTTTGAAGTGTTGATGAGTTTCCATTTGTTATAGAAATAAACTCTGTTGTGTAAGGTAAACATCGCATATTGCTTGTAGACCTAGTGAAATCCTGTTGGGGAATCCTGAGAAACTGGGCGACTTTCATTGGGGAATCTTAGGAGCGGTAACTGGAAGTTTTGTTCTGTCTGGGATGTGAGAGATCTCTATATCATTAAGCTGCATACTGGAGATATGTTAGCGATCCTGTAGTGGGATGTTCTATTTTCCGCTCTTGCTGGAAAAAGTACCTGTGGGGGATTTTATGGAATAGTCTAAAGATATCATCCTATTTCTTAAAGCCATTAACGACTGTCTTTCTATTTTCTGTTCTCCTTTTTGCTCATTTGTAAACAGTAGTTACATTCAAATGCATATGTTCAAAAATAAATCATTGGACGCTATTGTAAACAAAACACAGAAATAAAGAAAAACAGAATAATTTTTCACTTTCAAAGGAATATCTTTGTATTAACTTGAATAAGTATTTTTGTACAACGAGACGAGCATTCTAGTAAGAGAATATCATTATAAAAAATGGAAATTGATACAAAGAAAAGATAGCTATGTGAAATGATCCCATGGGGTTCCCATTCTGCTATAGCCTTCGTGTCTCCGAGTGTCTTGTCCACTTGCTGCCTTGTCCGAAGTTGATTGGATTGATTAGACCCGTTTGAGCTTGTCAGTCGATGCTAAAGGTTGTCTGTAAGGTGATCCAACGGGACATAGTCATACGCTTTCAATCCCTAACTTTTTCCTGGACCTCCCTTTCGGGTTTTCAGTCCACCGGGATACTCTTTTTTGCCCAAGCCGCCCTTTCGGGTTTTCAGCTTGTCGGGTGTACAAATTTTTTTGTATTTTATCCCTAATTTTTGCCCGAACCTTTTTAGTTCTCCGGGATGCCCTTGTTTTGCCTAGGTGTGTCAACCTAGTGGGTCTCTATTCATGTGTAGTATCTTTTGACTATGTCCGCGTTTACAGGGTGCAGAAGGTCGTCGCCATCCATAGTGGTTAGGATCATTGTTCCACCAGATAATATGCTTTTGATCACAAATGGTCCCTCGTATGTAGGGGTCCATTTGCCCCTGGGATCACCTTGTGGCAATATGATATGCTTGATTGCCAAACCACCAACCTGATATACCTGACGCCTGACCTTTTTGTTAAAAGCTTTAATCATACTTTTTTGGTACATATGGCCATGACAGACAACTGTAAGCCTCTTCTCATCAATTAAGTTCAACTGGTCAAGTCGAGTTTGGATCCATTTATCTTCATTCATCCCTGCATCCTTTATGATTCCCAGAGAAGGTATTTGGACTTCAATTGGTAGAACAACTTCCATGCCGTATACCAAGGAGAAAGGAGTTGCCCCTGTTGATGTACGCGCCGTGGTACGGTAACCGTGGAGAGAGAATGGTAGCACCGCATGCTAGTCCTTGTAGGTTACTGTCATTTTTTGTATGATCTTCTTGATGTTCTTATTTGCGGCTTTGACAACACCGTTCATCTTTTTCCGGTAAGGAGAAGAATTATGGTGCTGGATCTTGAATTGCGCGCACAATGCGGTGATCATAGTATTGTTGAGATTCGTACCATTGTCTGTGATGATTCTCTCTAGGATACCGTACCGAAAAATGAGATTCCGTTTGATGAATAGGGCCACAACAATCTTGGTAACAGAAGTGAAAAAAGCTGCCTCAACCCACTTCGTGAAGTAGTCAATGGCCACCAAGATGAAACAATGTCCATTAGAGGCTGTAGGTTTGATTTCTCCAATCATATCTATTCCCCATATCGCGAATGGCCAGGGAGAAGTCAGGATGTTTAGAGGCACTGGAGGTATATGCACTTTGTCAGCGTAGATCTGACACTTGTGACAGGTTCGTGAATGCTGATAGCAATATACTTCCATGGTAGACCAGTAGTACCCTGCCCGTAGGATCTTTTTAGCCATCGTGTGCCTGCTAGAGTGGGTGCCAAAAGTGACTTTATGTAGATCAACCATGATCTTTTTAGCCTCAGCCTTGTCTACGCAACGAAGCAAAACAGAGTCATGGTTGCACTTGTAGAGAATGCCATTACTAAGGAAGAACTTAGCAGAGGATCTCCTTAAGAACTTCTTATAATTGACTGAAGCTCCCTCCAGATATTCTTGGGCTTCGAGATACCTCCTAACTTCATGGAACCAAGGCTGGTCCACTACTTCTTTAATATCGATCTCGTGACAATAAGCTGGTTCATCCATCCGCTCAATGGTGATCTGGGGAGCCTCATTACCCCACTTGAGTTTAAACATAGATGACATAGTGGCTAGCGCGTCTTCTAGTTGATTTTCCTCTCGTGGAAAATGCTCAAAGGTAATTTCCTCGAAATGTGGGATTAATGTCAACACATGTTCTCTGTAGGGGATGAGGTTAGGGTGCTTCATGTCCCATTCTCCTTTGATCTGACTGATGAATAAGGCTGAATCTCCAAATACACTTAAGGACTTGATTCCCAAATCAATGGCAACTTTGAGACTAAAAATACACGCTTCGTATTCTGCCATATTATTAGTACAGTTGAAACAAAGTCTTGCAGTGAAGGGAGTATGAAATCCTTCAGGGGATATGATTACAACACCATTGTCATTGTCGAGTGTGTTGGAGGCTCCGTCAAAAACCAAGGTCCATCGGGATCCTTGTTCAGGTCCGTCATATGGTCTGAGTTCTTCACAATTGTTTACCATCATGATGTCTTCATCTGGGAACTCGAATTTCATGGATTGATAGTCATCCACAGCTTGATGAGCAAGGTGATCGGCTAGCACACTTCCCTTTATTGCTTTTTGGGTAGTGTACTGAATGTCGTATTCAGTCAAGATCATCTGCCATCTTGCTATTCTCCCAGAGAGAGCAGGCTTCTCGAATATGTATTTAATTGGATCCATCTTGGATATCAATAAGGTTGTATGGGTCAACATATAATGTCTTAGCTGGCGAGCAGCCCATGCCAGAGCGCAACAAGTTTTCTCGAGTTGTGGATATCTGTTTTCACAGTCGGTAAACTTTTTGCTTAGGTAGTAAATAGCATGCTCTTTTCGGCCAGACTCGTCATGCTGCCCCAGCACACACCCCATTGAATTTTCCAAAACAGTTAGATATATGATCAAAGGTCTTCCCTCGACTGGCAGCATCAAAACATGAGGCTTTTGTAGGTACTCCTTGATCTTGTCGAAGGCAGCTTGGCACTCATCATTCCATTTGACTACTTGATCTTTCTTCAGTAATTTGAAGATTGGCTCACAAGTAATGGTTAGGTGAGAAATGAATCTGGCAATGTAGTTTAGCCGTCCTAAGAATCCTCTGACTTCCTTCTTGGTGCAAGGAGCAAGCATTTCTTGTATTGCTTTCACCTTGGCAGGGTCCCCTTCAAGACCTTTACCGCTGATGATGAAGCCTAGGAGTTTACCGGACCTCACCCCAAATGTGCATTTATTCGGGTTCAACCTTAGCTTGTATTTCTTTAGCCTCTCAAATAGTTTCTGCAAATGGTCAAGAGGTTCCTCTTAAGTTTGAGATCTAGCTATCATGTCATCCATGTAGACCTCTATTTCATGATGGATCATGTTGTGAAATAGAGCTACCATGGAGCGCTGATAAGTTTCCCCAGTGTTTTTCAACCCGAATGGCATAACCTTGTAACAGAAAGTGCCCTACTGTGTGACGAAGGTCATTTTCTCCATGTCCTCAGGTGCCATTTTGATTTGATTGTAGCATGAGAAACCATCCATAAATGAGAACACTTTATGGTGTGCGGTATTGTCAACCAAAATATCGATATGGGGAAGTGGGAAATCATCCATAGGGCATGCCCTATTCAAATCCTGGTAATCCACACACATGCGCACTTTGTCGTCCTTTTTAGGCACCGGAACAACATTGGCGACCCATTGTGGATAGGAGGTGATGGCTAAGAATCCGGCATTGAATTGTTTCATGACTTCAGTCTTGATCTTCTCTGACATGTCTAGCCGCATGCGACGAACTTTCTGTTTTACCGGAGGGCAGTCTTCTTTTGTTGGTAGACGGTGGACCATGATATCAGCATCAAGTCCAGGCATGTCTTCGTATGACCAATCAAAGACCTCAACATAATCATGTAGCAACTAAGTTAAACGCTTCTTGACACTAGGTTCCAGATTGGCACCCACCTTGACTTCTTTCTTGTCCTCTTCGGTACCTAAGTTAACTGTGTCCACTGGTTCTTCGTGGGGTTGTATGGTCCTTTCTTCCTGTTGTAGTAACCTGGCTAGTTCCCCTGGCACATCAAAATCTTCCTCACCTTCATCTTCGGCTTGGTAGATTAGATTTTCAAAGTCACAATAGGCCATAGCAGAATCATTACCCATGGGATCCTGAGTGGATGTAGATCTGCATTTCGATATGTGAGTGTGTGTAAGAGCATAGCTATTATTGAAAAACAAAAATGTAGAAAAAGAAAAACAAAGAGCATAAATTTTGTATGCAAAAACGTCCATGATTCATTGATGACATATGAAAATAAAGTAAAAACCCTTACAAATGGACCGTTGTGCCTCGGGTAAGACACAAGGTTTTAAAAGTCTGAATTATTTAATTATTACAAGTCCGACAAAAATTTAAAGACAATTACTGTTGGATAAAAGTAATTGGGACAAAATCTTTGGCTTCCCAGTTGGTGAGTCCTCCGTTGATGGTTGAGAAGATCCATTATTACAGGTCGTAGCTGTCATCACTATTCTCCATTGCGTTGACTCCGTGGTTGCTGATCCGCAAAGGTGGTCCCCTGGCACGAGCATGACGAACATCTTTCTGGGCTCCTGAAGTGAAACCCAAACAAAATTTTTCAGACTTGTAGGGAATGTTTGGGAGATGACCCCAAATAGTACACCTACCTTCTTCGACTACTGCCTTGACATCTTTCAGTGAAGACATCTTTAGCGGAGGTCTGATAATATTTGGGACTTGGGAAACAGTCTTGGTTGTTGCAACTGTTTGTGGGACTTCCTCGAAATGCTAACACGGAGTTTCAATGAATTCACCATACAATTCCACATATCTGAAGAAGTTTAGGTGACTGACCATATATTCCTCCTCTCCATGGACAGTAATGATTTTTCCCTTGGTTGGGTATTTCAGCATCTGATGTAATGTAGAGGTGACGGCACCAGTGTCATGAATCTAAAGTCGGCCCAATAAAAAGGAATAGGAAGGGATAATGTCCATCACGTAGAAAGTTGAATCAAAGGTTTGAGTTCCAACTTTAATGGGGATGTCTACCTCCCCATGTACCATTCACTTCAAACCGTTGAAGGCCCTTACCACTATGTTGCTGGGTTTTAAGGTCAAACCTTCACAGTCGAGTCTATCCAGAGCTTTCTTAGGTAGCACATTCAAAGATGAACCAAGATCAACCAGGACATGGGCCAAAGTGGTGACCCTGCATTCGACAGATACATGCAACGCCTTGTTGTGTTTCCTCCCTCTAGGTGTCAGGTCAGCATCAGAAAAGTCTAAACCGTTATCAGCGGTCAAACTGGCCACACAGTCTTGAAATTGGTCAGCAGAGGTTTCCTGTGGCACATGGGCAGTTTTAAAAAATTTCACCAAGGCCTTTGCATGAACCTCGGAGCACAACAGTAAAGCTAGTACATAAATCTTTGACGGAGTCTTCCCTAGCTATTCGACTACGTTGTAGTCGCTTCTCTTTATAATTTTCAGAATTTATTTCATCTACTTCTTGGAGGCTTATGGGATAGATACTGATTGCACCTTCATCTGGACAGGCTCAACCAGAAAGCCTTTTCCCCGAGTCTCGGTCGACTCGGCGGTAGGGGTGTCAGTAGGGGTAACCATAGGGACTGTAGTAGTAGTAGTGTCAACAGGAACAAAAGCAGGGATGATCACATGACCGGTAACAGTTTTTAGAGGAGAAATATGGGGAGAATACTCTTTCACTTCGGGTTATTTTGCTAGTTCCCGCAATGTTGCCGATATTGGGGTTAGCCTTCTCAAAAATTTAGTCTTCAATAGCCAGCCAATCCTGTTTGACGTCGTGATAGTAGACGTCCCCCCATAGTTCCATGGGACAATTTTATCTGAGGAGTACGGGATCGGCCCTAGCATAGTAATTATCAGTGGAGTCACCTTAGGAACGAATGTAATCCTAACGGGTCTTTTGGTGGAGACCCTGGAAGGATTGGCGGAAATGGTTATTATTGAAACATCATTGTAAGAAATGGTTGGAACAGGAGTCTTTTCAAACAAAATCTCTTTGTCATCCATCAGGCGCTGAACACATGCTTTCAGTAAATGACAGCCAGTTGGTAGGGATAAACAAAGGTGGCAGCCTTCGCCACAGCCTAGAAATAAACCGGCCTTCAACATGTTTCTTTTATCAGTCGGGAGAGGAGTAACAAGTTCATCAATAATAGTAACAAACACATCATCTTCAACAACGTTAACATCACAACCATGCTTGGGCATAGGAGTGGTGATAACATTTGGGATCTTAGGAGCATCAAATTCAATTTCTTTTGCCTCGAGAAGGTCTTGCACCTTGTTTTTCAAAGCCCAACAGTTGTTGGTATCATGGCCTGGAATTTTTGAATGGTAAGCACAATGAGCATTAGGGTTGTAATGAGGAGAGGCGGTGTTGGGATTCTTCGGGGCTTCCTTCAAAGTTACCAGATTAGATCTCAACAAATATGGCAGGACTTGAGACATCTTCATATTTATCCAGGTAAATTATCTTACCGGTCTTTCCGTTCTAGGCTGGTTGTTCCTTTGTTGAGTAGGTGCAGGCTTAGGGATCATGACGGCCCCTACCGTTGGACAACGTTCAGTTCTATCTTGATTCCTTTGAGGATACACAACACCAACTTCTTTCTTCCCAATAAATGTTTTTCTCACGGCACTGGAGGATGCGTCCTTTTAGATCTTCCCACTCTTAATCCCAACTTCCACTCTTTCCCCGGTCAAGATTAATTCAGTGAAGCCTGCTGAGGAGCTTCCAATTAGATGATTAAAGAAAGGACCAGATAGGGTACCCAAAAACATGTTTACTAGTTCTCTGTTAGACAGGGGAGGCTGGACTCTTCCTGCTAAGTCCCTCCATTTCTGAGCGTAGTCTTTGAAACCTTTGCTTGAACTCATAGCCATAATCTGGAGCTGAGTACAGGTGGGAGCAAGGTCTGTGTTGTATTGATACTATTTATAAAAAGCGATGGCCAAGTCTTCCCAATTATGGATATTGGCCCTCTCCAGTTGATAGAACCAATATAGCTGAGTCCCAGATAGACTATCCTGAAAGAAGTGGACCCACAAATCTCTATCGGCAGTGTGAGGCTGTATCTTCCTCACATAAGATCGGAGGTGCATCTTGGGACACGAAACCCCTTCGTACTTAGAAAACACTGGTGCCTTGAACTTTGGTGGAATAACAATCCCAGACACTAAACCCAGCTCTTCAAAGTCTATCCCAGGCACTTTCAGAATCTCCATTGCACTTAGACGTTCTTCCAGATGTTTGTATTTATCGTCAACCGAAGGATACTGCTCTTCAGAGTAATCATCGTCTTCTTCCTCTTCAGATTCTGGATGGGAAATCACTTCCTTGTTTTTCCCTTCTTGATTATCCTTTTCACTAGATGATGTTGCGAAGTCTAGGGTCCGTCTGGCTGGCCCCGGGAACCTTCTCCATAGATTGAAAAAACCGGTTGATTTCTTTGTTTTCTTCTTCTTTTCTTCGATCAACAAAGTTTTCAAATCCTCTTGCCCTTTTTCCAAAGTCAAGAACATTTGTTGAAACTGAGCATTCTGCGCCTGAAGATCTTTTAATGTCTGCTCAAGATCCATCTTACTAAAAAAATAGTAGAAAGATAAGGAGACCTGTGGTAACAAACCTGTTTATGTGATGATGAATGAAGATGCATATGCAATGATTTCAAGGAAATTAGAGATTTAAATTTGCTTTAGACCAAAAAAGGAACACACATTATATTAATAAATCAAAGTTTGAGTACATCATGCCTCTTTGGGCTTACAATGAAAGAAATAAAATACAAAATTCTAAGACAAAAAAGTTGAACGCATCCTCTTTGGTGCGATGTAGGCATTCAGGCTCCACTCTTCATGAAGCTGCATGGTGAGCTCCAGAACCTTCTTCTTGCTGGCGTAGAATTAGTCCTCGAAAGTGTCTCACTCCCCTTTGAGTTGTATCCAATCCCTTTGCAAGTCTTCGAGAGAGGTGGGCATGTTAGGATGAAGGATAGTGTATGGGAAATCTCCTTCCACAACAGGCTCTATGATAACTGGAAGAATAGAGGGGTAAGGCATCATAAGACTTTGAGCATAAGCTCGTACCCATTTGAGATAAGGCTCAAGAGGGATGGAATTCTTGTGCCCCAGTGTCTTGCTATTAACTCTATGTACCATGCCCCAAGCTCGCATGAACCTTTTGCGGTAATCCTGAGCATCATTCTCGTAGTCGAAGACGACTCCTTGAATAAGTAAATCATGAGGACCATTCCTTCTTGCATATCCAAACTGTCATAGTGCCAAACAAGGATTGTAAGTGATTCCTCCCCTAATGCCTAAAAGAGGGACATTAGGGAATTCTCCGCATCGATCAATGATGAAAACATTCTTCGAGAAATGGGGACACCAATGAATGCCTGTGTGATACGGTGGGAGAACTGACTTGAAGGTTTTGCATTTGTGTTTGCAAATGTTGCGGTTTAGCAAGAGCCGCCACCGACTTTTCTTTTATCCAAAAAGGAAAGGTGAAAAATCATAGGAAAGACCTTTAGATATGTTTTTGAGTTCGGGGGATAGATTATAAAAAGGTAAGGTATTAGCACCCTTTTCATCCATGGTTTTCCATGGGCTCTTAGTTACTCGCTAGATCACTTGCTTTTGTTTGAAAAATATGCTTTGTGTGGTTTTTGAAAGTATTTTGTAAATGGTTTTCTTTGTAATGGCTCTCGTTTCTATAAGAACGCGTACAAAGTGTTGTCTTTCGAAAATGTTTCAAAATGAAAGTGTTGGTGTATAAAATGTTTTTATTGTGAGCAAGCGAGCAACTAAGAGCGAATCTACCTACTCGAAAAGTCTTAAGTGCGCTTTTCCTTCTCCTTTAGATGTGTCTATCTTACCATTGATTTGGTAAGAAGCCCCATTGTTGGATGTGAAGGGATGAGCGTTGGGATGTTTGTATAGTCATAGAAGGCAACATATGGGACATTTTAGCAATGTTGTTTAGGGACTAGATCGTTTACCAAAGGCAACATTGAGGGTCATCGAGGGACTACGATCTTTTATCGAGGGTCTTTGTTAAAACGCCCATGTTCGAGGGACATGACTATTTTTCCGATAGGCAACGAAATGGGATTACCCTAAGGGTGCATGTGTAAATAGTGTGTTAGTTTGCATGCATTTTGTCTTGTATTTGAAAGTCATCTATTTGTTGATTTTATCTTTCCATACATCCTATTTACTAGCAATATATGAAAAGCAAGTAAGAATGTGAAAAATAAAATCTAAGATATTACATCGCTTTAGGGGGATGGGGGTGCATATTTATGAATGGGGTTGCAAGTAAAATTAAATCCTAAGTTACTATTACAACCATATCGAAATGGGTCAGAATGTGCAAGAAAAGTAAATTGCTTATTTATTTAAGAAAAGAAATAAGTTTAGTTTAAGAAAATATTTTTTTGGTCTTTTGTTTTAACAAATAAAATAAAGCATGAAAAAAAAAGTTTTTGGTGTTTGTTGATTAATGAAATAGAAAGTGATAGCAAAAATAGTGAGAAAAAGAAAAAGAAATAGAATCAGCGTATTACTGATTAAAGGAGGTCAGAAGTTCTGACTCTGGCGTACTGCAAAAAAGAAATCCTATTAGTGAAAAAAATAAGTAAAGTCAGAAGTTCTGAGTCTACTGGGAGCATATTAGCTTTCAGAAGTTCTGATACCACCGGTAACAGAGTAGATTTCAGAAGTTTTGATACCACTGGCAATAAAGTGGATTTCAGAAGTTCTGATACCACAGGAAGAACTTGGTCTCTCTCTCCATGCTAGTCAGAACATCTGCAACTTGGTCATTTCTCCACAAAATAGAAGATGTGCATATGGCAGTTATGGCAGGTTTCATAGCATTTCAGAAACAAGAAATATCAGAACTATAAATCAGAGGCAGGTGTGAATTTGCTAATCCTAATTCCGAGTTCTAATTTCTTCTAGAAGTTCTGAACTGATTTATTCCATACTTAGGCAGACAAATATATGAAGCCTCAGAATATGTACAACGTCAGAAACATGATGTCTACATTGTATTTTTGAACATGAAAATCCGGTAATGCTTAAGTAACGTGATAAGAGTCAACATAAGCTTACCTTGCAGCTGGAGGAGATTCTGTGAACTGGAGATTGGTCCTGAAATCTGGTGATGTTCTGAGAAACTTCTTCACGTACTCAGCAGGATGGAAGTTTTCAACTTTTGGAACAGCCAAGGGGTGATATTCTGACTTCTTTGAGATGGAGGTGAATGGAGAGTGTATGGCAGTATGAATACAAAAGTTAGAATAGCTTCTAATATGTGAATCAACAATTATGGGGATGGTTTTAGTCAAGGAACAATGGAGTTTTGATGCTAAAATCAAATGCTAAGGTTTTGTATTTTGGTGTTTACAACTTTTCAGATTCTTGGGATTTTTACAGGGATTCAAGGCTTTTTCTTTCTTTTGGTGATTCTCTCTTTCCAAAAACCAACCCCTTGAACGTGTGATGGAACAAACTATTTATAGATGGATTTGCTGTGGTTTTTTTGGGGAAAAACAAATGAGTTTTAAACATTTTTGGCATACTGTACCTTTGTTTTTTAATCACAGTTTTCGTAGGCTAATTTGGTGCAAGAAAAACACAAGCGTGGACTGGATTAGCAGCACCTTGGAGTGTTGTGGCAGCTGGTTGCAGGATTGTGCCATAGCAGGGCAGAAGGTTACTCAAACGAGGTTTTGGTGATGTTCTGATCGTAGAAGATCAGAAGCGTAACCTCCAAATGATGAAGGGGCATCTTCTGACCGGAGCGTTGAACATAGCCTCCATATGCTGAAGAATCATGTTCTGACTGAAGCATCATGTTCTGACCAAAGAGCATCGCTTCTGCATGTTCTGATTGATGCGTCATGTTCTGAACCGTGTTTGCAACTTCTGACTGCACTTTCATAGAGGCTGGCTCAGAAGTTATGAAGTGTCATATTCTCTAGACACTTAGAAAATTTTCTAAATGTTTAAAAATTTTGATTTTCAAAGTAACTCATGACTTTTGATTTTTGATGAACCAATTTAATGCCTTAATGAAATATGATTCTTGGAACTTGATTTTTTAATTTAAAAGTCATAGTTTGACTCCTTTGGTGTGTAAATGACCATTTTCCCTTGTGAACGATTCTCTTGGAAAATTTGTAATTTCAGATTTGCAATTGGATGGAAGCAAACTTGAGGATCCCGGGTGATTCCTTGAGAAATGAGAGGGCAAATTTTGGGGTACAACAACCTGAATGTGTAAGAGTCATAAACCTTTGAGACCATCTCAAACCCTGTTCATTCTTCAAGACGGACCGGGGTAGGTGTGAAATAAACCACCTAGCCAAAAGAGGAGTGCAGCACATAAGGGTTCCTCTCCTCTTTACAGTGCGAGTATGCAACGAATGTAGGACATCTCCAAGCAGAGTATGTACTAGATTATGTGACAGGAAAATCTTAACCGCATTCACGTCTATGAGTTGGTCCAGATTAGGAAACAATACCAAACCATATATGAGAAGGGCTAATACCTCTTCAAAATTCTTTTAAGTCCAAGGTATCCCAAAAATGATGAGCTTTCTCGAACAAGAACTTAGCCAAAAAACCCTTGACACCTCTCCGGGTTTCCCAATTTGCTACTACGTCAGACCATTGTAAGGACAAAGCTTTGGAAATATCTTCAGGTTTAGGATCTCTTTCCAACCATTGAAGGATACCTCATTAAGGATAGGCACCCCCAACAGCAGATAAAACTCCTCCATAGTAGGAACTAACTGATAATCAGGAAAAGTGAAGCAGTGATGTAGAGGTCAAAGAATTGAAAGAGTACTTTTAACATTTCTTCATAAGGGTTTAAAGTGAACAAGCTGAGAACTCTACCATGTCTTTCAGTGAATGGAGAGCTTTCAGGAACCCTTGATATCAAATCCTTGAGCTGAGGAGGTACTTTTACCAGACTGACTTGGATAGTGAATATGCGGGCGAGAGCCATGTCCTATAAAACAAGACAAAAATAAACCCTAAGAATCCTTGAAAATGGTTAGTATGACATGCTATGTTATGATGTCATGATTATGCTAAGATATATAATATATAGCAAGCACAAGCAAATCACATAGAGTCCTTAGGTTTAAGGCTTGCATGGATTTTAAGGTGATACCCTCTTGAAGTTGGGTTGGCTCAACCTGTCCTAAATATAGTAACCGGGTTCTAAGAGATATCAATATCACCGGTCTTTCCCCCAAATCTCGTTCTGATATAAAATTGACTTGCCACAAAAAAAAAACTCAAGGGTCAAACGTTAATGAGTGTAGCATCGAGTATCAACCTACTTTGGGTTTACACCAAAGACGGCTATCTCACTACGTCCTAAAAGCCAAGTTGGTCAGTTAAGGTGCTAAGGTCAGTTGACGTTTTATGATACCACACAGCGGCCCCGTATTCTCCTTGATTACTCAAAGGCTACCGGTACACACCAAAGTATCGCATCAACGTAGCTACAATTTCAACTGTGTCGGTATACCCCGCACAGTTCCCTCACAGTTTATTGCTACTTACCTAAAAATGTGCCCCAAATCCGGGTGTAGGATCCTTAGTAAGCCAAAATAAGGAACCATAATGTAAAGCATGCAAGTACAACAAGGAAAGCAAGTAAAGGTGATCTAGCCCTAAGGTAACCCCCTTTTAAGTATAATCCCCAGCAGAGTCGCCCGTTCTATAACGCGGTGTGAGAACTGACTTGGTCGTTTTGCGTTTGATCGCAAATGTTGCGATTTAGCAAGAGTCGCCACCGACTTTTCTTTTATCCAAAAGGAAAGGCTGAAAAGAACAGGAAAGACCTTTGAGATATTTTCTTGAGTTCGTGGGGTAGATTATGAAAAGGGAAGGTATTAGCACCCTTTTCAACCGTAGTTATCTACGGGCTCTTAGTTTCTTGCTAGATCACTTGCTTTTGTTTGAAAATGTGCTTTGTGGGGTTTTTGAAAGTATTTTGAAAAGGCTCCATCGTTTAGGAAAACTTTGTAATGATTCTCATTTGTAAGAATGTATACAAAAGAAAATGTTTTCAAGTTTGAAAGATGTTTTTTGGTGTTTGTTTTGAAAATAGCAAGGATGTTTTGGTTTAAAAAATGAGCAAGCAACTTAGGAACATTCTACCTACTCAAAGTCTTTCATTTTTATTTCCTCTTTCCTTTGACATTGTTATCTTACCATTGATTTGATAAGTAACCCTATCTTTGGATGTAAAAGGGACGGGCGCGGGTCGTCGTATAATCATAAGATGCAATGTTATGAGATATCTTAGCATTTTTCTTAAGGGACTAAGATCATTTGTAAGGAAAAATTCGAAGCGTCATCGAGGGACTATGATCTTGTATTTTTTCCAATTGTCTTTGCTAAGGCATCTCATATGCATAACATGACCATTTTCTCAAGGCAACAAGTGGAGTTAACCCTAGAGGTGCAAGTGTTTATTTTTCACACATTGTTTTGTCTTGGATTAGGATTGTCGAAGATTGATTTTTATCTTTCCATACACACCCTAGTTACTAACATTTGTATTTGAAAGCGTTAAATTGCGGAAAATAAAGTCTTACGCTATTACATCGTTTAGGGGATGGGGGTACAATTTACAAATGGGGATGAAATAGGAACTTAAATATTACAACCATATCAAATAACAATGAAGGAAATGTAAAAAAGTGTAAAAACAAGGAAAAATTGCATTTTGAACTATAATGTGTCGACACAAGCTCCTATGCATCGACACATAACTTTCCTTGCCCATGTATTGCCAAATCAACTCAGTATGAGTCGATACATAATGGTATGTGTCGACTCATACACTGCATGTGTCGACTCATACGTGCTTTGTGTCGACTCATACACTCTTTTTTCCTTCTATTTTGGGCCTGTACATCAGTATGTATCGACTCATAAGGTTATGTGTCAACTCATACTGTCATTTTTCACTAAGATGACTCAACTCATATAGGTATGTGTCGACTCATACTGTTATTTTTTACTTCAACATTGTATTGCTGCATACGTGGGTTAGTTCTCAACACATAAATGAAAAGAATGGAAGACAAACAAAAGGTTAGCTTCAAGGGCAATGGTTACTACATTTTGTATTAAAAAATGAATCACTAATGATGCTTGAAATGAATAATTAAAGTCAAGAAACTTACCTTGGAGTTGGACTTTATACTCTGAGCTTGATTTGTTGTCTTGACTGTTATTGAACTTGAAAAAAAGAGGTGTTATAAAAGCTTGTTCTTGAGTTTGAACAACTTCTAGGTGATGTATGTGAGGTGCTTAGATGTTTGGTCAGAACTTGCAAGATATGTAGAGTTCTAGGATTTGGATTTCAAAGCTCAAGAAATGGAAGCTTTATGGACTTTTATGGCTTTTGTGAATATGAGATTTTGAGGGTTTATCAACAAAACTTCTGGCTTTTAACTCTATTTTTCTGACCCCTTTCTCTTACTAATGCTTCTTCTATTTATAGGCAAGAGGTTTAGGCACATGAGTTGATTAGGTTTGCAAGACATCATGTTATGGTTTGGTTGGATTACAAAGATAAAACTATGTCAAGTACTCCATAGTCCCAAGGTGAAGTACCAAAGTTGCTGGTATAGAGGATCTACTTCCCATGATTTATGGTGGAGTATAATCAACAACAAGCAAGGTATGGGCTCAAGACAAACTTTGTACAAAAACTTGCTTTTCAAGAACAACAATGGTGCCTTTATGCCATAAATGGAAAGATCTTTTGGACAATGGTTTAAACACTTGGGTAATAGCTCAAGAGTGGGTGTAAGCATTAAATTATGATGATATTTGAAAACAAAGAGGCATGCAACATAATATTATGCAGCAAATCAAAAGGGTTTTGTTATGTGTTCTTCACTAAAATGACTTGCAATTCAATAATGGATGCTCAACTTCATGCCCTGGAATCTCCTAGCTCAAATATGATAAATTCATACCCTTGGATGTTTTGGAAAGCTTGAAACACCCTCTACAACTTTCATGTTGAGCATTTTTGTTAAATCAAACTGGAACTTGATGAAAATTGGCCAAGAAGTTGGGATAAAAACCTAACCAAAACTGCTGAAAATTTCTCTAAGTGTTTTATTAAAAAATGCCATGACTTCATGAATTTATAACTTAAAATACAAGCATTTCTAGGAAGAGTTGTGTAAATAAATGTTTTATATCTCATTGAGATCTACAACTTTCATTTTGAAAGTTCCCCTTGAATCATCTTGCATCATGGTGAAAAAATGGCTCAAAGTTGTGAAAAAATATGAAGTTTCCAACACTTTGAAAAATTTCTAAGTTTGGAAACTTTGACTTTTCAAAATGAAATATTGACTTTTTGATTTCTTGATGAACAAGTTTTATATTTTGACATGTTTTGATGAATTGTGATCTTTGACACATGATTTTGACCAAAAAGTCAAAGTTTGACTTTTTAGTGTGCAGTTGACTTTTGATCAGTTAACTGAAAATCAACTATCAATCAATTGATCTTGAGGGATGTTTTAAGTCATGCCATTAGGTCAAAATGATGCAATTGAAACCTTGAGATCATATCTCAAATCAATTAACCATTTGCTAGGTCAAAAATTAGAAATTGCCCTTTCTCAGCCACAACCCTAATTTTGACCATTTTGCCCTTTTGATGATCTGATCAAATTTCTTGAGGAATTGTGCTCCAAACTTGATCAAATGACATATAGAAGTTCACAAATTATGAAGTTTGACTTTAAATTGGCCACCATTGACTTTTTCCCCAATACAGTTGATATTTAGGTCAACTGCTCAATTGACTGGGCAAAAATATGATCCAAGACTTGAAAATTGACATGAGAAATCTTGGGGGTCCATAATGATCTATGAAAGTCATATAAGGCATTAAAAGTTCAATTACCCTTGTGCAATATCAAACCCTAATTTCAGTCATCAGTGCTTCAGGAGGTGTCTTGAGCTGATCAATCCTTGTACAGTCTTGAACCAAAGGAGATTTTGTGAGAAAATGCTTGATAAATGAGAGGGAAAATTTTGGGGGTACAATAGTCATAATATGCATGTGAGACGTCTTAGCAAAAAACAATAAAAAAAATACAAGATCATAGTCCCTCGATGACGCTTCGAATGTTGCCTTGTATATGATCTTAGTCCCTCAAGAGAAATGCTAAGATATTTCACAACATTGTTATTCATGACTATACGATGACCCACGCTCGTCCCTTTACATCCAAAGATAAGGCTCCTTACCAATCAATGATAATATGATACGGTGGCAGAACCGACTGTTTAATACTAGTTTTCATTTTGTATTCGCAAATATTGTGGTAAGCAAGAGTCGCCACCTACTTTTATTTCATTCAACAAAGGAAAGGGAAAAAGAATAGAAAAAACCTTTTTTCGAGAGTTTTTGAGTATGGGGGGTAGATTATAGAAAGGGAAGGTGTTAGCACCCTTTCTATCCGCGGTTTTCCACTGGCTCTTAGGTACTTGCTCATTTTTGAAATTGCTTGTGTGTGTTTTGCAAAAAGTTTTGTTCAACTTCGTGATAACCCTTGTGTTGTACCCCAAAATTTTCCCTCCCATTTCCTCAACATTTTCTCACCACAAGACCCTTGGAGCTCAGGATCAAGTTAGGGTTTGCTCTGCTCAAGACTTCTTCTTGCACTGTTGACCCAAATTAGGGTTTGAGTTTGCACAAAGATGTTTTGACCTAAAATGCCTAAGATGACTTTCATGCTTCATGTTGGACTCACAAGTTTATCCATGCCAAGTTTCAAGCCTTGATTCCAATCTTTGCCCAGTCAATTGGACAGTTGACCTGGAAATCAGCTGTATTGGGGAAAAAGTCAACTATGGTCAATTGACAGTCAAACCTCATTATTTTTGACCCACATCAACATTATGAACTCATATGGACCATTTGATCAAGTTTGGATCACAATTCCACAAGAAATTTGATCAGATCACCAAAAGGGCAAAATGGTCATTTTTAGGGTTTTGACTGCACAAAGGCAATTTTTGACTGTTTGACCTAACCAATGGCAAACCAAGCTCACATATGGACTCAAGGACTCAATGGAATTGTCTTGTCATAGTCAACAAGTTCAAAAGATCCCAAATGCACAAGATTGACAGATGAATTTTCCAGTCAACTGAGCCATTTTTTACTGTATACTGAAAAGTCAAACTTTGACTTTTTGGTCAAAATCAAGTGTCAAGATTCATTTTTCATCAAGACATGTCAAATTATGAAATTTGTTCATCAAGAAATCAAAAATCACAAATTAGGGTTTGAAATGAAGAATTTTCATAACTTAGAATTTTTCTAAGTTATGAAAATCCCTAATTTTTTCCTAACTTTGTCCCATTTTTTCACCAAGATACATTTGGATTCAAACAAAAGTCAAAACATGAAAGTTATAGTCCATTGCAAAATCAACAACTTTTATTCACAAAGTTTCCTCAAAAGAAGCTTGTAGCTCAAGTTACAATTTTTGGAACAAGGGTGCAAAACATTCCTAACTTAGAAAAATTTGGACCTATTTTAGGCAGGATTTTTGCCTAACTTCATGGCTATTTTTCACATGCTTCCACTTGGAATTTAAACTTGCATTACAAATATGGATTGTAGTACACATTCCAAGCTTTCTAAAATGTCCAAGAACTCATCAAACACCCTTGTGGTTAGGGAGAATCGAATTTGGCAATATGGGCAAAAGTCACTTTGTTCATGAGCCATTTCCATGTTCATAACTTGTGCAATTTTTCAAATCAGCATGAGCAAGCTAGTTACAGGCCTCTAATCCTTTTCTTACTCAATAATTAAATGCCAATCCATTGTGCCAAGACATTATTTTGTGCATTTGGTCATTGTATAAAGAATTAAGCCTTAATTAGAAAAAGCAAGTTATCCATTTTTGAAAAGTTACACTTTATGTCAAGTTTGCAAATCAAGAAGTACAAGGCCGTATCTTTGGACACAGGATTCATGGACATAACACACTGATCAAGAGGGATTGAGGCAGCATGTTTAGGGGGCCTGCATAAGTCTAGAAACCAAGTTGACAATTTTTGCTTAAGTTAGAAGAAACATTGCATAACTTAACAAAAAACTCACATTTCTGCCAACACAAGCTAAGACAAATTTGTTAAACACATTCCAAACATCAAACCTAAGCTAAGGCACGAGCTAACCACCTTCCAAACTTCATCATTCATCAAAACACCATCCTACTGCAAAAAACAGAGTCCCTTCTGCAGTTGGACTTCTATAAACCTATCCACTCGTGCGCCTTGGCCAAAACCAATTCATACACACTCCATACCACCTATACAAACTATCCCAAGCATTGGACACGACCTGTAACACCTCTAACCAACTTCACCATTTTAACTTTTTCTGTTTTGCAGGTTGACTTCCATAGCTTGATTCATTTGGTTTCAAAGCAAGCTAAAGGTTGGAGAAGCATCCCTGACCTTCAAGCAAGCTGTACATGTCCTCACATTGCACTGAAAGTACCTCCATTGCCAGACACGATCCAAGCTGAACAGGTAAGTTCATGGACTTCTATCTCTCAATCTAGGAAGAGTTAGCTTTAAGTTTATGAATGAAAAATGCTCTACTCATGGCCCTGAAGCTGCACATATAATCACTTTGCATTTATATTGCATGTGCTGAGAGAATTTGGAACCTGAACATTAGAAAAAATATAGGTCAAGAGTTAGGGATGGAGAAATTCTCTCTCATTTCTGAGAGTTAAGTTAAGTTTTTTATATGTCTGGATTCGTCTCTTGATGCTCTACATTTCTCGTGTTATGAGTTTTGCTTGAAAGTCCAGGAATCAGGAGTTAGGAAACGCGTGTTGTTGTTGTTCAAACCAGTCTGAAGGTTGAAGACAAAGTCTTCCTGGGCTGGGCCTGATTTGTTCTTTCTTTTTGCACCACATTCTCACACATGCACCCCCTTGGCCCATTGTATTTTATTTTCATTATTTTTTACTTTTGATTTTTGTTTCTGACTTATTTATTTTTGTCAAAGCATAAAAAATATTAAAAATATTTTTCTCACATTTTTTGCATTTTATTTGAAATTTATTTTGTTTCATTTAGTTTTATATGTAAATAAATATACAATATACTTTCATTTAAAAATACTAAAATAGTACCAATACATTTTTAGTTTCTGATTTTTATTTTATTTTACCTTTTGAAAACATTTTATAAAAAATATACTTTTTTCTAAATATTAAATATTTTATTTTTATACATATTTAATATATTTAGTAAATAATATAAATACTTATATACTTATCAAAATATTTAGGAGAAAAATACAAAAATAATACATTTTTATTTTTATTAATATTTAACTTAAAAAATCACTTCTTTACAATATACTTCCCTTTTATTTATTTTTGTACATAATTAATAAATATTGCACATATTATATAATAAATACCTTTTTATTTATAAAATTAGGGTTTTCCCCTAAACATGTAAAAATATCCAAAATTATTCATTTTTATTTTTGTTTATTTGTCACATAAAAATACCTTTTTACATACACATAAAAAATCATTTTTTGCATCTTGCATATTTATTGTATTTTTATTTAATTGTTGTATATTAAATAATTTGTATAATTCAATTTGGATGTAATAGTTTAGTTTTAATTTCTTGCTAAAATATCCCCATTTGAATATTTGTACCCCCCATCCCATAATTTGTGTTGTAATAATTTAGGATCTTTAAATTCCGCATTTAAAAGCTTTCTAAATACGCCATGATAGAATTAGGGTTTGTATGCAAAAATCAACCAAAACAAATAGCTTGACCTAATTCCAAGATAAAAGCATGAAAATGAACAAACACCAATCACACTTGCACCCCCTAGGGTACTCCACTTGTTGCCTTCAATAATGGGCCATATTGCATGTTAGGTGTCTTTGGCAAAACAAAAACAATTCAAATGATCATAGTCCCTCGATGACGCTTTCGAAAGTTGCCTAAAAATGATCAAGTCCCTTAAAGAAAAAAATTGCCCAAAGACACTTGGCACCATTGCAATCATGGTCTAAACGATGACCCGCGCCCGTCCCGTTCACATCCTAACACAAGATTGTCCACCAAATACAATGGTGGAACAAAATTGTTAAAAGGGTTAAAACATAGCAATGATCTTTGAGAAATTTAGGGTAGATAGCTCTTGGTTACTTGCCAACTTGCAAAACAAAAACACTTGCCTATTTTTTCAAAACATACTTCACAACACACTTTCAAAAACAAATTTCAAAAACATTGAAAACTTTTCAAAAGACATACACCTTTGTATACATCCCAACATGGATCATTACAAAGGTTGCCACTACATTGGCCTCTTTTTAAAACATTTTCAAACCCACACACACAAAGCACCATTTCAAACAATTGAAAGCACCATTTCAAACAATTGAAAACCAAGGCAAGTTGATCTAAGCAAGTAACTAAGAGCCCATGGATAACCATGGATAGAAAGGGTGCTAATACCTTCCCTTTCTATAATCTACTCCCCGAACCCATGAAAACATCTCAAAGGTTTTTGCTGTGCTTTTTAACCTTTCCTTTAGGATAAAATAAAAAGTCGGTGGCGACTCTTGCTCAACCGAAACATTTGCAAAAACAAACGCAAAACCCAAGACAGTTCTCCCACCGTATCACAGAACTGGCGACTCTGCTGGGGATAACTTTAAAGTGGAGTAACCTTAGGGCTTAGATCACCCTCTTGCATGACTAATTGTTTGCTTTGATTGCTTTACATCTTGGCTCTCTTGTTTGGGTTTACAATCCTACACCCGGATTTGGGGAAACATTCATAGATAGCAATACATTGTGGAAACTGTGCGGGGTATACCGACACGGTTGAAGCAATAGCTATATTAGTGCGACATATTTGTGAGTACCGGTAACCCTTGAGTTCAATCAAGGAGAGTACTGGGCCGATGAGTGATGTCACTAAGCACTAATGACCTAGAACCTTACTTGACCATCTTGGCCTTTCATTAGGGGTAGTGAGATGACATGCTTTGGTGCAGTCCGACATTGGTAGATACTCGATACTACACTCATTGAGGGTTGTTTTCTTGGAATATTTTGGTCGCTAGTTAAGTGGCTAAACCAAAACAATGAACATGGAAAATAATCCAGTGATATTGAGCTCCTTAGAACCCGGTTACTATTTATAGGACAGGTTTTTAAGCCAACTTCACTCAAGAGGGTACTTACCTATGAAACCCCATGCAAGCCTGAAACTAGGGTTTGGTGTGAATTGCTTGTACATATGTTTTGTGCATACATCATAAACATCATAAAGCATCATATGCATTCACTAACCATTTCAAGGGTTTAGATCTTCATCTTTGTTCTTGTTTTGTAGGTCATGGAAATTCTTCGCAGGAAAACTATCCAAGCCAACCTTGTGAGAATCCCTCCTCAACTCAAAGAGCTCACATCAAGAATTCCGGAAAGCTCTCCCTTCAGTGAAAGACATGGTAGACTGCTCAGCTTAGTCAACACCAGTATTAAAGAGGACATGGTAAAGGTGTTGTTCCAGTTCTTTGACCCCCTTCACCACTGTTTCACTTTCCCCGACTACCAGTTGGTGCCCACTTTGGAGGAATTTTCTCAACTCCTAAGAATTCCTATTCTTAATCAACTACCCTACAACGGTACGGAAAAAGAACCAAAGCCTGAAGATGTTGCTCAAGCACTACACTTGCAACCATCTGACATCAAGGGGCATTGGGAAACTAGAAGCGGTGTCAAAGGCTTCTTAGCAAAATTCTTGTTTGAGAAGGCACAAGAGTGTTGGAATTCATTGGATCTACAAGCCTTTGAAGAAATTGTGGCACTCCTCATTTATGGGTTGGTCTTGTTCCCAAATCCTGACCAGCTTGTGGATGTCAACACCGTCAAAATCTTCTTATCCAGGAATCCAATACCAACATTGCTTGGGGACATTCTTCACTCATTTTACACACGAACAATGAGAAAGAGGGGTGTTCTCATGTGCTGTACTCCTCTCCTTGAAAGGTGGTTTATTTCGCACCTTCCACAATCTGTCTTGAAGAATGACCAAGGCTTAAGGTGGTCATAACGGTTGATGACCCTTACTCACTCTGATGTACATTGGTGTTCTCGGTCCAGAGAAAATGTCATCATCGTCGATCGTTGTGGAGAGTTCCCTAATGTTCCATTGCTTGGCATTAGAGGAAGCATTACCTACAACCCTTGTCTATCCTTGAGACAATTTGGATATGCACGGAGGGATGGCCCTCACGACATGTTGATTCCTGACCTAGTTTTTGACTTCGACAACGATGCGCAAGGACTTCGCCAAAGATTCATCAGAGCTTGGAGGATGCCTAACAAGGTTGACAGCAAGACACTGGGACACAAGAATTCCATCCCTCTTGAGCCTTATCTCAAGTGGGTACGAACCCGAGCCCAGAGTCTAATGATGCCTTATCCTCATGTTCTCCCTGTGATTAAAGAGCCCGTTAAGGAAGGAGAGGTTCCCTACACCATCCTATATCCTGACATGCCTACATCGTGGGAGGAGATGCAGAAGAGTTGGATCCAACTCAAGGAGGAACAGAACACTTTTGAAGCCAGTTTCTACGCCAGCGAGAAGAAGGTTTTGGAGCTTACCCGCCGACTCCATGAGGAAGAGACCATCAACACCTACATCGCACCAAAGAGGATGCGCAACGTCTTTTTACATTGAGAAGTTTTTTGTAATATTTGGCCCATGGGGCATTTATGTACTGACAAATTTCTTCTTATTAATATGACGTGCGTTTCTTTTTGTTTGCAACAATTTTGAATGTTCTAAATCCTTGAATGCATTGCATACATAAGCATATCATTCATCATACGCATAATCAGGTCTCCACACCAGGTTTCCTTATCTTTCTGCTGTTTATTTCAGTAAGATGGATCTCGAACCGACGGTCAAGGACTTGCAGTCTCAGAACTCACAGTTTCAACAACTCCTGATGACCTTGGCTAAGGGTCAGGAGGATCTAAAGGCCCTGCTTGGGAACAAAGAGAAAGTGAAGAAGAAGAAGAAAAGAATCGGGGTGGCTACCCTAGGAAGAAGGTTTGAGGGTGAAGCCAGAAGAGTGCTTGAATTTCCCCCTACATCTGAAGAGGGAACCAGTAAAGGGAATGCGGCTACGGTACCTTCCGAATCCGAGGTTGAAGAAGTGGAGGCTGAAGAGGACGAAGACTACTCTGATCAACAATACCCCCCCCCCCCCCCCCCCCCCCCGCCGATGATAAGTACAAAGGCTTGGAAGACAGGTTGGCAGCTATGGAGCTGCAGAGAGTTCCCAGCTTAGATTTCGAAGATTTGGGATTAGTTGCTGGAATTGTGATCCCCCCGAAGTTCAAAGTGCCAGCCTTTGCAAGATATGACGGGCTATCTTGCCCGAAGATGCATCTCAGATCATATGTAAGGAAGATCCAACCTTACACTGCAGACAAGAACCTTTGGATCCATTTCTTTCAGGATAGCCTTTCAGGGGCTCAACTCGAATGGTTCTATCAGCTGGATGGAGCCAGTATCCGAAACTGGGAGGACTTGGCCACCGCATTTTATAAATAGTATCAGTACAATTCTGACCTCGCTCCCATGCGTACCCAACTTCAGGGTATGTCACTGGGGACGAGCGAAGGATTCAAGGAGTATGCGCAAAAGTGGAGAGATCTGGATGGCAGGGTGCAGCCACCTTTAACTGACCGTGAACTTGTTGACATGTTCCTAGGGACCCTGTCTGGTCCGTTCTTTAACCATCTGATTGGTAATTCTTCTGCTGGGTTTATAGATTTGATCTTGACTAGTGAGAGGATAGAAGCTGGTATCAAGTCGGGGAAGATACAGAAAGGTGCCTCTGCGAGTACTGAAAAGAAGCCCTTCAAGAAGGAAGCCAGTGCTGTTTATGGTCCCAGAAGACAAGTTAAACTGGAACGCCACCAAGCTGTCAATGCATTGGTAATTTCAAAGCCTGCTGATGCTCCTCAGCAGTACAACCAACAAAGGGGTGAGATACCCAAAAGGCAGTACACTCGGATCAGCATGAACCTGTCTCAGATTTTACCGCAACTACTGTCAACCAATCTGGTAACTGTCAAAGAAGCTCCGAAGGTAGTGAACACGGCTTCTCCGAAGTACAACCCCAACGCCCGTTGCGCTTATCACTCTGATAGCCCTGGGCATACTACGGACGATTGATGGGCTCTGAGGAATAAGGTTCAAGACCTTATTGCCGCCAAAGAAATACAGTTTGAGGCGCCCGAAAGACCCAATGTTGTGACTGCTCCTATGCCCCAGCATGGAGTGAACGCTGTGAAAGAAGACCGGTATGTAGCCTCCGTGGAAGAGATTGTTACTCTGTTGTTGACTGTTAAAAGGAATCTGTTGCTAGCCGGTTTATTTCCGGGATGTGGTGAAGATTGCCTTCTATGTGCTGTTTCTCCTATTGTTTGTCCGTTGCTGAAATCAGGTATCCAAAGCCTGATGGATAGCAAAGAGATCTTGTTCGAGAAGATTGTTGTTCCTGCTGTCCCTGCTGAAGAAATTTCCATTGTCACTATTTTCAACAAACCTCCTAAGGCTCCCTCAAAGAAACCTGTCAAAATCATGTCCGCTCAGAAGATTGCTCCTATCATCATCACTGTTCCGGGGCCCCTCCCCTATACATCCGACAAAGCTGTCCCGTGGCACTATGGGGCAGACGTTTATGTTCTTGGAGTAAAACAAGAGTTTGATACAAGTACCGGTGTCAGCAATATCACCGGGCCTGCCAAAATTACTCGCAGTGGTAGGCTGTTCTCGCCAGATATTCCGCCACCAGCTATTTAGAAACCCCTTATCATCACACCTGCAAGTGTGCATGTTCCACTTCCTAATTAAGTTCCTGTTTCTACCCCTGCTGCCGAGTCATCGGACGCTCGGGGCAAAGGGATTGCTACTGATTTGCCTGCCCTGACGGAGGCGCCGAAGACAACCACTGTTGAAGCCTCCCAGCAAGAGATGGAGGAGATCCTCAAGATTATCAAGAAAAGTGATTTCAATGTAGTTAAGCAGTTGGCGCACACCCCATCAAAAATTTCTATGCTATCACTGTTGTTGTGTTCAGAAGCCCACGCCAAGGCCCTGATTTCCTTCCTGAAGACGGCCCATGTGCCGCAAGAAACGTCTGCTGATCAATTTACTGATTGTGTGGCCAACTTGACTGCTGATAATGGTTTGGGCTTCTCCGACGCTGATCTGAATGCAAAAGGAAAGAACCATAACGACGCCCTGCATGTCTCCATTGAATGCAGGGGCACTACTCTTGCCCATGTGTTGGTAGACACCGGATCTTCATTGAATGTATTGCCCAAGAAGGCCCTAGACAGATTGGATTGTGAGGGTCTGGAGCTCAAGCCCAGTAACATTGTTGTCCGAGCCTTTGACGGTTCGAAAAGGATGGTACATGGTGAAGTTGACATTCCAATCAGGGTTGGTTCTCAAGTTTTTGATTCTACTTTCTATGTGATGGACATCCGTCCATCCTACTCTTGTTTGCTGGGTCTTCCATGGATCCACAAGGCTGGAGCTGTGACCTCCACACTACATCAGAAGCTTAAGTACCCAGTCAGAGGGAAAATTGTGACAGTTCAGGGGGAGGAAGATTATATGGTCAGCCACCTCAACTCGTTCCGGTACATAGAAATGGATGGGGAATTCATTGAGACCCCCTTTCAACACTTGCATCAGCTGAAACTGTGATCGAAGACCCTCCTTTAAAGATGGCTTCCTTAAAGGATGCCCGGGCTGTGATTGAGAAGGGTGAGTGCGCAAACTGGGGCCGAATTCCTGACTTCACTCCAAAGACTGACAAGTTTGGTTTGGGCTTCACTGCGGAGGCTCAGAAGGCTGTTCGTAAGGCGAGGATTTGAAGACCTCCTGTGTTCATCACCAACCCGGGAGTGAATTCTATTGAAGACGAAGTGGAGGAATCCGAATTCGACAGCTGGATCTACCCAACAACCGACAGTGGACCAAGCAACTGGACTGCCAAAGACTTCACACCTATTACTTTTGTCACTCAGTAATGAACTCTTTTGTTTTCAATTTGTAACAAACAATATGTTGAAACTTTTATGGCTCGGTGTCCTACCCGGGGCACCGTGGCTCCATTTGTGAGGGCTTTTGTATGACATTTTCATATATCATTAATCAAAACATTAGACGTTTGTTGCATTTCAAAATCTTGCGCTCCTTTTCTTTCTTTATTATATATTGCAAAACAGCTATATTTACACACACTCACTTATATAGGTTCCAATCCACTCTGGATCTCACTGGTAACGACTCTGCTATTGCCAGTTATGACTTCGAAAATCTGATCAACTTAGCCGAAGACGAAGGTGAAGATGATTGCGAAGTGCCTGGTGAGCTTGCAAGACTACTACTCCAGGAAGAGAGGGTCATTCAACCACATGAAGAGCCAGTGGAAACGGTAAATCTGGGTACTGAGACAGACAGAAAGGAAGTCAAGATTGGTGCCAACCTAGAGCTCAGTGTGAAACAACGGTTGATTTAGATGATGCATGACTATGTGGAAATCTTTGCCTGGTCTTACGAAGACATGCCTGGGTTGGATACCGACATTGTGGTTCATCACCTGCCTACCAAGGAAGACTGCCCTTCGGTTAAACAGAAGGTCCGCCGTATGCGTCCAGAGATGTCCGAGAAAATCAAAGCTGAGGTTATGAAACAATTTGATGCCGGATTTCTAGCAGTGACTTCTTACCCTCAGTGGATTGCTAACGTGGTTCCAGTGCCGAAAAAGGATGGTAAGGTCCGGATGTATGTTGATTACAGGGATTTGAACAGGGCGAGCCCTAAGGATGATTTCCCTCTGCCTCATATTGACGTTCTGGTTGACAACACTGCTCAGCATAAAGTTTTCTCCTTCATGGATGGTTTCTCCAGTTATAATCAGATCAAGATGGCTCCTGAAGACATGGAGAAGACCACTTTTGTTACTCAGTGGGGCACTTTTTGCTACAAGGTCATGCCTTTTGGGTTGAAAAATGTTGGGGCAACCTACCAACGTGCCATGGTTGCTTTATTCCATGATATGATCCATCACGAGATAGAAGTGTATGTCGATGATATGATTGCAAGGTCCCAAACTGAGGAGGAACACCTTGACCATCTACGGAAGCTGTTTGACCGTCTGAAGTTGTACAAGCTAAGGTTGAACCCAAACAAGTGCACCTTTGGGGTGAGATATGGAAAATTGCTAGGCTTCATCGTAAGCGACAAAGGTATTCAAGTGGACCCTGCCAAAGTGAAAGCCATACAAGAGATGCCAACTCCTAAGACAGAGAAAGAAGTTAGAGGCTTTCTAGGACGTCTGAACTACATTGCCCGATTCATCTCGCATCTAACTGCTACCTGTGAGCCAATCTTCAAGCTGCTGAAGAAAGATCAAGTAGTACGTTGGAATGATGAATGTCAGGCCGCTTTCGAAAAGATCAAAGAGTATCTCTAAGAACCACCCATTCTTATGCCGCCGGTTGAAGGGAGACCTCTAATCTTATACTTGACAGTACTGGACAACTCAATGGGGTGTGTGCTGGGACAGCATGACGAGTCTGGCCGAAAAGAACACGCCATTTATTACCTGAGCAAAAAGTTTACCGACTGTGAGACTCGGTACTCACTGCTCGAGAAAACTTGCTGCGCTCTGGTATGGGCTGCTCGCCGGCTGAGACAGTATATGTTGACTCACACTACTCTGTTAATTTCAAAAATGGATCCAATCAAGTACATATTCGAAAAGCCCGCCTTATCTGGAAGAATAGCAAGATGGCAAATGATCTTGACGGAATATGACATCCAGTACACGACTCAAAAAGCAATCAAGGGAAGTGTGTTGGCAGACCATTTGGCGCACCAGGCAGTGGACGATTACCAGTTGATGAACTTTGAATTTCCAGATGAGGATATCATGGTAGTGACTGATTGTGAAGTACCTGGACCGGATGAAGGACCTGAGGAAGGATCCCGATGGTCCATGCACTTTGACGGAGCCTCAAACGCTTTGGGTAATGGTATCGGTGCTGTGATCATATCTCCTAAAGGCACTCATACTCCACTCACCGCCCGGCTATGTTTCAACTGCACCAACAACATGGCGGAGTATGAGGCATGTATCATGGGTCTTCAAGCCGCAATTGACTTAAGGATCAAGTTTCTGAGTGTCTTCGGAGATTCCGCTCTCGTGATCAATCAGGTCAAAGGCGAGTGGGATACGAAACACCCAAATCTTATTCCTTACAAGGAGTATGTGTTGACATTGCTTCCCCACTTCGAGGAGATAACTTTTGAACACTTCCCAAGAGAGGAGAATCAGTTAGCGGACACACTAGCTACGATGTCTTCTATGTTCAAAGTCAAATGGGACAACGAGGCTCCCCGGATCATTATCTGGAAATTGGATGAACCTGCATATTGTTGCGATCTCGAGACCGAGGAGGTAGCAGAAAAACCCTGGTATCATGAAGTGAAGAGTTACTTGGAAGCTCAAGAATACCCCGAGGGTGCATCTGTTAATGACAAGAAATTCCTGAGAAGGTTTGCGGCAAAGTTCTTCCTCAGTAACGACATTCTCTACAAGCGAAACCATGATTCAACCCTACTGCGTTGTGTGGATAAGACTGAAGCAGAAAAGATCATGACAGAGCTACATGAAGGTACCTTCGGAACACATTCCAGTGGACACACCATGGCAAAGAAAATCCTTCGGGCAGGATATTTCTGGTCCACAATGGAAGCCGACTGTTATCAGCACTCGCGAACTTGTCATAAATGCCAGATCTGTGCTAATAAGGTGCACATTCCTCTGGTTCCTCTGAACGTCTTGACAGCACCTTGGCCTTTTGCAATGTGGGGCATCGATATGATCGGCAAGATCCGACCTACGGCATCCAACGGGCACCGCTTCATCTTGGTAGCGATTGATTACTTCACAAAGTGGGTCGAAGCAGCTTCCTACGCCACCGTAACCAAGAGCGTCGTGGCACGGTTCATTCGACACAACCTGATCTGTCGATACGGTATACCTGAAAGGATCATTACGGATAATGGTACCAATCTTAACAACAAGATGATCACTGAGCTCTACGAGCAATTCAAGATACAGCACCATAACTCTTCTCCTTATTGGCCGAAGATGAATGGGGTTGTAGAAGCAGCGAATAAGAACATCAAGAAGATTGTGCAGAAGATGATAGTGACCTACAAAGATTGGCACGAGATGTTACCGTTTGCCCTTCATGGGTACCGTACCTCAGCACGAACGTCAACAGGGGCAACTCCCTTTTCCTTGGTCTATGGCATGGAGGCGGTCTTGCCTATTGAAGTCCAGATACCCTCTCTCCGGATAATGAAGGATGCAGACTTGAGCAAAGATGACTGGATCCAGACTCGGCTTGATCAATTAAACCTAATTGACGAAAAGAGACTCACTGCTATTTGTCATGGTCAGACGTACCAAAAACGGATGATCAGGGCATTTAACAAGAAGGTCAGACGACAAGAGTATCAAGTCGGAGACCTGGTAATCAAGCGCATCATTCTTCCTCAAGGTGATCCCAGGGGCAAATGGACCCCTACGTATGAAGGGACATTTGTGGTTAAACATATCTTTTCAGGAGGAGCTATGATTTTAACCACCATGGATGGTGACGACCTTCCTCACCCCGCCAATGCAGACATAGTAAAAAGATACTACGCATGAATAAAAAGACCCGCTAGGTTGACACACCTAGGCAAAAATAAGGGCTTCCCGGCGAACCAAAAGGGTTCGGGCAAAAATAAGGGATGAAATGAAAAATCTGTACACCCGGCAAGTCGAAAACCTGAAAAGGCGGCTTGGGCAAAAATGGGTATCCCGGTGGACTGAAAACCCGAAAGGGCGGTCCAGGCAAAAGTTAGGGATAAAGCGTAATACTATGTCTCATTGGATCACCTTGCATCCAGAATTCAGCATCAACTATCGGGCCCAGACTTCGGCATCGGTCAATCAGCTTCATCTTCAACTAAGCAACAAAGTGATGAGACGCTTGAAGACATGAAGGCGATAGCGGAGTTGGAACCCAGTGGGATTATTTTTCACATAGCTGTTTTGTTTCCTTTTCAAAATTGTATAAACTCCATGTTGCTCGGCGGCGTTCTCTTACTAGGACGTCAGCCTCTTGTACACGAAAATGCCTATTTACAGGCAAATTTCAAAATCAATACAAGTTCATTTTTTCGGACAAATTATCCATTGTTTTTCCTTTTTCTGTTTTGTTTTGCGAAGAACGTCCAATGTTCATTTTTGATATATGCATTTGACATTAATTGCTAACCACGAATATTTGCATGCGAAACAAAGGACTGATTACAGGTGACATCAGAAACAGGGGGCAATGTAGAATTGTCCAAGCAGTCTAGTTGCTCTGTCCACCAAGGTACCAAGGTAGGTTCGGCTGAAGAACGTAACCATGTCACCTCAACTCCCTATAGAGTAAGACCAGATTTCAGCAATACTCTCCCGTCAGCCCCGAAAAGGCATAATATTCCCCTAGCAAGTCAGCAATTCTCTCCTCAAGCAGAGTTAGTCTACTATCAGCCTTAAGGAAATTGGGTATCCCCAGAAGATCTCAACATTCCCCAGCGGAGTATAGATATTCCTCAACAAGCATATCCGGCAGTCTTAATATAAGATTGTTCCCCGTCGGAATACCAACACCCCAGTACAGTCTGAAAAGTTTCCCCAGGAGGGTTAAATCATTATCCCCTTCAGAGTACATACGTCTCTCCCCGGTTTCATTTCAAAAGTTATTCCTCACCAGGGTATAACTGGGTTATCCTCAGCTAATTACCACGGAAAGATCGTCCTCGGCGAAGTTCTTTCTACCCCCAGCGGAGTTCATCAAGTTCCCCAACATAACTTATCAGCGGAATCCCCAGCGGAGTTTATCGTTGAAATCCCCGGTGGAGTCTATCGTTGAAATCCCCAGCAAAGCTCTCATCAAAACCTCAGCGAAGTATCTCTTCCCACAGAGTAATTCCCCTCAGAGTAATCTCTCCAACAAGTTTTTTCCCCAACGGAGTCATCTTCTCCTACCGGTTTATTCTTGCAACCATCATCCCCAGCGGAAACGAAGAACTCTACTCTTCAACATCAGCCCAGGATTTGATTCCCGGCCAGTCGTAAAGGATTTATTTTCCTAGACAAAAATACATTCATAGACATTTCATATTTCATACATCCTGCTTACATACATGACAAAGTGCATACAACACTACCTCATTTTGAGCATCATGACATCATGCATCTCATACATCATGACATTGCATACAACTAATGTTTTGTCTTTTCAGGAAAAAGGACAATCAAAAGATGATTACTATCAACTATCGTAATTCCAGATTCGATACATGTATCTAGCCAGGGCATATCTGTGAGTGATTGATTGTAGATTCGATACCTGTATCTAGCTAGGGCATATCTGCATGAAGAGTTTGAAGATCAACCCCTGTAACAGGCCAGGAAATTATCTTTCATTCTCAGGTCAGAGGTTTACACCTGTATCCAGCCAGGAAAGCTATCTCTACCAACCTTTTGCAATTTCAGATTCGATTCCTGTATCTAGCCAGGGCACATCTGTGAGCAACTAATTCCAAATTTGATACCTGTATCCAACCAGGGCACATCTGTAGACAACAATTCCAGATTCGATACCTGTATCCAGCCAGGGCACATTTGTAGACAACAATTCCAGATTCAATTCCTGTATCTAGCCAGGGCACATCTGTGAGCAACCAATTGTAGATTCGATGCCTGTATCTAGCCAGGGCATATCTGCATGAAGGGACTGAAGATCAACACCTGTAACAAGCCAGGAAAACATCTTTCTTTCTCAAAGTACGCAAGTTCTCGCTAAGGAATCTCTTATGCGATCAACACTTCCAAATGGCATCTATAAGCCCATTCCCGATAAGGTTCTGTCACGCCTCCAAATGGCATCTATAAGCCCATTCCCGCCATCACATTGATGATACTCCAGCATGCGAGTGCAAATTTCCGGGCACTCTAGTGTCCAATCTCCTTTTACCCTCGAGTCGCGAAAGGCAAACTTGCCAATATAACTCTTCAGGTTCAAGAAGATTGAACAGGGGCAACTGTTGTACCCAAAGATTTGCCCTCCCATTTCCTCAACATTTTCTCACCACAAGACCCTTGGAGCTCAGGATCAAGTTAGGGTTTGCTCTGCTCAAGACTTCTCCTTGCACTGTTGACCCAAATTAGGGTTTGAGTTTGCACAAAGATGTTTTGACCTAAAATGCCTAAGATGACTTTCATGCTTCATGTTGGACTCACAAGTTTATCCATGCCAAGTTTCAAGCCTTGATTCCAATCTTTGCCCAGTCAATTGGACAGTTGACCTAGAAATCAGCTGTATTGGGGAAAAAAGTCAACTATGGTCAATTGACAGTCAAACCTCATGATTTTTGACCCACATCAACATTATGAACTCATATGGACCATTTGATCAAGTTTGGATCACAATTCCACAAGAAATTTGATCAGATCACCAAAAGGGCAAAATGGTCATTTTTAGGGTTTTGACTGCACAAAGGCAATTTTTGACTGTTTGACCTAACCAATGGCAAACCAAGCTCACATATGGACTCAAGGACTCAATGGCATTGTCTTGTCATAGTCAACAAGTTCAAAAGATCCCAAATGCACAAGATTGACAGATGAATTTTCCAGTCAACTGAGCCATTTTTTACTGTATACTGAAAAGTCAAACTTTGACTTTTTGGTCAAAATCAAGTGTCAAGATTCATTTTTCATCAATACATGTCAAATTATGAAATTTGTTCATCAAGAAATCAAAAATCACAAATTAGGGTTTGAAATGAAGAATTTTCATAACTTAGAATTTTTTTAAGTTATGAAAATCCCTAATTTTTTCCTAACTTTGTCCCATTTTTTCACCAAGATACATTTGGATTCAAACAAAAGTCAAAACATGAAAGTTATAGTCCATTGCAAAATCTACAACTTTGACTCATAAAGTTTCCTGAAAAGAAGCTTGTAGCTCAAGTTACAATTTTTGGAACAAGGGTGCAAAACATTCCTAACTTAGAAAAATTTTGACCTATTTTAGGCAGGATTTTTGCCTAACTTCATGGCCACTTTTCACATGCTTCCACTTGGAATTTCAACTTGAATTACAAAGATGGATTGTAGTACACATTCCAAGCTTTCCAAAATGTCTAAGAACTCATCAAACACCCTTGTGGTTAGGGAGAATCGAATTTTGCAATATGGGCAAAAGTCACTTTGTTCATGAGCCATTTCCATGTTCATAACTTGTGCAATTTTTCAAATCAGCATGAGAAAGCTAGTTACAGGCCTCTAATCCTTTTCTTACTCAATAATTAAATGCCAATCCATTGTGCCAAGACATTATTTTGTGCATTTGGTCATTGTATAAAGAATTAAGCCTTAATTAGAAAAAGCAAGTTATCCATTTTTGAAAAGTTACACTTTATGTCAAGTTTGCAAATCAAGAAGTACAAGGCCATATCTTTGGACACAGGATTCATGGACATAACACACTGATCAAGAGGGATTGAGGCAGCATGTTTAGGGGGTCTGCATAAGTCTAGAAACCAAGTTGACAATTTTTGCTTAAGTTAGAAGAAACATTGCATAACTTAACAAAAAACTCACATTTCTACCAACACAAGCTAAGACAAACTTGTTAAACATATTCCAAACATCAAACCTAAGCTAAGGCACGAGCTAACCACCTTCCAAACTTCATCATTCATCAAAACACTATCCTACTGCAAAAAACAGAGTCCCTTCTGCAGTTGGACTTCTATAAACCTATCCACTCATGCGCCTTGGCCAAAACCAGTTCATACACACTCCATACCACCTATACAAACTATCCCAAGCATTGGACACGACCTGTAACACCTCTAACCAACTTCACCATTTTCACTTTTTCTATTTTGCAGGTTGACTTCCATAGCTTGATTCATTTGGTTTCAAAGCAAGCTAAAGGTTGGAGAAGCATCCCTGACCTTCAAGCAAGCTGTACAAGTCCTCACATTGCACTGAAAGTACCTCCATTGCCAGACACGATCCAAGCTGAACAGGTAAGTTCATGGACTTCTATCTCTCAATCTAGGAAGAGTTAGCTTTAAGTTTATGAATGAAAAATGCTCTACTCATGGCCCTGAAGCTGCACATATAATCACTTTGCATTTATATTGCATGTGCTGAGAGAATTTGGAACCTGAACATTAGAAAAAAACTTAGGTCAAGAATTAGGGATGGAGAAATTCTCTCTCATTTCTGAGAGTTAAGTTAAGTTTTTTATATGTCTGGATTCGTCTCTTGATGCTCTACATTTCTTGTGTTATAAGTTTTGCTTGAAAGTCCAGGAATCAGGAGTTAGGAAACGCGTGTTGTTGTTGTTCAAACCAGTCTGGAGGTTGAAGACAAAGTCTTCCTGGGCTGGGCCTGATTTGTTCTTTCTTTTTGCACCACATTCTCACACATGCACCCCCTTGGCCCATTGTATTTTATTTTCATTATTTTTGACTTTTGATTTTTGTTTCTGACTTATTTATTTTTGTCAAAGCATAAAAGATATTAAAAATATTTTTCTCAAATTTTTTGCATTTTATTTGATATTTATTTTGTTTCATTTAGTTTTATATGTAAATAAATATACAATATACTTTCATTTAAAAATACTAAAATAGTACCAATACATTTTTAGTTTCTGATTTTTATTTTATTTTACCTTTTGAAAACATTTTATAAAAAATATACTTTTTTGTAAATATTAAATATTTTATTTTTATACATATTTAATATATTTAGTAAATAATATAAATACTTATATACTTATCAAAATATTTAGGAGAAAAATACAAAAATAATACATTTTTATTTTTATTAATATTTAACTTAAAAAATCACTTTTTTATAATATACTTCCCTTTTATTTATTTTTGTACATAATTAATAAATATTGCACATATTATATAATAAATACCTTTTTATTTATAAAATTAGGGTTTTCCCCTAAACATGTAAAAATATCCAAAATTATTCATTTTTATTTTTGTTTATTTGTCACATAAAAATACCTTTTTACATACACATAAAAAATCATTTTTTACATGTTGCATATTTATTGTATTTTTATTTAATTGTTGTATATTAAATAATTTGTATAATTCAATTTGGATGTAATAGTTTAGTTTTAATTTCTTGCTAAAATATCCCCATTTGAATATTTGTACCCCCATCCCATAATTTGTGTTGTAATAATTTAGGACCTTTAAATTCCTCATTTAAAAGCTTTCTAAATACGCCATGATAGAATTAGGGTTTGTATGCAAAAATCAACCAAAACAAATAGCTTGACCTAATTCCAAGATAAAAGCATGAAAATGAACAAACACCAATCACACTTGCACCCCCTAGGGTACTCCACTTGTTTCCTTCAATAATGGGCCATATTGCATGTTAGGTGTCTTTGGCAAAACAAAAACAATTCAAATGATCATAGTCCCTCGATGACGCTTTCGAAAGTTGCCTAAAAATGATCAAGTCCCTTAAAGAAAAAAATTGCCCAAAGACACTTGGCACCATTGCAATCATGGTCTAAACGATGACCCGCGCCCGTCCCGTTCACATCCTAACACAAGATTGTCCACCAAATACAATGGTGGAACAAAATTGTTAAAAGGGTTAAAACATAGTAATGATCTTTGAGAAATTTAGGGTAGATAGCTCTTGGTTACTTGCCAACTCGCAAAACAAAAACACTTGCCTATTTTTTCAAAACATACTTCACAACACACTTTCAAAAACAACTTTCAAAAACATTGAAAACTTTTCAAAAGACATACACCTTTGTATACATCCCAACATGGATCATTACAAAGGTTGCCACTACATTGGCATCTTTTTAAAACATTTTCAAACCCACACACACAAATCACCATTTCAAACAGTTGAAAGCACCATTTCAAATAATTGAAAACCAAGGCAAGTTGATCTAAGCAAGTAACTAAGAGCCCATGGATAACCTTGGATAGAAAGGGTGCTAATACCTTCCCTTTCTATAATCTACTCCCCAAACCCAAGAAAACATCTCAAAGGTTTTTGCTGTGATTTTTTAACCTTTCCTTTAGGATAAAATAAAAAGTCGGTGGCGACTCTTGCTCAACCGAAACATTTGCAAAAACAAACGCAAAACCCAAGACAGTTCTCCCACCGTATCACACCTTGTATCTGTCCTCAAGAGTGTGACGAAGTGGTTTTTGAAAACTGTTTTGAAAAGTGTTTGTGTAAAAGAGTTTATTTGAGCAAGTACTTAAGATGTTCTACCTACTCGAAAAAAGATTGTTCGTTCTCGTTTCCTTTAGACAGCACTATCCTACTATTAAGGAGTAAGTAAACCTATCATTGGAGTTTTAAGGGACATTCGAAGGGACGAATATGATCATATAAGCAATGATTAGGAAGCGTTAGTAGTTACCCTAAAATCCTAAAGATCTTTCCGAGGCAACATTCGAATGGGTCATTTTTTATCTTTTGGGACTAGAGGGCAACCACTAAAATTCCCTGTGCTTCATGACCGTTTACCGAAGGCAACCAAAGTGGGGAAAATCCTAGGATGAGCATGTGCAAGTGTTTGATTTCAGTTTCATTTATTTTGCACATTTAGGGTTATCTACCGTTTTAAATTGTTATCTTGCCATTCAATCCTATTATCCATACATCTAGACAGTTTATAATTGCGGAAAGTAAAGTGTGAGAAATTAAAACCCTAACTATTACAAGGTTTTGGGGAGGGGGATTACATAATCAAAAACCGGGGAAAATAATAAATTCAAAATAGTAAACCTAATTAACTATTACAAACTCGGAGCAGTTACAATAATTAATAAAATAGGGGAAAAAGAATGCGCGCGACAAAATTAAATACGGGGAATTAAAGTCGAGTTTAGAAACAATTAATTGATGAATAAAGAAAATATATTTTTGGATTTTTTTGAGAAAAGTAATTAATCTTGCAAATTAACCTAATTTCTATTTAATTTTAATTATGGAAAAAAATAATTTAAGTCAACCTAATTAAACTAATTAATTAATGCAATTAAATATTTTATGAAAAAAAACTAAACCTAATATTTTTTTTGTAATTTTCTGATTTTCTGATTTAATAATAAAAATATGATTTTTGTGAAAATAATTAAAACAACAAATTAAAAAAATAACTAAAGAAATTAAAAAGAAAGAAAGTGGGCCTGATTGTGAGAAGCAATTTGGGAGGTGCATTGCCAAATTTTGAAAAGGGCCAGGATGATGGCCCAAATGCCCAGCGTGAGATCCAATGAGGCTTCCTTCTGATGGTTCATGGTGTGCCTTTAACCTGTGGCGCTGGATCTACATGATGATGGATCCCAAGGGTGAGATCTGAGGTGTATGGTGGACGCTAGGTGTTGAAGCGCATGAAACCTGCAAGGGATTTGAAGAAAAAATAACAAATGTTGGAGGCAGGGGTCGAACCCCTGACCTCTGACTTATAGCGCCTTAACAGCCTTCCTGCACGCCACTGGGCCAGTTAGCCTTTTGTTAATATCAATACACGAAATAATATATAATGTAAACACGCATAATGCCCAGAAAAAACACGCTAATATTCAAATGGTCCAATGGGACGTTGCCATGCAGTCTTCTTCTTCCTCAGCATCATCGTATTAGGTAAAGGCTTTTACCTACGGTTCAATGCCTGTAACTAAAACTTGTTCATCTAAAAAAATCTCAAACAGATAAGATAAATGAAATCCAAGTATACCAATCAACTAGGCTTGATCTCGTGAGCATGATGGTGCCCATATTTGGTCCTGATTTTACCTATATAACAAAGCCCTAAAATGCAAGCATAAACCCTAACAATGGCAATTGTCCAAACATGCATCAAAATTCATAATTAATCATACCAATGCATTCTAAATGATGATAAAACATGAAGGCGTGCTTAAAAATCGTTAATCATGCATGTATAGTCAGAACCAAAATAAAAAATAATGTCAAACCATGATGTATATGGAACGTGATTCTTGATGCTTCAGAGCTTGGCAAGGGTTAGAAAAGCTTCTGGAGGTGTCTAGGAACGTATTGAAATCCTTAAATCTCCTTGAGGATGGCTGTAATATGGAATTTGATTTGAGATTTTTTTGGAAAAAAGTTACAACTTGGTTTGGCAGCTTCACGTGGTCAATCCTCTTTTTTGTGCTTGGGAATTGTTCTATATATGTAGTGCACTGAATTAGGTCAACAAAAAGTATTCAATTCTTGGCAAATTATGAAGATTGGATTTAATTTCCTCTTTGCATTATTTCTTCCTAAATCAATCCAAATCATGCCATTCTCATCCCAATCACCCTTTTCATGATTTGATTTTGTTTGACAGCATAATTGGATTGTGATTCTATTCAAAATCAGATCAAAAACAAATCTTTACTAATTTATATCATTTATTTGATTTAGTTTAATTTTTAAATGATTAAAATCAAAATAAATTAAATAAATAAAGCCAATAATATGTGGGAGAGTTTTTGGGTCGTGGAACATGTTAGAAGTAAGATGCAAGCATAAAACGTTAGGCCCATTTGACAAAAAAAATGTAATTTTGGGCATTGTTGACTTTTGACAATTTTCCAAAAATGGCCAACTTTGACAATGCATATCTCCTTCAATTTTGACCCTAAGGGGGTGTTCTTGGACTTTTTAGAAAGCTTAGGATGTCTCCTAATCAAACTCTTTAGTTTTATTTCAATTGGATCTTCCATGTTCATGTAAGAAGCTTTGACCCAAAAGGTGTTTTGTTGACTTTTGAAAAGGACCCATAATGTATGAATTTATATCTTTTCATGAGTGCATTTATTGAACTTGAGGGATGAATATGAGTTGTAGGGAATTGGATTCTATTCAAAATGAGCCTTGGATGAGAAATATTTGATAAAGTATGAAAAAGTTATGCTTGGTCAAAGTTTGGTTGACTTTTCTTGAGAAACCCTAATTTAGCAACTTTTGAGTTTTGATGAATTAGGAGCATTCCTTGGGGAATCATGATCAACCCTTGATCAAATTATGGATATCCATTCAAAGTGTTGATGTTGACTAAAAATCTTGAAGTTTGACTGTATGTGGGCCACAGTTGACTTTTGACCTAATACAGTTGATTTTCAAGCATCTGAGTAGTTGACTGAGAAAACTTCTTGTGCAAGGCATGAAACTTAACATGGATCGTCTTGAGAACATATTAGGACTATGGAGAGCATATTCGTCCTTTAGAGCTCATCCATCTTGATGAAAATGGAAACCCTAGTTGGAGGTTCATTGCTTTAGGAGAAAGTTTGTCTGGTCAACTCTTGGGCATCCTTGAGCAAGTTGAGGATCTCAATGAGCATGTGTTGAGTAAGATAAGAGGGAAAATTTTGAGGTGCAACAGCTGCCCCTGTTCAATCTTCTTAAACCTGAGGATGTAGATTGGCTGGTCTGCCTTTCGTGATCTGAAGGTGGAAGATGATTGAACACTAGAGTGCTCTGAAATTTGCACTCGTCTGAAATGATACTGGTAGTGTAGGTAATATCGGGAATGGGCTTACAGATGCCATTTGGAAGAAGATGACGAAAGATCGTCGGAGATGGGCTTAAAAATGACATCCATAAAAGATATCAGTTACATAAGAGATTCCTTTGCGAGAATTCCTGTACCTGCCGTTGAGGAGGACTTCGCTGGAGAATGTTGATTTTATGTCTGGGGAAATAGATTATAGGAGCTTCGGTTTTCCATTACTCTACTGGGGAATTAACTCGTGATTGAGGAGGTGGAAGCATACTGCCTAATTGGTTAGGGTCCAGGCTGCACAGCGACTTATTGGGGAAACGTGAGATCGATCGATTCTGGTCGAGTCTAGGTCTTGCAGTGTTGTAAACTGTTGTCTGGAGATAAGAGAGAAGGAACCTGAGTTGTAGGGTTACTTAGAAACGAAATCCTGGATGGTAGGGCTATGAGAAGGAACCTGGGTCGTAGGGTTACTTCAAAATGAGAGCCTGGATAGTAGGGCTTATGGGAAGGAACCTGGATAGTAGGGTTACTTCTAGATGAAAGCCTGGATAGTAGGGCTTATGGGAAGGGACCTGGATAGTAGGGTTACTTCGAGATGAAAGCCTGGATAGTAGGGCTTATGTGAAGGAACCTGGATAGTAGGGTTACTTCGAGATGAAAGCCTGGATAATAGGGCTTATGGGAAGGAACCTGGATAATAGGGTTACTTCGAGATGAAAGCCTGGATAGTAGGGTTTATGGGAAGGAACCTGGATAATAAGGTTACTTCGAGATGAAAGCCTGGATAGTAGGGCTTATGGGAAGGAACCTGGATCGTAGGGTTACTTCAAGATGAAAGCCTGGATAGTAGGGCTTATGGGAAGGAACCTGGGTCGTAGGGTTACTTCATGGGGAGTTTGGGTAAAACTGCATCTGAACCGAGAAGGAACCTAGAAATCATTGCATACACATATCATTGCATAAATAGGTTTCATAGCAGGTTTCTCATCTTCTTTGCTATTTATTTCGGCAATAAAGAAATGGCTCTCGAATAAATAGTGAAGGATCTACAAACTCAAAATGCTCAGTTTGAACAAATGATCATGGCTCTGGCCAAGGGGCAAGAGGAACTAAAAGCCCTGATTGTTAAAGAGAAGACCAAGAAGCCAAGGAAGACAGCTGGTGTAGTGAATTTGGGAAGGAGGTTCAAAGGACCGTTAAGGCAAGTTGTAGAGCTAACATCTTCATCAAAAGAAGGAGACAATCAAGAAGGGGAGACAAGAGAGGAAGACCCCAGTCCAAGGGAATATGATAATGAGACTGACTATAATGAGGAGCAGTATCCTCCGGCCGACGAAAAATACAAACAACTAGAAGAGCGTCTGAGTGCAATGGAAATCTAGAAGGTGCACGGGCTGGATTTTGAAGAACTGAGTTTGGTTTCTGGGGTTGTCATCCCACACAAGTTCAAGGTTTCGGTGTTTGCCAAATATGATGGGGTCTCATGTCCCAAAATGCATCTCCGATCTTATGTGAGAAAGATTCAGCCTCACACTACAGACAAGGACTTGTGGGTCCACTTCTTTCAAGACAGTCTATTCGGGACTCAACTAGAGTGGTTCTACCAGCTGGAAGGGACCATATTCATAACTGGGAACACCTGGCTGCTGTATTCAACAAGTAGTATCAGTATAATGCAGACCTTGCTCCCACCCGTACACAACTCCAAAGTATGTCTATAGGTTCAAGCGGGTTTTAAAGACTATGCTCAGAAGTGGAGGGACTTAGCAGGAAGAGTCCAACCCCCTGTCTAATAGGGAGTTAGTGGATATGTTTTTGGGTACCCTATCTGGTCCATTTTTTAATCATCTGATTGGAAGCTCCTCGGCTGGCTTTATTGAGTTGATTTTGACAGGAGAAAAAGTGGAAGTTGGGATTAGAAGTGGCAAGATTCAGAAGGATTCCTCTTCAAGTGCGGGAAAAAGACCTTTCGTAGGGAAAAAAGAGGTCAATTCTGTTTACAATCAATGAAATTAGGACAAAACCGAGCGCCGTCCAACGGTCGGGGCTGTTATGATATCCAAGCCCACAGTTACTCAATAATGAAATAATCAGCCTAAAGTAGAAATACCTGTAAGGAAATTCACTCGGATAAATATGACTTTGTCTCAAGTTTTTCCTCTTCTACTGAAATCTAATCTGGTTACCTTGAGGGAAGCTCCCAAGAATCCCAACACCATGTCTCCTTGCTACAATCCAAATGCTCGTTGTGCTTATCACTCAGAAAGTCCAGGTCATGATACAAATGGCTTTTGGGCTTTGAAAAACAAGGTGCAAGACCTTATTGAAGCGAAAGAGATTGAATTTGATGCTCCTGATATTCCCAATGTTATAACTGCTCCCATGCCCAAGCACGGTCGGGGTGTTAATGCTGTTGACAATGATGCGTTTGTTACTTATATGGAGGAACTTGTTACTCCTCTCATGACCGTTAAGTGGAACTTGTTGAAAGCTGGTTTATTTCCGGGTTGTGGCAAAGATTGCCACTTATGTTTATCTCTACCGACTGGTTGTTATTTGTTGAAGGCAGGTGTTCAACGCCTGATGGATGATAAAGAGATCTTGTTTGAAAAGAATCCCGTCACAACTGTTTCTTGTAAGGATGTTTCAATCATAACCATATCCTCCAATCCTCCAAGGGTATCCACCAAAAGACCCACCATGATTACATCTGCTCCGGAGTTGGATCCTCTAATCATCACTATGCCAGGGCCAATCCCATACTCCTCGGACAAGGCTGTTCCTTGGAACTATGGGGCAGACGTTTACTACCATGGCATCAAGCAAGACCTGTTGGCTGCTGAAGACCAAGTTTCTGAAAATACTGATACCGACATTGGCAACATCATTAGAACCAGCAAAATAAAAAGAAGTGGAAGAGTGTTCTCCCCTGAGATTTCTCCTCCAAAAGTCGTTACTAGTCCTGTGATCATTCCTACTGTTACTCTTGTTGATACTACCACTGCAATTCCTGTGATTACCCCTGTTGCCACCCCTATCATCGAGTCGGCCGAGACTCGGGGCAAAGAATATTGATTGAGCCTGTCCAGACGAAGGCACATTAAAAATTTATTCCAGAGGCTTCCAAGAAGGAAATGGAAGAAATCTTGAAGATAATAAAGAAGAGAAACTACAATATGGTCGAACAGTTGGGACACACCCCTTCTAAGATTTCTATGTTAGCCCTACTATTATGCTCCGAAGCTCATGCAAAAGCTTTGGTGAAATTCCTCAAGACCGCCCACGTACCACAAGAAACATCCGCTGACCAATTTGAAGATTGTGTGGCCAGTTTGACAGATGACAACGGTTTGGGTTTTTCTAATGTTGATCTAACACCCAGAGGGAGAAAACACAATGATGCACTACATGTCTCCGTCGAATGCATGGGCACTACTTTGGCCCACGTTCTAGTAGATACTGGTTCATCATTGAACGTGCTGCCTAAGAAGGCTCTAGAAAGATTGGACTGCGAAGGTTTGACCCTGAAGCCCAGCAACATCGTAGTGAGGGCTTTCGATGGTTCGAAAAGAATGGTACACGGGGAGGTGGACATCCCCATCAAATTTGGTTCTCAGACCTTTGACTCCACCTTTTACGTGATGGATATCGGACCATCTTATTCTTGTTTATTGGGTCGCCCTTGGATCCATGGGACGGGAGCTGTCACGTCCACTCTAAATTAGATGATGAAATACCTGGTAAAAGGAAAGATTGTCACGGTACATGGTGAAGAAGAGTACATGGTAAGTCACCTGAATTCTTTCAGGTATGTGGAAATGGATGGCGAGTTCATCGAGACTCCGTGTCAGAACTTCAAAGAGGTGCCCCAGACCATGACTGCAACTGAGACTGTTACCAATATACCAAAGATCACCAGACCTCCCTTGAAAATGGTTTCTCTCAAGGACTCCAAAGCAGTTATTGAAGAAGGTGGGTGCACCATCTAGGGCCAACTCCCTGACATTACATACAAATCTGATAAGTTTGGTTTGGGTTTCTCTTTAGGGTATCAAAGGGCTGTTGATCGTGCTCGTGCTAGAGGACCTCCCCTACGCATCAGCAACCATGTGGTCAATGCTTTAGAAGACAATGATGGTGACTATGACATGGATAGCTGGATCTTCCCTACTACCAACGGTGAACCCTGTAACTGGACGGCAATAGACTTTATACCGATTACTTTTGTTCAGAAGTAATTGTGTTTCTTGTTTTAGGATATGTAATAATTAAACAATATAAACTCTATGGCCATGTGTCTTACCCGGGGCATAATGGTTTATTTGTGAGGGTTATCATGTTTCAGTCTCATATGTCATTAATAAAGCATTGGACGTTTTGTATACAAATTTTGCGCTCTCTGTCTTTCTTTTCTGCTTTTTTACTTTGAATATACAACTATGCTCTTACATACACTCACATATCAAACTGCAGATCCATATCCACTCAGGATCCCATTGATAACAGTTCTGCTATTTTCGGTTATGACTTTGAAAATCCGATCAACCAAGCCGGGGACGAAGGTGAGGTACCTGGAGAACTTGCTAGGCCGTTACATCAGGAAGAAAGGGCTATACAACCTCATGAAGAGCCAGTTAAGACAGTGAACTTAGGAACAGAAGAAGATAGAAAAGAAGTCAAGATAGGTGCAAATTTGGAGCTTAGTGTCAAACAGCGGTTGATACGAATATTGCATGACTATGTCGAGATCTTTGCCTGGTCATATAAAGACATTCCAGGACTAGACATGAATATTGTGGTTCATCGTCTGCCAACTAAAGAAGATTTCCCTCCAATAAAGCAGAAGGTTCGTCGTATGCACCCTGAAATTTCAGAGAAAATCAAAGTAGAAGTTATGAAACAGTTCAATGCTGGGTTCTTAGCTGTCACCTCCTATCCATAATGGGTTGCTAACGTAGTCCCAGTGCCTAAGAAGGACGGTAAGGTACAAATGTGTATGGACTACAGATATTTGAACAGGGCAATCCCCAAGGATGACTTCCCGCTTCCCCATATTGATGTTCTGGTCGACAACACCGCACATTATAAGATCTTTTCCTCCATGGACAGTTTCTATGGTTACAATCAGATCAAGATGGCACCCGAAGACATGGAGAAGATAACCTTTGTCATGCAATGGGGTACTTTCTGTTACAAAGTGATTCCGTTTGGGTTAAAGAATGTCGGGGCAACCTATTAGTGAGCCACGGTAGCTTTGTTTCATGACATGATTCACCATGAGATAGAGGTCTATGTTGATGACATGATAGCCAGGTCTCAAACTGAGGAAGAGCACATTGATCATCTACAAAAGTTGTTTGATAGGTTGAATACGTACAAGCTGAGGTTAAATCTGAACAAGTGCACCTTCGGGGTAAGGTCTGGTAAACTTCTAGGTTTCATTGTTAGTGACAAGGACATTCAGTTAGACCCTGCAAAGGTGAAGGCTATACAAGAGATGACGGCTCCTTGCACTGAGAAAGATGCTAGAGGTTTCTTGGGACGCCTAAATGACATTTCCAGGTTCATTTCCCATTTAATTGCTACTTGTGAGCCAATCTTCAAACTCCTGGAGAAAGATCAAGTGGTAAAGTGGAATGACGAATGTCTGACGGCCTTCGAGAGAATCAAAGAATACCTTCAAGAGCCTCCAATTCTGATGCCTCCGGTTGAAGGAAGACCTTTGATAATGTACTTAACAGTGTAAGATAATTCAATGGGGTGTGTGCCAGGGCAGCATGACGAGTTCGGTCGAAAAGAGCATGCAATATACTACCTTAGCAAAAAGTTTACCGACTATGAAACAAGATACTTACTGCTCGAGAAAACTTGCTGCGCTTTGGCATGGGCTGCTCACCGACTAAGACAGTATATGCTGACCCACACTACTTTGTTGATATCTAAGATGGATCCGATCAAGTACATCTTCGAGAAGCCCGCTCTCTCCGGAAGAATAGCAAGATGGCAAATGATCTTGACCGAATATGATATCCAATATACGACCCAAAAAGAAATCAAGGGAAGTGTATTAGCTGATCATTTGGCTCATCAGGTTATGAATGACTACCAATCCATGAACTTTGAATTCTAGGATGAGAATATTATGTTAGTGACTGGCTGTGAAGAACTTGGACTGGATGAGGGACCTGAGGAAGGATCCCGATGGACTATGGTTTTTGATGGATCCTCCAACGCACTCGGCAATGGCATCAGTGCTGTAATCATATCCCCCAAGGGCTGTCATACTCCTTTCACTTCCAGATTATGTTTCAATTGTACCAACAATATGGTGGAGTATGAAGCATGCATCATGGGTCTCAAAGCTGCTATTGACCTAAGGATTAAGTTCTTGAGCATTTTCGGGGATTCAACCTTGGTAATAAGTCAAATCAAAGGGGAGTGGGACACGAAGCACCCTAATATCATCCCTTACAAAGAACATATGCTGACGTTGCTTCCACATTTTGAAGAAGTCACCTTTGAACATTTCCCACGAGAAGAGAATCAGTTAGAGGACGTGCTAGCTACTATGCCATCCATGTTTAAGATCAGATGGGACAACGAGGCTCCTCGGATCACTATTGGGAAGTTGGGTGAACCAGCATATTTCTATGAGATTAACACTGAAGAAGTCACGGACAAACCTTGGTTTCATGAAGTGAAAAGGTATCTCGAGGCTCAAGAATATCCAGAGGGGGCGTCTGTCAATGATAAGAAGTTTCTGAGAAGGTTCTCCGCAAAGTTCTTCCTCAGTAATGGAATCCTATACAAGCGCAACCATGACTCTACTTTACTCCAGTGTGTATACAAGAGCGAAGCAGAGAGGATTATGGAAGATTTACACGAAGGTACCTTTGGCACCCACTCTAGTGGACACACCATGGCTAAAAAGATCCTATGGGTAGGATACTATTAGTCCACTATGGAAGCAGACTGTTATCGGCATTCCTGAACTTGTCACAAATGCCAGATCTATGCTGATAAAGTACATGTACCTACGGTTCCCTTGAATGTCTTGACGACTCCCTGTCCCTTTGCAATGTGCAGCATTGACATGATCGGAGATATTAGACCTGCCGCTTCCAATGGGCATCACTTCATCCTAGTGGTTATTGATTACTTCACAAAGTGGGTTGAGGCTGCCTCTTTTGCTACTGTTACCAAGAATGTTGTGGCTTAATTTATCAAGCATAGCTTGATCTATCGGTATGGTGTTCCAGAAAGAATCATCACAGATAATGGTACAAATCTCAACAATACGATGATCACCGAACTCTATAAATAATTCAAGATCCAGCATCATAATTCTTCCCCTTACCGTCCGAAGATGAATGGTGCTATGGAAGCTGCTAACAAGAACATTAAAAAGACCATACAGAATATGACAGTGACATATAAAGACTGGCATGAGATGTTACCATTTTCCCTTCATGGTTACCGCGCTTCAACACGTACATCAACATGAGCAACACCTTTCTCTCTGGTGTATGGTATGGAGGCAGTCCTACCTATTGAGATCCAGACCCCTTCTTTAAGAATAATGAAGGATGCATGTTTGAATGAAGATGATTGGATCCAGACTCGACTTGACTAACTGAATCTGATTGATGAGAAAAGGCTTACTACTGTCTGTCATGGTCAGATGTACCAAAAATGAATGATCAAGGATTTCAACAAAAAGGTCAGACGTCAGGTATATCAAGTGGGTGATCTAGTAATCAAGCGCATCATACTGCCACAAGGTGATCCCAGGGGAAAATGGATTCCCAAGTACGAAGGGCCATTTGTAATCAAAAGCATATTTTCCGATGGAGCCATGATTCTAACCACCATGGATAGTGATGACCTTCCTCACCCTGTCAATGCGGACATAGTGAAAAGATACTACGCATGAATAAAGACCCGATAGGTTGACTGGCCTAGGCAAAAGTAAGGGCATCATGGCGAACCGAAAGGGTTCGGGAAAAAATTAGAGATAAATACAAAAAAATATGTACACCCGGCAAGTCGAAAACTTGAAAAGGCGGCTTGGACAAAAAAAGGGTATCCCAATGGACTAAAAACCCGAAAGGGCGGTCCAGGAAAAAGTTAGGGATTTAAAGCGTACAACTATGTCCCTTTAGATCACCTTATGACCAGACTTCAGTATCAACTATCAAGCTCAAATGGTACCGACCAATCCCGTCAGCTTCGGACAAGTAGCAAAGTGATGAGACGCTCAAGGACATATGGGCAATAGCAGAATTGAAATTCAATGGGATTATTACACATAACTGTTTTCTCTTTATACACTATTTTGTATAGTTTTCATTTTTCACGATGATGTTCTCCTACTAGAACGTCAGTCTATTTGTACAAAATGCCTGTTATAGGCAAACTTCAGAAATCAATACAAATCATTTGTTTGAAAGTACAAAACTATTTGTTTTTTTATTTTTCTGTTTTGTTTTGCAAAAATGTCCAGTGATTATTTTTGACATATGCATTTGAATATGATTACTGTTTACAAATACTTGCATAAGAAACAGAAAGACAGTTACTAATGACTTTAATAAACGGGGAAAAGTCTAAAAAAGTAATTTGTAGTCCCGACAGTTACACTTTCCAGCATGGTACAGGAATAGAGACATTTTGAGACAAAATCACCACTACATACGACCCTGTGACATCTATGTTCCCCACAGAGTAGAAACAACCAAAGCTTTGATCTATTCTTCCCCAAGAAGGAATTACCTCCTCCAGCAAAGTTCCTTCAGAGAGTTGAAATCTGTATTCCCTAGTCGAGTTTTATAATTTCAAACAGTTTATAAAACCTCCTCCCGGGTAGAGTTTATTTCTCTAACTGCGGAAGTTTATTCCCCAACAGAATTTATTTCTCCACATCGGTAAAATCTTCTAACAGGGCATCCTCCCCCCATAGAGTTATTCTCAAGCAGGAGTTAAAAATCCCCGGCAGAATATCCTCAAGCGGAAAGAGGAAATCCCCAACAAATCATCTCCATTCATCATCCCCAATGGAAATGAAGGATTCAGCTTCCTAATACTCTTCAGCGGCAGTCAGGGATTTACTTTCCCAGATTAAGAAATATAGCAACAGCATCCCATATTCATACATCATGGCATGCACATACACATCGCATACAACATAATCTAATTTATTTTGAGACCATCATCACAATTGTTGTACCCCAAAATTTGCCCTCCCATATTCTTCACGAAATTGCCAAGTCAAGCTTCAAAATTCCCCAAGGGTTGCACAGTGTAAGAGCCTCCTGAACAGTCAAAATTAGGGTTTTGGCTCTGATCAAGAAAATGAAGTTTCCAAGGGTCCAATCAAGTCCCACATGCCTACAAATATGGTCAAGCATCCTCATACCAAGTTTCAAGACTTTCAGCACAAAATTGCACAGTCAAAACCCTAATTGCACTACAGTCAACTGTAGGGGCAAAATGGTCATTTAACAGTCAAAAGTTCAAATTTTTGGTCAGCATCTCATTTTGAAGCCACAAACATCATTTGATCAATGCTTGATCATGATTCTCAAAGCTTGGCTCAAAAATCATCAAGACGCAAAAGTTTCCTTATTTGGACAGTTGAAAAAGTCAACTGTAAATTGACCAGGGCATAACTTTCACATGGATTATCAGAAAAATTCCATCCAAAGCTCATTTTTAAGAGAAAGACATTTCCTACAACTCATCTTCATACTTCAAGTCCAAGAAATGCTCTCACAAAAAGTTATCAATTTCAACATTATAGGTCATTTTCAAAAGTCAACAAAAAGGGACTTTAAGTCAAAGGCCATAATTTGAGATTGGTAAATCAAAATGACATGGTACCAAAGACATTGGTTAGAGGACTCAAAGACCTTTCCAAAATGTCCAAGAACATGAGCAAAGCTTAAAAATTGAGCAAGTTATGCCTTGTGGAAGTTGGGAAATTTTTGGATATTTTGAAAAGTCAACATTGATTCAAATGAACTAAAATTGCTAATGGGCCTCTTTTTCTTCCACAATTCATTATCCCAAGCATGTGCACGACCATTAGGCCCAAAAGTAAGTTTTTCTCCATTTTTATTTATTTATTTGGATTTTTTATTATTAATAATTCATTTAATTAAATAAAAATACATGAAAAATACAAAACTAATGAAATAAAATCTTTTTGTGCAGAAAACACTCTCATTGGACATTTAAGATTCGTGCATAATAATTTGAGGAAAGTTTTGTCATGATTTGATACCAAATAGCATGAAAAAAAGATTGAAAAAAGATCTTGAAAAATCAAATCTTTCAAACCATGAATGCTAAAGTTTTTGATTGATTTCTTTGACCTAATTCACTCTATACATAAGCCTGAACACAACCCTAATGCAAGGAACCACTCAGCTGCGCTACAGACCAAGCATTGAACTTGAAAATTTTTGCCAAAAACTCAAAACTGAAAACCTAGTTCTAGGGCGATTCAGGGCCAAATAACTACTCCATTAGCTTCCTTAAGGATCATAGGACGTGTTCCAATCATTCCCTAAGCCCCATACTCAAGAAAACGTGAAATCACCATTGAAGTTGGTAAAGAAAATTTCAGAATCGTTTTCTATCGTTCATGCATTGTTAACATGTTTCATTGTTATTTTTGTGTTTAGAATAATGTTTGCAAGCTAATCATATGCTTTGATTGAATTATTATGCACTGTATGCAAAGATGCCATGGTCGTGTTTTAGGGTTTACAGGACTTTGAATTAGGGGTTTTAAATTAAGGAAAAATTGGCCTTCAAGACTTACACCATTGAATTAAGCATGTCTGGACGAAGAGAAATAAACCATTGCGCCTAATTTATGGAGCCCCTGGGGCTATTCGCTATTTTCTGATATGTTGCCTAAAAGAACGGTGTAAAAACCGTTGCCTATTTCTTTTGTATTTTCAGGAAAAACAAAATCATGAAGAAGATGATGTGGTGGCCAGCAATGATTGGTCCTTTTGAATTTGCGCGCCAGACCACCACTAATTCCAGTTTTTTATTATATAATTTGTTTTCCTTTTATGTTAACGAATATGCATGCAGCTCAGTTGGTTGAGAAGAACGCTCCTAAGCCTCAGGACCTGGGTTCGAGCCCCAGGTCCCCACCCCTTTCCAATATTGTTTTTTCAAGCATTATCCTATGCAGATTCAATATCAAAGCACACCGTGCACCCACAAAATCAAGCGTCCACGCGTCCCAGAACATCAAATCAAAGGCCATGAACTGGAGAGTATAGTGGACCCTAGTCAACGCGTGTACACGCGTCCTGAAAAGTCTAACGGGCCAAGGGTAAATGGGCCAGATTTCTAAAAGAAAACCTCCACTTTGGGGACTGCAACCCCCCTAGGTTTGCTAAACTTTTTTACTTTCTTTGTTTTTTATTATTTCTATTTTCTTTTAAATTATTGTTTTCTTAATTAATTCATTATTTTTATAAATATAAAAAACACATAAAAAAATCAGAAAAGAGAAAAAATAATGAATATTTTTATTTTAGTATTTGTAAATAAAGTCCATTAATTAATTAGGTTTTAAATTAGGTTTTAATTTTAACTTTTTAATAAAAATCTAAAAAATGTAGAATTAGGGTTTAATTAATTTGTTATTCCTTTTTTATTTTTCTTTCATAAATAATTAAAATATTAAATATGTATTTTTTGTAATTAAAATTGCATGTAAATTAATTAGAGTTAATTTTAGGGTAAAACTTTAATCTTCTTTTTATTAAATTAAAATAACTAGAATTAGGGTTAGCATTTATTTTAATTAATTCTTTTTCATTAAAATCATAAAATACTAAAAAAAATACCAAAAAAACAATTCCTTTTCCTTTTAATTAATTAATTCATCGTTTAATTTAATTTTGCAAAAAAGGGTCCAACGCCCTCGTTTAATTTTTATTTAATTCGCATATTTATTTCTTTTCCGTTTAATATTTATGTATCTCTCCCAAGGCCTTGTAAATTAATTTCTCACACTTTATTTTCTTTACTTCTTTATTTTTCTGTCAAATCGGGTCCTGGTTTAATTTTGGCGATGTGGACCCGCGCCTTTTGTAATAGCTTTAGACTTTTACTTTTCCCGCAATTTTTAACTGTTAATCAAGGCATGAAAGACTGTATGGACAAAAATAAAAACAAACGTTAGATTACCAATAACATGACAAAAGACAAAAATAAAACGAAAACGACACACAAATCACACACCACCCCTAGGGTACGCCTCACTGTTGCCTTGCCTCGAAAGGTGATCGTCGAGTAGAGGATGTCTTAGTAAGTCCTCATGATCCGGGAACCTGGCATGAGGGTAGCTTCTAAGGTGTCTTCCCATTGCTCTGGTGATCACCATGTCCCGAACCTCGAATTGACCCGAACACCTCCAACGGTGGTGCTACCTACCTCTCAATGGTGGGATGGCACTACTTTAAAGGACATTTACACAGACGAATTCCTTAGGGTAGGTAGACGACTCGTGGATACTTGCTCTAATTCAAAACAAAACAAATCAAAAATACTTTTCACACCAACACATTTTCAAAAAGCTTTCGAAAGCATTTTTCAAACACTCTTGAGGACCGATACAAGAGTCGAACTGAAATTTTCAAAGAAACTTTTTAAAACCCACAGTTGAAGAGCAAACAAACCATTTTTGAAAACACAAGTGAGCAAGTATCTAAGAGCCCATGGATAACCATGGATAGAAAGGGTGCTAACACCTTCCCTTTCTATAATCTACCTCCCGAACCGAGAGCAATCTCTATAAGGAATTTTTCTGTGCTTTTGTCCTTTCCATTTGGAGAAAATAAAAGACGGTGGCGACTCTTGCTTCCGCGACATTTCGCGAACCAGCGTTAAACAGTCAGTTCCAGATCCACCGATCACAGAACTGGCGACTCTGCTGGGGAATAAACTTAAAGTGAGGTGTACCTTAGGACTAAGATCACTGTGTTTTCAATTGTTTTCCTTGTGTGCTTTAAATTGTGGGTTGCTTGGGAGTTCTATAGATCCTAAACCCGGATCTGGGGGATACCTTCTTAGAAAGTAGCAACAAGGCTGTGAGGGAACTGTGCGGGGTATACCGACATGGTTGAAACAGTCTGCTACGTTGATGTGGCACTTTGGTGTGTACCGGTAACCCTTGAGTTCAGTCAAGGAGAGTACGGGGCCTCCGCGTGGTGTCATGAAGCATCAACAAACCTTAGGAACCTTAATTGAACCATCTTGGCCTCTTTAGGGTAGTGAGATAACTGACTTTGGTGCAGTCCGAGGTTGGTTGATACTCGATACTACACTCAATTGAGGGTTGCTTTCCTGGAATATTTCGGTCTCCAGTTCAGTGGCTAAATCGAAACGATGAACAATGAAAGCAATCCCGTGATATTGGGACCCTTAGAACCCGGTTACTTTGATAGGACAGGTTGAACCCGCCAACTTCAAGAGGGTACTACCCAGACCCCATGCTGGCCTTAAACCCTAAGGGCTTGTCTTGTGTGCCTTGTGTGCCTTACATGTTTGTCTTTGTAAATATCTGTGATGTGTTTAATCATAGCATCATGACATCATCCAGCATCATATGCATTGACTAACCATTTCAGGGGTTCGAATTTTCATCTTTGTTCTTGTTTTGTAGGACATGGAAACTGTTCGTATAAAGACAATTCAAATCAGTCTTGTAAGGATCCCTCCTCAGCTTAAGGAGCTTATATCCAGGATTCCCGAGAACTCTTCATTCAGTGAAAGACATGGAAGTCTCATCAACTTGGTCAATACCAACATTGAGGAAGATATGATAAAGGTCCTGTTCCAATTCTTTGACCCTCTGCATCACTGTTTCACCTTCTTGGATTATCAGTTGGTACCTACATTGGAGGAGTTCTCCCGGCTCCTGAAGATCCCTATCCTTGATCAGCTACCCTTCAACGGTACGGAAAAGGAACCTAAGCTTGAAGAGATTGCTAAAGCCTTGCACCTACAGTCATCTGACCTCAAGGGACATTGGGAAGTCAGAAGTGGTATCAAAGGGTTCTTAGCCAGGTTTCTGTTTGAAAAGGCCCATGAATGTTGGAACTCCCTTGACTTGCAAGCTTTTGAAGAAGTTGTGGCCCTCCTTGTCTATGGTTTGGTGTTGTTCCCTAACCCAGATCAGCTTATTGATATCAGTGCTGTCCAGATCTTTATGTCCAGGAATCCTATACCTATGTTGCTGGGGGACATCCTTCACTCATGTTACACTCGAACCATGAGAAAAAGAGGTGTCCTTATGTGTTGCACTCCTCTCCTGGGAAGGTGGTTTATTTCGCATCTTCCACAATCAGTCTTGAAGAATGAGCGGGGTTTGAGATGGTCACAACGGTTGATGACTCTTACACATGCAGATATACATTGGTGCCCTAGGTCCAGAGAAGATGTCACTATCATTGATCGTTGCGGGGAGTACCCTAATGTTCCTTTACTTGGAATCAGAGGAGGTATTACTTATAGCCCATGCCTGGCTTGGAGACAGTTTGGTTATGCTCGGAGGGATGGTCCTCATGACATGTTAATTCCTGACATAGTTTTGACTTCGACAACGATACTCAAGGACTTCGCCAGAGATTTATCAGAGCTTGGAGGATGCCAAGTAGGATAGACAGCAAGACACTGGGGCACAGGAATTCCATCCCGTTGGAACCTTATCTCAAGTGGGTACGCGCCCGCTCCCAGAAGTTAGTGATGCCCTATCCTCATATGCTTCCTGTGATCAAAGAGCCAGTCTTGGAAGGAGAAGTGTCCTACATTATTCAGCATCCTGATATGCCCACATCTTGGGAAGAGATGCAGAAGAGCTGGATCCAGCTTAAGGAAGAACGGAATTCTCTTGAGACCAGTCTACATGCCAGTGAAAAGAAGGTCGTGGAGCTCACCCGCCTGTTGCATGAGGAGAGGAATCTCAACACTTACATAGCTCCAAAGAGGATGCGTAGTATATTCTGGGATTGATTTGCTTTTGTATTATTTCGCCCATGAGGCTTTGATGTACTGAACAATTTTCCTTAATGATAACGTGTGTTCTTTTTTTTCTACAACAAATTTGAACTTTCGAACCCTTGAATGCATTGCATGAACACATATCATTCATCATGTGCATAGCAGGTTTCTCCTCTTTTCAGGTTGCTTACAGTTCTTCGCTGTTTATTTCAGCATCATGAATCCTGACTCGTCATCAACTGAGACATCCATCAAAGCTCTTCAGGCGCAGAATGCGCAATTCCAGGAATTAATCAAGGGTTTGGCTCAAGGCCAAGAGGAGCTGAAAGCTCTGCTTCTGAAAAAGGAAAAGAAGAAGAAGAGAAGAACTGTTCTGTTTAGCTAGGGCCGAAGGTTTGGCAACACTTTGCAGAATGAAGAGGCTGGTTCTTCCGTTGGCAAGGGTACTCCTCAAGAGGAAAGGGTTCCTAGTCCGGTAGTCTCCGACAACGAGACGGATTTTGATGAAGAGCAGTACCCTCCTGCAGAAGACAGATACAAGCAGTTGGAAGACAGGTTGAATGCTATGGAGATCCAACAGGTGCTTGGGCTGGATTTCGGAGATCTGGGTTTGTCTACTGGTGTGATTATTCCTCATAAGTTCAAAGCACCATCTTTCACTAAGTACGACGGGGCGTCTTGCCCCAAGCTACATCTCAGGTCCTATGTTCGGAAGATTCAACCGTACTCAGCGGATAAAAATTTGTGGATCCACTTCTTCCAGGAGAGTCTTTCAGGGACTCATCTCGAATGGTTCTATCAGCTGGATGGGACCAAGGTTCGTAACTGGGAGGAGTTGGCTACTGCTTTCTACAAGCAGTATCAATATAATGCCGACCTTGCCCCTACACGTACCCAACTCCAGGGTATGTCGTTAGGTTCAAGTGAAGGTTTTAAGGAGTACGCTCAGAAGTGGAGAGACCTGGCTGGCAGGGTGCAGCCTCCGTTGACTGATCGGGAGTTGGTAGACATGTTCTTGGGGACCCTATCTGGGCCATTTTTCAACCATCTCATCGGGAATTCGTCTGCCGGGTTCACTGATCTGATTCTGACTGGAGAGAGAATCGAGGCTGGGTTGAAGTCTGGAAAGATTCCGAAGGGTGCATCGTCTAGCTCTGAGAAGAAACCCTTCAAGAAGGAGGCCAGTGCGGTGTATGGGCCTAGAAGGCAGGATAAACCAGAGCGCCGTCAATCTGTCAGTGCATTAATGATTGCCAAGCCTGCAGCCGCTCCTCGGCAAGCTAACCAACCAAGGGCTGAGAGACCCAGAAGGGAATTCACCCGTTTGAGTATGACCTTGTCGCAGATCTTACCACAGTTGCTCTCAACCAACTTAGTAACCGTCAGAGAGGCTCCGAAGTTTGCAAATACTTCCTCTCCTAAGTACAATCCAAATGCCCGCTGTGCTTACCATTCTGATAGCCCGGGGCATGCCACTGATGACTGTTGGGCATTAAGGAACAAGCTGCAGGACCTTATTGACGCCAAGGAGGTACAATTTGAGGCATCTGAGAAGCCTAATGTAGTGACAGCTCCCCTGCCTGCTCATGGAGTGAATGCTATTGGGGACGAAGACGAAGTGGATGAAGCTGAGTTTGATAGTTGGATTTACCCGGCAACCGACAGTGGACTTAACAATTGGAGTGCAAAAGACAACCTATCTGTTTCTCTTGTTACTAAGTAATGAATTCCTATGTTTTTGTTATTTGTAATAAACAATAAATAAACTCTATGGCCCGGTGTCTTACCCGAGGCACCGTGGTTTCATTTGTGAGGGCATATAAATTGTCATTTCATATACCATAAATGAAAGTCTTGGACGTTTTCTCGCATTGCAAATTTTATGCTCCTTTTCTGTCTTTCTTTCCTTTACATATATTTCAAAACAGCTGTATTTACACACACACTCACTCATACAGGTTTCAATCCACTCTGGATCTCACTGATAACGACCCTGCTACTGCCCATTATGACTTCGAAAATCCGATCAACTTAGCCGAAGACGAAGGCGAAGATGATTGCGAAGTGCCTGGCGAGCTTGCAAGATTGTTACTTCAGGAAGAGAGGGCAATTCAACCCCATGAAGAGCCAGTGGAAACAATAAACTTGGGTACTGAAGAAGACAGGAAAGAGGTAAAGATTGGTGCCAACCTAGAGCTCAGCGTGAAGCAACGGTTGACTCAGATGCTGCATGATTACATGGAGATATTTGCCTGGTCCTACGAAGACATGCCCGGGTTGGATACCGACATTGTGGTCCATCACTTGCCAACTAAGGAAGATTGTCCTTCGGTTAAGCAAAAGGTCCGCCGTATGCGTCCAGAGATGTCTGAGAAGATTAAGGCCGAGGTTATGAAACAGTTTGACGATGGGTTCCTTGCAGTGACTTCTTACCCTCAGTGGGTTGCTAATGTGGTGCCGGTACCGAAGAAGGACGGTAAGGTCAGAATGTGTGTCGATTACAGGGATCTGAACAGGGCCAGTCCCAAGGATGACTTCCCTTTACCTCACATTGATGTCCTTGTTGATAATACAGCTCAGCACAAGGTATTCTCTTTCATGGATGGCTTTTCAGGTTACAATCAGATCAAGATGGCACCTGAAGACATGGAAAAGACTACATTCGTTACTCAGTGGGGAACCTTCTGTTACAAGGTCATGCCTTTTGGACTAAAGAACGCTGGGGAAACCTACCAACGTGCCATGGTTGCTTTATTTCATGATATGATCCATCATGAGATAGAAGTGTATGTTGACGACATGATCGCAAGGTCCCAGACTGAGGAAGAGCACCTAGATCATCTGCAGAAGTTGTTTGACCGGTTAAAACTATACAAGCTGAGATTGAACCCGGACAAGTGCACCTTCGGGGTAAGATCTGGAAAGTTGCTAGGCTTCATGGTCAGTGATAAGGGTATTCAAGTGGACCCTACCAAGGTTAAAGCTATTCAAGAAATGCCAGTTCCCAGGACAGAAAAAGAGGTCAGAGGCTTTCTAGGACGCCTGAATTACATCGCTCGATTCATCTCACACCTGACTGCTACCTGTGAGCCAATCTTCAAGCTGCTGAAGAAAGATCAGGTAGTACGTTGGAATGATGAATGTCAGGCTGCTTTTGACAGAATCAAGGAGTATCTCCAAGAACCACCTATCCTTATGCCACCGGTTGAAGGGAGACCTCTGATACTATATCTAACAGTGCTTGACAACTCAATGGGGTGTGTGCTGGGGCAGCATGACGAGTCTGGCCGAAAAGAGCACGCCATTTATTACCTTAGCAAAAAGTTTACCGACTGTGAGACCCGATACTCACTGCTTGAGGAAACTTGCTGCGCTTTGGTATGGGCTGCTCGCCGGCTGAGACAGTATATGCTGACTCACACTACCTTGTTGATCTCAAAGATGGATCCTATAAAGTACATATTCGAAAAGCCTGCTCTGTCTGGGAGAATAGCAAGATGGCAAATGATCTTGACAGAATACGACATTCAGTACACAACCCAGAAAGCCATCAAGGGAAGTGTATTGGCAGACCACTTGGCACATCAGGCCGTAGATGACTATCAGTCAATGAACTTCGAATTTCCGGATGAAAGCATCATGATAGTAACAGATTGTGAAGTACCTGGACCGGATGAAGGACCCGAGGAAGGATCCCGATGGTCTATGCACTTTGACGGAGCCTCCAATGCTTTGGGAAATGGTATCGGTGCCATAATCATATCTCCTCAAGGTACTCATACTCCACTCACTGCCCGGCTGTGTTTCAATTGTACCAACAACATGGCGGAGTATGAGGCGTGCATCATGGGCCTTCAAGCTGCGATCGACCTAAGAATCAAGTTTCTAAGTGTCTTCGGAGATTCCGCTCTCGTAATCAATCAGATCAAAGGAGAGTGGGATACGAAACATCCGAATCTTATTCCTTACAGAGAATGTGTGTTGACCCTGATCCCCCACTTCACAGAGATAACCTTTGAACACTTTCCAAGAGAAGAGAATCAGCTAGCGGACGCGTTAGCTACAATGTCTTCTATGTTCAAAGTCAAATGGGACAATGAGGCTCCCCGGATCATCATCTGGAAACTGGACGAACCGGCATACTGTTGCGATCTCGAGACTGAATTGGTGACTGAGAAGCCTTGGTACCATGAGGTGAAGAGATATCTGGAAGCTCAGGAGTACCCTGAAGGTGCATCTGTCAACGATAAGAAATTCCTGAGAAGGTTCGCAGCAAAGTTCTTCCTTAGCAACGGCATCTTGTACAAGCGAAACCATGATTCAATCCTATTGCGTTGTGTGGATAAAACTGAAGCAGAAAGGATCATGGAAGAGCTACATGAAGGGACCTTTGGTACACATTCCAGTGGGCACACTATGGCAAAGAAGATCCTTCGGGAAGGATACTACTGGTCCATGATGGAAGCTGACTGTTACCAACATTCCAGGACATGCCATAAGTGCCAGATTTATGCAGACAAGGTGCATGTTCCTCCAGTTCCGCTGAATGTTCTGACTGCGCCTTGGCCGTTTGCAATGTGGGGCATAGACATGATCGGTGAGATTAAACCTACGGCATCTAATGGGCATCGCTTCATCCTAGTGGCGATTGATTATTTTACAAAGTGGGTCGACGCAGCATCTTATGCTACGGTAACCAAGACTGTTGTGGCACGGTTCATTCGGCATAATCTGATCTGTCGATACGGCGTCCCTGAGAGAATTATTACAGGCAACGGTACCAATCTGAATAACAAGATGATCGCTGAGCTCTGCGAGCAGTTCAAGATACAGCACCACAATTCTTCTCCTTACAGACCGAAGATGAATGGGGCTGTCGAAGCAGCAAATAAGAACATCAAGAAAATCGTGCAGAAGATGACAGTGACTTATAAGGATTGGCACGAGATGTTACCGTTCGCTCTACATGGGTACCGTACCTCAGCCAGGACGTAAACCGGGGCAACTCCTTTCTCTTTGGTTTATGGTATGGAGGCAGTCTTACCGATCGAAGTGCAAATACCATCTCTCCGGATAATGAAGGATGCAAATCTGAAAGAAGATGATTGGATCCAGACACGACTTGATCAGCTCAACCTCATTGATGAAAAGAGACTTGCTGCTATCTGTCATGGTCAGACGTATCAGAAACGGATGATCAGGGCATTTAACAAAAAGGTCAGACCACAGGAATATCAAGTTGGGGATCTGGTAATCAAGAGAATCATCCTTCCTCAGAGTGATCCAAGGGGCAAATGGACCCCTACGTACGAAGGGCCATTTGTGGTTAAGCATGTGTTCTCAGGAGGAGCCATGATTCTAACCAACATGGATGGTGACGACCTTCCTCACCCCGCCAATGCAGACATAGTAAAAAGATACTACGCATGAAAAAGACCCGCTAGGCTGACATGCCTAGGCAAAAATTAGGGCTTCCCGTCGAACCAAAAGGGTTCGGGAAAAATGAAGGGATGAAATGAAAAATCTGTACACCCGGCAAGTCGAAAACCTGAAAAGGCGGCTTGGGCAAAAATGGGTATCCCGGTGGACTGAAAACCCGAAAGGGCGGTCCAGGCAAAAATTAGGGATAAAAGTGTAATACTATGTCTCATTGATCACTTTGCATCCAGAATCCGGTATCTACACCAAGTTCAGACGGCATCGATCAGTCAGCTTCACCTTCAACCAAGGTCATCAAGTGATGAGACGCTCGGAGTTATAAAGGCAATAGCAGAGTTGAAACCCAGTGGGATCATTCATTTCACACAGCTGTTTTATTTTCTTTTGCACAAAATTTGTATAAACCCTTTTGTTCGGAGGCGTTCTCTTACTAGGACGTCAGCCTCTTGTACACAAAACGCCTATTTACAGGCCATTCAAAAATCAATACAAATATACTTTTCAGTTAAAAGTGCCAATTGTTTTTCTTTTTCCGTTTTGTTTTGCGAAGAACGTCCAAGGTTAAATTTGTGATATATGCATTGACAATAATTTGCTAACTCATAAATATTTGCATACGAAACAAAGGATTAATTACAGGTAACACTAGAAACAGGGGCAATAAAGAGTTGTCCAGGCAATCTAATTGTTCTGTCCTCCAAGGTACCAAGGTAGGTTCAACTAAAGAACATAACCGGCATATCTCAATTCCCCAGAGAGTGAGTCAGCAAATCAATATACTCTCCTCAAGCAGTCAAGTTATCTAATCTTTAAGAAGTTGGGTATCCTCCATCAGATCTCAACATTCCTCAGCAGCAATGTACACATTCTTAACAAGCATCCCCGGCAATCTTGGTCTAAAGATTGTTCCCCGGCGGCATACCAACATTCAAAGGAATCACTTCCCCCGCAGTTCAAACTTCCCCAAGAGAGTCCAATCCAGTTTCCCCAGGAAAGTTGGAATCCGTTTATTTCCCCAAGCAATAAGCTTATCCCCAGTAGATTCTAGAAGCTTATCCTCGCAGAACACGAACGCGTCGTCCGGCTTTATTCAAAGAGTTATTTCCTTACCAGGATATAACTGGGTTATCCTCAGCCAAGAGCCACGGAAAGATCGTCGTCGACACAGTCTTCTTATCCCCAGCAAAGATATCCCCAGCAAGTTATTGCCATCAACTCAGCAAAATACCTCTCTCCCCACAGAGTATTGCTTCCCAACAAGATCGTTAGAATACTTTCCTCCCCGCAGAGCTATTCCATTCGCCAAGTTTATTCCCCGACAGAGTTATCTTCTCTTACCGGTATTCTTGCAACTATCATCCCCGGCGGAAGCAAAATCTATTCTCCAACATCAGCCCAGGAGTGACTTCCCGGCACCCGTCAAGGATTTACCTTCCTAGACGAAAAATACATTCATAAACATCTTCATACATTATAGCATGCATATACGCATCATGAACATACAATCTCACGTATTCAGAGAGCATCTCGCATGTCATACCACATGACATCGCATACAACTAACGCTTGTCTTTTCAGGACAAAAGTACAAAAATGATTACCATAAATGATCACAACTAAAGATCCGATTCCTGAATCTTGCCAGGGTGTATCTGTTGATGACCAATTACCAGATCTGATTCCTGTATCTTGCCAGGGTGTGTCTGAAGAGTTCGAGGATCTGATACCTGAATCTTGCCAGGGTGTATCCGTTGAAGACTAACATTACCAGATCCAATTCCTGTATCTTGCCAGGGTGTGTCTGAAGAGTTCGAGGATCCGATACCTGAATCTTGCCAGGGTGTATCCGTTGAAGACTAACATTACCAGATCCGATTCCTGTATCTTGCCAGGGTGTGTCTGAAGAGTTCGAGGATCCGATGCCTGAATCTTGCCAGGGTGTATCCGTTGAAGACTAACATTACCAGATCCGATTCCTGTATCTTGCTAGGGTGTGTCTGAAGAGTTCGAGGATCCGATACCTGAATCTTGCCAGGGTGTATCCGTTGAAGACTAACATTACCAGATCCGATTCCTGTATCTTGCCAGGGTGTGTCTGAAGAGTTCGAGGATCCGATACCTGAATCATGCCAGGGTGTATCCGTTGAAGACTAACATTACCAGATCCGATTCCTGTATCTTGCCAGGGTGTGTCTGAAGAGTTCGAGGATCCGATACCTGAATCTTGCCAGGGTGTATCCGTTGAAGACTAACATTACCAGATCCGATTCCTGTATCTTGCCAGGGTGTGTCTGAAGAGTTCGAGGATCCGATACCTGAATCATGCCAGGGTGTATCCGTTGAAGACTAGCATTACCAGATCCGATTCCTGTATCTTGCCAGGGTGTGTCTGAAGAGTTCGAGGATCCGATACCTGAATCATGCCAGGGTGTATCCGTTGAAGACTAGCATTACCAGATCCGATTCTTGTATCTTGCCAGGGTGTGTCTGGAGAGTTCGAGGATCCGATACCTGAATCATGCCAGGGTGTAGCCGTTTAAGACTAACATTACCAGACTCGATTCCTGTATCCCTCCAGGGCACGTCTGAAGAATTCATAGATCCAATTCCTGTAACCAGCCAGGACATATCTGCACAAAGCATCTAAAAACCAGCTTCTGCAACATGTCAGGTACTCATTTTTTCTTTTGCATGTACGCAGGTTCTCGCTAAGGAATCTATTACGCGATCAACATCCAGATGGCATCTATAAGCCCATCATCCTATTCATCAATCTCTAAATGGCATCTATAAGCCCATTTCCATCACACTGCTACTATGTGAGCGCAAATTTCTGGGCACTCTAGTGTTCAATCATCTTCCACTCTCGGATTACGAAAGGCATATCAGCTAATCTGCGTCCTCCGGTCTAAGAAGATTGAACAGGGGCAACTGTTGTACCCCAAAATTTGCCCTCCCATATTCTTCAAGAAATTGCCAAGTCAAGCTTCAAAATTCCCCAAGGGTTGCACAGTGTAAGAGCCTCCTGAACAGTCAAAATTAGGGTTTTGGCTCTGATCAAGAAAATGAAGTTTCCAAGGGTCCAATCAAGTCCCACATGCCTACAAATATGGTCAAGCATCCTCATACCAAGTTTCAAGACTTTCAGCACAAAATTGCACAGTCAAAACCCTAATTGCACTACAGTCAACTGTAGGGGCAAAATGGTCATTTGACAGTCAAAAGTTCAAATTTTTGGTCAACATCTCATTTTGAAGCCACAAACATCATTTGATCAATGCTTGATCATGATTCTCAAAGCTTGGCTCAAAAATCATCAAGATGCAAAAGTTTCCTTATTTGGACAGTTGAAAAAGTCAACTGTAAATTGACCAGGGCATAACTTTCACATGGATTATCAGAAAAATTCCATCCAAAGCTCATTTTGAAGAGAAAGACATTTCCTACAACTCATCTTCATACTTCAAGTCCAAGAAATGCTCTCACAAAAAGTTATCAATTTCAACATTATAGGTCATTTTCAAAAGTCAACAAAAAGGGACTTTAAGTCAAAGGCCATAATTTGAGATTGGTAAATCAAAATGACATGGTATCAAAGACATTGGTTAGAGGACTCAAAGACCTTTCCAAAATGTCCAAGAACATGAGCAAAGCTTAAAAATTGAGCAAGTTATGCCTTGTGGAAGTTGGGAAATTTTTGGATATTTTGAAAAGTCAACATTGATTCAAATGACCTAAAATTGCTAATGGGCCTCTTTTTCTTCCACAATTCATTATCCCAAGCATGTGCACGACCATTAGGCCCAAAAGGAAGTTTTTCTCCATTTTTATTTATTTATTTGGATATTTTATTATTAATAATTCATTTAATTAAATAAAAATACATGAAAAATACAAAACTAATGAAATAAAATCTTTTTGTGCAGAAAACACTCTCATTGGACATTTAAGATTCATGCATAATCATTTGAGGAAAGTTTTGTCATGATTTGATACCAAATAGCATGAAAAAAAGATTGAAAAAAGATCTTGAAAAATCAAATCTTTCAAACCATGAATGCTAAAGTTTTTGATTGATTTCTTTGACCTAATTCACTCTATACATAAGCCTGAACACAACCCTAATGCAAGGAACCACTCAGCTGCGCTACAGACCAAGCATTGAACTTGAAATTTTTTGCCAAAAACTCAAAACTGAAAACCTAGTTCTAGGGCGATTCAGGGCCAAATAACTACTCCATTAGCTTCCTTAAGGATCATAGGACGTGTTCCAATCATTCCCTAAGCCCCATACTCAAGAAAACGTGAAATCACCATTGAAGTTGGTAAAGAAAATTTCAGAATCGTTTTCTATCATTCATGCATTGTTAACATGTTTCATTGTTATTTTTGTGTTTAGAATAATGTTTGCAAGCTAATCATATGCTTTGATTGAATTATTATGCACTGTATGCAAAGATGCCATGGTCGTGTTTTAGGGTTTACAGGACTTTGAATTAGGGGTTTTAAATTAAGGAAAAATTGGCCTTCAAGACTTACACCATTGAATTAAGCATGTCTGGACGAAGAGAAATAAACCATTGCGCCTAATTTATGGAGCCCCTGGGGCTATTCGCTATTTTCTGATATGTTGCCTAAAAGAACGGTGTAAAAACCGTTGCCTATTTCTTTTGTATTTTCAGGAAAAATAAAATCATGAAGAAGATGATGTGGTGGCCAGCAATGATTGGTCCTTTTGAATTTGCGCGCCAGACCACCACTAATTCCAGTTTTTTATTATATAATTTGTTTTCCTTTTATGTTAACGAATATGCATGCAGCTCAGTTGGTTGAGAAGAACGCTCCTAAGCCTCAGGACCTGGGTTCGAGCCCCAGGTCCCCACCCCTTTCCAATATTGTTTTTTCAAGCATTATCCTATGCAGATTCAATATCAAAGCACACCGTGCACCCACAAAATCAAGCGTCCACGCGTCCCAGAGCATCAAATCAAAGGCCATGAACTGGAGAGTATAGTGGACCCTAGTCAACGCGTGTACACGCGTCCTGAAAAGTCTAATGGGTCAAGGGTAAATGGGCCAGATTTCTAAAAGAAAACCTCCACTTTGGGGACTGCAACCCCCCTAGGTTTGCTAAACTTTTTTACTTTCTTTGTTTTTTATTATTTCTATTTTCTTTTAAATTATTGTTTTCTTAATTAATTCATTATTTTCATAAATATAAAAAACACATAAAAAAATCAGAAAAGAGAAAAAATAATGAATATTTTTATTTTAGTATTTGTAAATAAAGTCCATTAATTAATTATGTTTTAAATTAGGTTTTAATTTTAACTTTTTAATAAAAATCTAAAAAATGTAGAATTAGGGTTTAATTAATTTGTTATTCCTTTTTTATTTTTCTTTCATAAATAATTAAAATATTAAATATGTATTTTTTGTAATTAAAATTGCATGTAAATTAATTAGGGTTAATTTTAGGGTAAAACTTTAATCTTCTTTTTAATAAATTAAAATAACTAGAATTAGGGTTAGCATTTATTTTAATTAATTCTTTTTCATTAAAATCATAAAATACTAAAAAAAATACCAAAAAAAACAATTCCTTTTCCTTTTAATTAATTAATTCATCGTTTAATTTAATTTTGCAAAAAAGGGTCCAACACCCTCGTTTAATTTTTATTTAATTCGCATATTTATTTCTTTTCCGTTTAATATTTATGTATCTCTCCCAAGGCCTTGTAAATTAATTTCTCGCACTTTATTTTCTTTACTTCTTTATTTTTCTGTCAAATCGGGTCCTGGTTTAATTTTGGCGATGTGGACCCGCGCCTTTTGTAATAGCTTTAGACTTTTACTTTTCCCGCAATTTTTAACTGTTAATCAAGGCATGAAAGACTGTATGGACAAAAATAAAAACAAACGTTAGATCACCAATAACATGACAAAAGACAAAAATAAAACGAAAACGACACACAAATCACACACCACCCCTAGGGTACGCCTCACTGTTGCCTTGCCTCGAAAGGTGATCGTCGAGTAGAGGATGTCTTAGTAAGTCCTCATGATCCGGGAACCTGGCATGAGGGTAGCTTCTAAGGTGTCTTCCCATTGCTCTGGTGATCACCATGTCCCGAACCTCGAATTGACCTGAACACCTCCAACGGTGGTGCTACCTACCTCTCAATGGTGGGATGGCACTACTTTAAAGGACATTTACACAGACGAATTCCTTAGGGTAGGTAGACGACTCGTGGATACTTGCTCTAATTCAAAACAAAACAAATCAAAAATACTTTTCACACCAACACATTTTCAAAAAGCTTTCGAAAGCATTTTTCAAACACTCTTGAGGACCGATACAAGAGTCGAACTGAAATTTTCAAAGAAACTTTTTAAAACCCACAGTTGAAGAGCAAACAAACCATTTTTGAAAACACAAGTGAGCAAGTATCTAAGAGCCCATGGATAACCATGGATAGAAAGGGTGCTAACACCTTCCCTTTCTATAATCTACCTCCCGAACCGAGAGCAATCTCTATAAGGAATTTTTCTGTGCTTTTGTCCTTTCCATTTGGAGAAAATAAAAGACGGTGGCGACTCTTGCTTCCGCGACATTTCGCGAACCAGCGTTAAACAGTCAGTTCCAGATCCACCGGTCACAACAATGCATTTCATACATCATGATATTGCATATGACTAACTCTTTACTGTTTTCAGGAAATATCAAATCAACAAACACCGTTAACTACTTACGTGACCTGGTAGTCTTCACAAAAGCTACGTCTGACGAAGGGCTATTTCAACATTTTCCTCAGAAAGATGTTCTCAAAAGACCTTCTTTGGTTCAGTTAGATCAATACTAAGATCTTCCTGATTTCTATTCCAGCTGAAGATAATCCAAGACCTTTTTCTAGTTCAGTTAAATCGACACTAAGATTTTTCTAATTTCCATTCCAGTCAAAGTTAATTCAAGACCTTCTTTGGTTCAGTTAAATCGACATTACGATTTTTCTGATTTCCATTCCAGTCAAAGTTAATTCAAGACCTTCTCTGGTTCAGTTAAATCGATACTAAGATTTTTCTGATTTCTATTCCAGTTGAAGATAATTCAAGACTTTCCTCTGGTTCAGTTAAATCGACACAAATATTTTTCTGATTTCTATTCCAGTTGAAGTTGAAGATAACCCAAGATCTTTTTCTGGTCTAATTAAATCGATACTAAGATTTTTCTGATTTCTATTCTAGTCAAAGTTAATTCAAGACCTTCCCCTGGTTCAGCTAAATCGATACTAAGATTTTCCCGATTTCTATTCCAGTTGAAGATAATTCAAGACTTTTCTCTGGTTCAGTTAAATCTCCACTAAGATTTTTATGATTTCTATTCCAGTTAAAGAAACTGTAAAGCTTGGAGTCCGACTAGATAGAAGTTAATTTCATGTTCCCCCAGTAAGTCGCTGTGAAGCCTGGAATACGACCAGATAGCAGTCAACCTTATTATCCTCAGTAAGTCACTGTGAAGCCTGGAGTCCGACCAGATAGCAGTTCACTTCCGTCTCTTCAATCAAGAGATACTCCCTAGTAGAGTAATGGACAATTGAAGCTCCTAAACTCTATTTTCCAAGACAAAGACTAACATTCCTCAGCGGAGTCCTCCCCAATAATAGGCATATGAATCCCCACAAAGGAATATCTCATGAAATCAACATTATTCTAGATGGCATCTTTAAGCCCGTCTCTGACGACTCTCCTTTATATTCTCTGGATGGCATCTTTAAGCCCATCTCTGACGATATTCCATCATCTTCTCCAAATGGAATATATAAGCCCATTCTCGACATTATCTACACAGTCAAGTATCATTTCAGACGAGTGCAAATTTCTGGGCACTCTAGTGTTCAATCATCTTTCACCTACAGATCACGAAAGGCAGGCCAACTAATCTACATCCTCAAGTTTAAGAAGATTGAATAGGGGAAGCTGTTGTACCCCAAAATTTGCCCTCTCATTTTACTCAAGACATGCTCATTGAGGTTCTCAATTGCTCAAGGATGACCAAGAATTGACCAGATAAATTCTCCTCATAGGCAATAAACATCTAACTAGGGTTTCCATTTTCACCAAGATGGTTGAGATCTAAGGGTCTAAAATGTTTTCCATGGCCCTATTATGTCCCCAAGATCATCCATGCCAAACTTCATTCCTTCCACAATAAGTTTTCTCAGTCAACTGCTCAAATGCCTAAAAATTAACTATACTAGGTCAAAAGTAGACTGTGGCCTATATACAGTCAAACTTCAAGATTTTTGGTCATCATCAACATTTTGAGGTGATATCCATCATTTGATCAAGGGTTGATCATGATTCCTCAAGAAATGCTCCTAACTCATCGAAAGTCAAAAATGACAAATTAGGGTTTCTATAGGAAAATTCAACCAAACTTTGACCAGGCATAACTTTCTCATACTTTATCAGAAAATTTTCCACCAAAGCTAATTTTGAAGAGAATCCAACTCCCTACAACTTATCTTCATCCCTCAAGTTCAAGAAATGTACCAATTGAAAGATACAAGCTCGAACATTATAGGTCCTTTCAAAAAGTAAACATAAACACCTTTTAGGTCAAAGCTCCTTACATGAACATGGAAGATCCAATTGAAATGAAACCAAAAGGGTTGTTTAAAGGACATCCTCAGCTCTCTAAAAAGTCCAAGAAAACCCTCTTAGGCTTAAAAATGAGAGAGATATGCATTGCTAAAATTGACCAATTTTTGGAAAAGTGCATGAAGCCAATATTGACCAAACTTAATTTTTTTCTCCAAATGGGCCCATCTTCTCATGCTTGAAACTTGTTTCCAACATGGCCCACGACCCTTGAGCTCATTCATACATTATTTTATTATTTATATTATTTATTTTGATATTTTATCCATTAAAATGCAAAATTAAATAAATAAATAAAGGAAATAATGGAAGATATGATTTGGGAATCTTTTTCTCATCAAATAGGGGATGAGATAGGCTGGCATATCAAAGAAAAATGCATGGGACAAAAGGAGAAGGAGATCTTCTTGTTTTAGCAAGTTTGGAATCAAATATGTATGCTTTAAAAAACATGATTATAGTTGATTCTTTTGGTTCTTGTTTTAACCTAATAGGATTCACTATATATACATGACAATATGCCAAGCCAAACGATGCGCAACTGACTCTAAAAAGAACCCTAAAATTTTCAAAAAAAGTCAAAGAGAAGGGTTCTTGTGAAGATAAGGTGCAACTTATAGCATACTGTGCTATCATGACTATACGATGACCCACACCCGTCCCTTACATCCAAAGATAAAGCTTCTTACCAAATCAATGATAAGATAGCAACATCTAAAGGAGAAGGAAAAGAAAAAATACTTTTGAGTAGGTAGAAACATTCCTAAGTGCTTGCTCACTTTCAAAACAAACATCCTTGCAAAGGTCTTCCCTTTTCATAATCTACCCCCCGAACTCAAAATAATCTCAAAGGTCTTTCCTGTTCTTTTCACCCTTTCCTTTATTGGATAAAAGAAAAGTCGATGGCGACTCTTGCTAACCGCAATAATTGCGGTCAAATGCAAAACATCCCAAGTTAGTTCTCCCACCGTATTACAAAACTGTCAACTCTGCTGGAGAAATAATTTAAAAGTGGGGTTACCTTAGGGCTAGATCACCTTTACTTGGTTTCATTGTTTGACTTGCTTTATTTACATTATGGTTCCTTGTTTGGGATTGTTTTGATCCTCTACCCGGATCTGGGGCACCTTTTTTAGCTAAGTAGCAATAAGTAGTGGAAACTGTGCGGGGTATACCGACATAGTATAAGCAATAGCTACGTTAGTGTGGCACATTTGTTGGTACCGGTAGCCCTTGAGTAGTCAAGGAGAATACGGGGCCGTTGTGTGGTGTCATGAAGCATTAACTGGCCTTAGAACCTTCACTTGACCAACTTGGCCATTAGGAAGTAGTGAGGTAGCCGACTTTGGTGCAGTCTAAAGTTGGTTGATACTCGATACTACGCTCATTGAGATCGGACTTTCTGGATATTTCGGTCGCCATTAAAGAGGCTTGCGCTGGAACAATGCCCGATGAAGAAAGATCAGTGATATTGAGATCCCCTAGAACTTGGTTACTATTTCTAGGACAGGTTTGAGCCAACTAAACTTCAAGAGGGTACTTACCTACAAACTCCATGCAAGCCTAAAACTAAGGACTTGTCTGCTTATATGTATATGCTTACTGGTACATAACATCATAACATCATACCATTGCATTTTGCACTAACCATTTCAAGGATTATTGGGATTTATCTTTGATCTGTTTTGTAGGACATGGCCTCCACCCGCAGGAACACTATCCAAGTTAATCTCGTAAGAATTCCTTCTCAACTCAAAGAATTAGCATCGAGGGTTCCTGAGAGTTCTTCATTCACCGGAAGATTGTCCTCCTGTCAAACAAAAAGTTCATCGCATGAGGCTTGACATGTCTGAAAAGATTAAAGCTGAAGTGATTAAACAATTTGATGCAAGATTCCTAGCTGTGACATCTTATCCCCAATGGGTTGCAAACGTGGTTCCGGTACCAAAGAAAGAAGGAAAAGTTCGTATGTGCGTAGATTATAGGGATCTGAATAGGGCAAGCCCCAAGGATGATTTCCCTCTACCTCATATTGATGTATTGGTCGATAACACCTCTCAACATAAAGTCTTCTCTTTCATGGATGGTTTCTCCAGCTATAATCAAATTAAGACGGCTCCTAAAGACATGGAGAAGACCACCATTGTTACTTAATGGGGCACCTTTTGTTACAAGGTCATGCCATTCGGGTTGAAGAATGCAGGGGCAACATATCAAAGGGCTATGGTAGCTTTGTTTCATGATATGATCTATCATGAAATAGAGGTATATGTGGATGATATGATTGCAAGGTCACAAACCGAAGAGGAGCATATCAATAACCTATACAAGCTATTCGAGAGGCTGGAAAAGTACAAGTTGAGGTTGAACCCTAATAAGTGCACATTCGCAGTACGATCTGGAAAGCTTCTAGGTTTTGTTGTCAGTGGTAAAGGCATCAAAGTCGATCCTGCCAAGGTGAAGGCCATCCAAGAAATGCCAGTCCCCCACGCTGAAAAGGAAGTTAGAGGATTCTTGGGTTGTCCTAACTGCATCGCCTGCTTCATATCTCACTTAACTACTACTTGTGAACCAATCTTCAAACTCTTGAAGAAAGATCAAGTAGTCAGATGAAATGATGAATGCCAAGCTGTCTTCGACAAAATTAAAGAATATCTGCAAGAACCTCCTATCCTCATGCCTCCAGTTGAAGGAAGACCCTTGATAATGTACTTGACGGTGATAGAGAATTTTATGGGGTGTGTGTTGGGCCAACATGACGAGTCTGGCCGAAAAGAGCATGCTATTTACTACCCGAGCAAAAAGTTTACCGATTGTGAAACCAGATATTCACTGCTCGAGAAAACTTGCTGCGCTCTGGAATGGGCTGCTCTTCGGCTAAGACAGTATATGTTGACTCATACCACTCTACTGATTTCTAAGATGGACCCTATCAAGTACATCTTCGAGAAACCTGCTCTTTCCGGACGAATAGCTAGATGGAAAATAATCTTGACTGAGTACGATATTCAATACACAACACAAAATGCCATTAAAGGAAGTGTATTGGCAGATCATTTGGCCCATCAACCTGTTGAATATTATCAGTCTATGAACTTTGACTTCTCGGATGAGAATATCATGTTAGTAACTGACTGTGCAAAACCTGGACCGTATGACGAACCTGAACAAGGATCCCAATAAACTATCGTCTTCGATGGGGCTTCCAATGCTTTGGGTAACGGAATTGGTGTTATGATAATCTCCCCTGAAGGTTGCCACACTCCTTTCACTGCCAGACTGTGCTTTGATTCTACGAACAACATGGATGAGTACGAAGCATGCATTTTGGGTCTGAAGGCTACCATTAATTTGAGGATCAAGCATTTGAATGTGTTCGGGGATTATGCTCTAGTTATTAGCCAAGTAAAAGGAGATTGGGACACTAAGCACCCTAATCTCATTCCTTACAAGGATATTGTGCTATCTATGATTCCTTACTTCGAAGAGATCACCTTTGAACACTTCCCCAGGGAAGAAAATCAACTAGCCGATGATGTGGCCACAATGTCTTCTATGTTCAAGGTCAAATGGGACAACAAAGCTCCCATGATTACAATTGAGAGATTCGACGAACATGTGCACTGTTATGATCTTGACATTGAAAAAAATAGCCATGGTACCATGAGGTGAAGAGATACCTTGAAGCACAAGAATATCCCAAAGGGGCTTCCATCAATGACAGAAAATTCTTACGAAGATTCTCAGCCAAATTCTTCCTAAGTAATGGAATCTTGTACAAACACAACCATGATTCTACTCTACTCCGATGTGTGGAGAAGAAGGAGGCAGAGGAAATTATGGAAGACATGCATGATTGTCTCTTTGGGACACACTCTAGTGGATATACTATGGCCAAGAAAATCTTGAGAGCTGGTTACTATTGGTCAATAATGGAGGCTGATTGCCATCACCATTCAAGAACTTACAACAAATGCCAAGTATATGCTGACAAGGTCCATGTGCCTCCTATTCCTCTGAATGTCATGACCGTTATGTGGCCATTTGCAATATGGGGCATTGACATGATTGGAGAGATTAAACCTACTACTTCCAATGGACATCGCTTCATTCTGGTCGCTATTGACTATTTCACCAAATGGGTCGAAGCCGCCTCATTTGCCTCAGTCACCAAGAACGTGGTAGCCAGATTCATCAAACATAACCTCATCTTCCGCTATGGTATCCCTGAAAGGATCATCACCAATAATGGGACAAACCTCAACAATGCTATGATTATAGAACTTTGCACTCAGTTCAAAATCAAGCATCACAATCCTTCTCCTTATAGACCTAAAATGAATGGCGCAGTGGAAGCGGCCAACAAAAACATTAAGAAGATTATGCAGAAGATGGTACTGACCTACAAATATTGGCATGAGATGCTACCATTTGCTCTTCATGGTTACCATACTTCAGCTCTAACATCAACCGGGGCAACTCCCTTTTCTTTAGTCTATGGCATGGAAGCTGTCCTACCAGTGGAAGATTAGATCCCCTCAATAAGGATTATGAATGAAGCAGGCTTAGATGAAGATGAATGGATTCAGACAAGATTGGATCAGTTGAACTTGATCGATGAAAAACGACTGGCTGCTATTTGTCATGGTCAGATATACCAAAAATGTATGATCAAGGCTTTCAACAAAAAGATCAGGCCTCGAGTATATCAAGCTGGTGACTTGGTGATAAAGCACATCATTCTTCCATAAGGCGACCCCAGAGGAAAATGTACTCCCACTTACGAAGGGCCATTTGTTGTCAAGAAAGTTTTCTCTGGTGGTGCCATGATGCTGACTACCATGGACGATGAAGACTTCCCACATCCTGTGAACGCGGACATAGTTAAAAAATACTACACGTAAAAGACCTGCTAGGTTGACACACCTAGACAAGATAAGGGCATCCCGACAAACCAAAAGGTTTAGGAAAAAATTAGGGATATATGCAAAAGATTGTACACCCGACAAGTTGAAAACCCGAAAGGGCGACTTGGGCAAGAAAGGGTATCCTGGTTGGCTGAAAACCCGAAAGGGTGGTCCAGGCAAAAATTAAGAATTAAAAGTGTATGACTATGTCCTGTGGAATCACCACAGTCGACTTTATTACCGAGGTACGAGTTTAAACGGTCCAAGATCAGTCCAATCAACTTTTGTCAACAGCAAGGTACATTTGAAGACATTGGGGAAATAGTAGAGTTGGAACGCAATGAGATCATTTCCACATGGCTATTATATTTGTTTTCAATTTTGTTTTCCTTTTGACGATTTCCTCTTACTATGATCTCTGTCTCTTTGTACAAAAATGCCTATTCATGGGCAAAATATCAATACAAATATACTTTGAAGTGCAAACTTTCTATTTTTTTTATATTGAATGCAAAGATGTCCAATGACTAAAATTGAACGAACATATGCATGTGAACATAATTAAAACTATTTAGCACATGTGCCCGGCCAGGCAACAACAAACATCTCTTTAATGTATATGGGATATCCCCACAGAGTTATCTCATTATCATTATCCCCACAAAGTCTTATGCATAGGGTAGTCCCCAGCCAGATTCTCAATCTCTTGACAACCCTATCCCCAGCTGAGTTAGTCTTAAAAGAAGAAGCCTTGTGGATTTCTTCCTAAAAGAACTCACCTTGCCAGCAGTTCGTCAAATATTCCTCAACAGGGTTTATTTCCCCAACTGAGTCTGTCTTCCCCGGATGAGTCTACCCTCTCCAGCATGAGTTTTCCTCTCAGACTATTACAAATTAGAGGACCACGACCTCTGATCCCCAGTAAAGTCGCCAACGAAGTCATTGTTATCTCTGAAAGTTGATGTGAAGCCAGGACCCGACCAAATAACAGTTTAACTTCAGTAAGTTATTGTGAAGCCTGGATCCGACCAGATAACAGTGAACTTCATCTTTTCAAACAAGTTACTGTGAAGCCTGGACCCGACCAGATAATAGTACAACTTTCAATCACTATGAAGTCTGGACCCGACCAGATAATAGTTAAATTCTCAAGACACTATGAAACCTGGACCCGACCAGATAATAGTTTTAACTCCTCGAGATATTAAAAAACCTGGACTCAACCAGGCAAGGGTTTAACTTCTTTTCCCCAGTAGAGTTTTCCTCTACCCCAGCAAGTTACCATGAAGCCTGGACCCGACCAGATATCAGTTTAACTTTATCTTTTCAGACGAGTTATTGTGAAGCCTGGAATCCGACAAGATATCAATTAACTTTATTTCCTCAGAAATTTGTTGTGAAGCCTGGAATCCGACCAAATAACAACTAATTTCAAGCAAGTTACTATGAAGCCTGGATCTGACCAGATATCAGTTCAACTTTATCTTTTCAAGCAATTTATTGTGAAGCCTGGACCCGACCAGATAACAATTAACTTTATCCACCTCAGAAACCTGCGAAGCTTGGAATTCGACCAGATAGAAGTTTAATGTCAATAAGTTACTGTGAAGCATGGAACCCGACCAGATAACAGTTCAACTTCAAGAAATTTTCTACGAAGCCTGAAATTTGACCAGATAACAGTTAATTTATTCTTCCCCAGTAAGTCACTATGAAGCCTGGAACCCGACCAGATAACAGTTCAACTTCAAGCAATTTTCTGCGAAGCCTGGATTCCGACCAGATAACAGTTAATTCTGATCTTACCCTGCAAGTCACTGCGAAGCCTGGAAAACGACCAGATAGCAGTCAACTTCATTATCCCTAACAAATCGCTACCAAGCCTGGATTTCGACCAGATAACAGCCAACTTTCGATGCTCTCCAGTCAGGAATAATTCCCTAGTAAGAGCATTGAACAATCAAAATTCCTAAACTCTTTTCCCCAAGCAGAGATCAACACTCTCCACAGAGTCTTCTCAGACAAGCCAGTATTCCCCAACGGAGTTTCTCCTCAAACAAAATAATAGGAATTCCCAGCGGAAACGTCTAAACAAAATTGAAGATACGCCTACTCTCCAATAACAGTTCAAGTCTAGCCTCCCAAGGCTCCCCAGCATGTTGTCAAGGATTTATTTTTCTAGGCAAAGACCCGCTGCAATAAACGCATCACGTTCATAACACATACATGACAAATGCATACGTCATAAGCTCATTTATTTTGAGAACATCATCACATCATGCATACATCTGCATGCAACTAATCTCTTCCTTGCAGAAAAAATCTACAAACAAAGACATCTACCACTCCAGTTTAAGTCAACCAAATGATTAATCCTGATACCTTCCCCAATCACTATGAATGGCATCTCTAAGCCTATTCACTACACAGTCAACTAACACATCATTGAGTGCAAATTTCTGGGCACTCTAGTGTTCAATCATCTTCCACCTTCAAGTCACAAATGGCAGACTCGCCAATCTAACTCTTCAGGTTTAAGAAGATTGAACACGGGCAGCTGTTGTACCCTAAAATTTTCCCCACGCCCTCTCATTTCTGTCATTACTATACGATGACCCACGCCCGTCCCTTACATCCAAAGATAAAGCTTCTTACCAAATCAATGGTAAGATAGCAACATCTAAAGGAGGAGGAAAAGAACAAAGACTTTTGAGTAGGTAGAAACGTTCCTAGTTGCTTGCTCACTTTCAAAACAAACGTCCTTGCAAACATACACCAAACACTTTCAAAACATGAAATATTTTCAAAAAGTCCAACACTTTGTATACGTTCTTATGAGACAAGAACCATTTCAAAGTTTGCCTAAACAAAGGCGTTTTTCAAAAATACTTTCAAAAATCCACCACAAAGCACATTTTCAAACAAAGCAAGTGATCTAGCAAGCAACTAAAAGCCCATAGATAACTATGGATGAAAAGGGTGCTAACCCTTCCCTTTACATAATCTACCCCCCGAACTCAAAATAATCTCAAAGGTCTTTCCTATTATTTTCACCATTTCCTTTATTGGATAAAAGAAAAGTCGGTGGCGACTCTTGCTAACCGCAACAATTACGATCAAACACAAAACATCCCAAGTCAGTTCTCCCACCGTATTACAGAACTGGCGACTCTGCTGGGGAAATACTTTAAAAGTGGGGTTACCTTAGGGCTAGATCACATTTACTTGCTTTCATTATTTGATTTGCTTGCTTTACATTATGGTTCCTTGTTTGGGCTTGTTTTGATCCTCTACCCGGATCTGGGACACCTTTTTAGGTAAGTAGCAATAAGTTGTGGAAACTGTGCGGGGTATATCGACATGGTATAAGCAATAGATATGTTAGTGTGACACATTTGTTGGTACCGGTAGTCCTTGAGTAGTCAAGGTGAATACGGGGCCGCTGTGTGGTGTCATGAAGCACTAACTGACCTTAGAACCTTTACTTGACCAGCTTAGCCATTAGGAAGTAGTGAGGTAGCCGACTTTGGTGCAGTACAAAGTTGGTTGATACTAGATACTACGCTCATTGAGATCAGACTTTCGGGATATTTCGGTCGCCATTAAAGAGGCTTACGCTGAAACAATGCCGGATGAAGAAAGATCAGTGATATTAAGATCCCATAGAACCCGGTTACTATTTCTAGGATAGGTTTGAGCCAACTAAACTTCAAGAGGGTACTTACCTACAAACTCCATGCAAGCCTAAACCTAAGGACTTGTCTGCTTATGTGTATATGGTAACTGGTACATAACATCATAACATCATACCATTGCATTTTTGCACTAACCATTTCAAGGATTATTGGGATTTATCTTTATTCTGTTTTGTAGGACATGGCCTCCACCCGCAGGAACACTATCCAAGTTAATCTCGTAAGAATTCCTTATCAACTCAAAGAATTAGCATCGAGGGTTCCTGAGAGTTCTTCATTCATCGAAATACATGGTGGACTCCTAAACTTGGTTACCTCGAGCATTGATGAAGAAATGATGAAAGTGCTTTTCCAGTTCTTCGACCCTTTGCACCATTGCTTCACCTTTCCCGATTACCAGCTTATACCTACTATGGATGAATTCTATCAACTCTTGAGGATTCCTATTCTAAATCAACTACCTCTCAATGGTATGGAAAGATATCCAAGCCCTGAAGAAATTTCCCGAGTGCTACACTTGCAACAATCCGACGTTACGACTAACTGGGAAGTAAGAAGTGGTGTCAAGGGGTTCCTAGCCAAGTTCTTGTTGGAGAAAGCTCAAGATTGTTGGAACACTCTGGATTTACTAGCTTTTGAATAAATATTGTCCTTTCTCATCTATGGGATGGTTTTATTTCCAAACCCTGACCAACTTATAGATGTAAATGATGTCAAAATCTTCATGTCTCGCAATCCGGTGCCTACTTTGTTGGAAGATATCCTACATTCTCTCCACTCTCGCACTATGAGGAAAAGAGGGACCCTCATGTGTTACATTCCTCTATTGGATATATGGTTTGTTTCGCATCTTCTCAGGTCTGTGTTGAAGAACGAGCAAGGTTTGAGATGGTCCCATAGGTTGATGTCACTCAGACATTCGGATATTCACTAGTGTTCTCGATCCTTAGAGAGTGTTACTATCATCGACCGTTATGGGGAATTCCCTAATGTTCCTTTGCTTGGAATTAGGGGAGGTATCACTTACAACCCTTTCTTGGCTTTGCGACAGTTTGGGTATGCTCAAAGAGATGGTCCGCATGATATGCTCATCCAAGGAGTGGTGTTCGACTATGAGAGCGACCATCAAGGCTACCGTCAGAAGTTTGTGCGAGCTTAGAGGATGGTAAACAAAGTGGATAGTAAGACACTGGGACACAAGAATTATATTCCCCTTGAGCCTTACCTTAGGTGGGTACTAGCTCATGCTCAGAAGCTCGTGATGCCTTACCCCTCTATCCTACCTGTTATCATGGAGCATGTGGCTGAAGAAGAAATCCCGTATACTGTCCTTCATCCTGACATGCCTACTTCTCTTGAAGACTTGCAAAAGGGTTGGATTCAGCTAAAAGAAGAACGAGATACCTTCAAAGCTCAATTCTACACAAGCGAGAAAAGGATTTTGGAGCTTATAAAGCAACTACATGAAGAACAGAGCTTGAACACCTACCTTGCTCCAAAGAGGATGCGTTCGACCTTTTTATCTTAGAAATTTACTTTGTAAGCCCAAGAGGCACATTGTATCCGTTTTGAATTAATTAATGCAAATTGACATTTGTTCATTCTTTGTATAGACAAATTTAAATTTCATAAATCCTTGAAATCATTTGCATACACATCTTCCATGCATCATAACATAACAAGTTTTCCACGACAGGTTTCCTTATCTTTCTGCTGTTTATTTTAGCAAAATGGATATCGAGAAAACAATGAAAGACCTACAAGAACAAAACTCCCAGTTTCAAGAGACTCTGCTGACCCTGGACAAGTGGTAACAAGAGTTGATAACGTTGCTGTCATCCAAAAAGAAACCAAAGAGGAAAGCCCTAGTCAACATGGGTAAAAGATTTAAAGAGTCGATCCGTTAGATACCGGTAGTGGAAGACTCATCTGAGGAAGATGAAAATCAAATTGGAGAAGCTAGGAGTACCCAGGCTGGGTGTATCAATGATCAAGTGTCCGATGAGGACTATTTTGACGAGAAGTATCCTCCTGCCGAAGTTAAGTACAAGCAGCTAGAGGATAGGTTGAAGGCCGTGGAGATTCAAGCCATCCCTAGTTTGGATTTTGACGATTTGGGTTTAATATCTGGGGTTGTCATTCCCCACAAATTCAAGATACCAGTCTTTGTTAAATAAGATACGGTTTCCTGCCCAAAGCTTCACCTGAAATATTATGTGCGCCAAATACAACCGCACACCGCTGACAAGAAGCTCTGGGTTCACTTCTTTCAAGAAAGCTTGGCTGGGACTCAACTAGAGTGGTTTTACCAGTTGGAGGATTCCCGTATCCATACATGGGAAGACTTAGCCATCGCTTTCTATCACCAATACCAGTACAATGCTAACCTGGCACCGACAAGAGTTCAACTGCAAGACATGACGATGGGGAAAGATGAAGGGTTAAAAGAGTACGCCCAAAAGTGGAGGGATCTTTCCAGTAGGTTCCAACCACCGTTAACCGATAGGGAACACATTGATATGTTTATGGGCACCTTATCTGGTCATTTTTCAATTTATTGATTAGTTGTTCTTCATCCGGCTTCACCAAGCTGATCTTAACCGGTGAAAGAGTTTAAAGTGGACTCAAGAGTGGGAAGATTCCTTTAGCATATGCTTCCACCTCCAATCCCGTAAAGAAACCCTTCACTGGGAAGAAATAAATGAATGTTGTGCATGGGGCAAGGGCCCGTACCAAGAAGGATGACCGCCCGTCCGTTAATGCTGTCCGGATTTCCAATCCAATTCCTGTTCAAAGACAATCTTCTAATCATCAACGGTTTGAGGCTCCACGAAGACAATACACAAGGATAGGCATGTTGATATCCCAAGCCTTACAACACCTGTTAAAGGCTAATTTGGTGACACTGCATGATCCTCCGGCCAATCCAGATACCTCCTCACCTAAATACAATATGAATACCAAGTGTGCATATCACTTGAATAGTCCTGGGCATGATACTGACCAATGTTGGGCACTGAAGAATAAAATTCAAGACTTAATAGACAACAAGACCATCAAATTTGATCCGCCTCCAAATCCCAATGTGATAACGACACCAATGCCAAACCATGGCAAGGGTGTTAATGATGTTGAAGAAGCCATTTTTGTTTCCTCTGTCGAAGACTTGACTACTCCATTAACCATTATCAAAAAGAACTTGCTGAAATCCAGGATTTTCCCTGGCTGTTTGAAGGATTGTGATTGTTGCGCCACACAACTCAATGGGTGCAAAGGGCTGAAGGAAGGCAATCAACGCCTGATGAATAGCCATGAGATCCTATTTGAGAAGGCTATGTCAGCCAAAAGTTTGACCAATAAGATTGAAGATCTCTCCATCATAACGATGTCAAACAATCCTCTTAGGATCTCCTCCAAGGGTCCTATTAGGATTTCAAATGAACCGACTGTTGCTCCTCTGATAATTACCGCCCCTGGGCCAATTCCGTACTCTTCCAAAAAAACAGTGCCATGGAACTATGGTGCTGAGGTGTTTTACCATGGCATAAATCAAGATGCTTGGATTAAAGAAAGCAAAGCTGATGACATTGGTAACATTACTGGCTCAAGTAAGGTGACCAGAATTGGCAGAATCTTTTCACCCAACATCTCACCACCAACCGCTACAAAGGCGCTTGTTCGCATCACCACTGCCAAGCTTAGTGCTAACACAAGGGGAAATGAGAAAGTAGTTGAGCCTGCTGAGATAGAAATACCTGCAAAAGACATTGCTGATGAGGAACCTTCCGCTCGAGAAATGGATGAGATCTTGAAAATTATAAAAAGGAGTGATTTCAAGATAGTGGAGCAGTTGGGGGAAACCCCTTACAATATCTCCATGTTATCTTTACTACTTTGTTCTGATGCTCATGCCCGAGCATTAATCAAACTCTTGAAGAAGGCTCATGTCCCTCATGAGACCACAACTGACCAGTTTGAAAATTGTGTGGCAAGCTTGACGACCGACAATGGTTTGGGGTTCTCAAATACCGATCTGATATCACTTGGAAAGAACCATAACAAAGCTCTGCATGTTTCTGTTGAATGTAAGGGGGCTACCCTAACACATGTTTTGGTTGACACTGGCTCTTCTTTAAACGTGCTACCCAAGGGCGCGTTAGACCAGTTAGACTGTGAAGGAATGGTGTTGAAGTCGAGTGATATTATTGTAAGGGATTTCGATGGGTCCAAAAGGACGGTTCATGGAGAGGTGGATCTCCCGATTAAGGTAGGCTCACAGATTTTCAACTCTACTTTCTACATCATGGATATCCATCCTGCTTACTCCTGTTTGCTGGGTATCCCTTGGATCCATGGAGCAGGGGAAATAACGTCAACTCTTTAACAAAAGCTCAAATACCCGGTCAAGGGAAGGATTATCACTGTTTGTGGTGAGGAGGAATTCATGGTAAGCCACCTCAATTGTTTCAAATATGTGGAGATAGATGGAGAATTTATAGAAACCCCGTGTCAGGCTTTTGAAGTTGTTTCGCCTATGATTGCTATTGCCAAAGTCTTCTTTGATCCGCCCAAAGCTGATAAGTTTGTGCCAAGGATGGTTTCATTTAAAGACGCTCATGCCACATTTGAAGAAGGAAACTGTGAAACTTGGGGGCAACTCCTCGAGATTCCGTTCAAAGCAGACAAATGTGGGATGGGTTTCACTATCAAGGCTCAGAAAGAAGTGAGGAGTGCGTGTGCAGGGAAGCCCCCTCTACATATTGGAAATCACAAAGTAAACGCTATGGAGGATTCTGATGACGAGTGTGCATTTGAAGAATGGGTATACCCTACTACAACAGAGCTCAACAACTGGAACACAAAGGACTCCGTTCCCATCTCCTTCATTGAGGAGTAATTACTTGTTTATTTCTTTCTTTTAATTCAAGAGCATTTTGTCTGTAATATTAAACAATGACTTTTAAGCCATGTGACTGGCCCGGGGCACTATGGTCCATTTGTTAAGGGTTTATTTATGTTCATTTTATCATATGATCATTCAATATAAATCATTGGACTTTTGCATTCAAATCTTTGTGCTTATTGTCTTTCTTTTTCTTCAAATGTGTTTTTCAAAATAGCCATGTATCTTACATGCACACACCCACACACTCTTGCAGGTCCTCGTCCACTACGGATCTCATTTCCAATCACTTTACTATTGCTGACTATGATTTTGAACATCCAGTTAACCAAGCCAAAGACAAAGGTGAGGAAGATTATGAAATACCAAGAGAACTAGCCAGACTTCTATTGCAAGAGGAAAAATCTATTCATCCGCATGAAGAGTCAGTTGAGATCATCAATCTAGGTACCCAGACAGACAAGAAAGAGGTCAAGATTGGCACAAACCTAGAAAGCAATGTCAAAAGCAAATTGGTTCATATGTTGAATAACTATGTGGAAGTGTTTTCTTGGTCATATGAAGATATGCCAGGGTTGGATACCGACATTGTAGTTCATCGTCTGCCGACAAAGGAAGATTGCCCTCCTGTCAAACAAAAAGTTTGTCGCATGAGGCCTGGCATGTTTGAAAAGATAAAAGAAGAAGTGATGAAACAATTTGATGCAAGATTCCTAGCTGTGACATCTTATCCCCAATGGGTTGTAAACATGGTGCCGGTGCCGAAGAAAGACGGAAAAGTTTGTATGTGTGTAGATTATAGGGATCTGAATAGGGAAATCCCCAAGGATGATTTCCCTCTACCTTATATTGATGTATTGGTCGATAACACCGATCAACACAAAGTCTTCTCTTTCATGGATGGTTTCTCCGGCTATAATCAAATTCAGATGGCTCCTAAAGACATGGAGAAGACCACCATTGTTACGTAATGGGGCACCTTTTGTTACAAGGTCATGCCATTCGGGTTGAAGAATGCAGAGGCAACATATCAAAGGGCTATGGTAGCTTTGTTTCATGATATGATCTATCATGAAATAGAGGTATATGTGGATGATATTATTGCAAGGTCACAAACCGAAGAGGATCATATCAATCACCTATACAAGCTATTCGAGAGGCTGGAAAAGTACAAGTTGAGGTTGAACCCTAATAAGTGCACATTCGCAGGACGATCTAGAAAGCTTCTAGGTTTTGTTGTCAGTGGTAAAGGCATCGAAGTCGATCCTGCCAAGGTGAAGTCCATCCAAGAAATGCCAGTCCCCCACTCTGGAAAGGAAGTTAGAGGATTCTTGGGTTGCCCTAACTGCATCGCCTGCTTCATATCTCACTTAACTATTACTTGTGAACCAATCTTCAAACTCTTGAAGAAAGATCAAGTAGTCAGATGAAATGATGAATGCCAAGCTGTCTTCGACAAAATCAAAGAATATCTGCAAGAACCTCCTATCCTCATGCCTCCAGTTGAAAGAAGACCCTTGATCATGTACTTAACGGTGATAGAGAATTCTATGGTGTCTGTGTTGGGCCAACATGACGAGTCTGGCCGAAAAGAGCATGCTATTTACTACCTGATCAAAAAGTTTACCGACTGTGAAACCAGATATTCACTGCTCGAGAAAAATTGCTACGCTCTGGAATGGGCTGCTCTCCGGCTAAGACAGTATATGTTGACTCATACCACTCTACTGATTTCTAAGATGGACCCTATCAAGTACATCTTCGAGAAACCTGCTCTTTCCGGACGAATAGCTAGATGGAAAATGATCTTGACTGAGTACAATATTCAATACACAACACAAAATGCCATTAAAGGAAGTGTATTGGAAGATCATTTGGCCCATCAAGCTGTTGAATATTATCAGTCTATGAACTTTGACTTCCCGGATGAGAATATCATGTTAGTAACTGACTGTGCAAAACCTGGACCGTATGACGAACCTGAACAAGGATCCCAATGAACTATGGTCTTCGATGGGGCTTCCAACGCTTTGGGTAACGAAATTGGTGTTGTGATAATCTCCCCTGAAGGTTGCCACACTCCTTTCACTGCCAGACTGTGCTTCGATTCTACGAACAACATGGTTGAGTACGAAGCATGCATTTTGGGTCTGAAGGCTGCCATTAATTTCAGGATCAAGCATTTGAATGTGTTCGGAGATTATGCTCTAGTGATTAGCCAAGTAAAAGGAGATTGGGACACTAAGCACCCTAATCTCATTCCTTACAAGGATATTGTGCTATCTTTGATTCCTTACTTAGAAGAGATCACCTTTGAACACTTCCCCAGGGAAGAAAATCAACTAGCCGATGCTGTGGCCACAATGTCTTCTATGTTCATGGTCAAATGGGACAACGAAGCTCCCATGATTACAATTGAGAGATTCGAAGAACATGTGCACTGTTATGATCTTGACACTGACACAAAAAAGCCATGGTACCATGAGGTGAAGAGATACCTTGAAGCACAAGAATATCCCAAAGGGGCTTCCATCAATGATAGAAAATTCTTACAAAGATTCTCAGCCAAATTCTTCCTAAGTAATGGAATCTTGTACAAACGCAACCATGATTCTACTCTAATCCGATGTGTGGACAAGAAGGAGGTAGAGGAAATTATGGAAGACATGCACGATGGTATCTTTGGGACACACTCTAGTGGACACACTATGGCCAAGAAAATCTTGAGAGCCGGTTACTATTGGTCAATAATGGAGGCTGATTGTCATCACCATTCAAGAACTTACCACAAATGCCAAGTATATGCTGACAAGGTCCATGTTCCTCCTATTCCTCTGAATGTCATGACCGCTCTGTGGCCATTTGTAATGTGGGGCATTGATATGATTGGAGAGATTAAACCTACTACTTCCAATGGACATCGCTTCATTCTGGTCGCTATTGACTATTTCACCAAATGGGTCGAAGCCGCCTCATTTGCCTCAGTCACCAAGAATGTGGTAGCCAGAGTCATCAAACATAACCTCATATGCCGCTATGGTATCCCCGAAAGGATCATCACCGACAATGGGACAAACCTCAACAATGCTATGATTATAGAACTTTGCAGTCAGTTCAAAATCAAGCATCACAATTCTTCTCCTTATAGACCTAAAATGAATGGCGCAGTGGCAACGGCCAATAAAAACATTAAGAAGATTATGCAAAAGATGGTAGTGACCTACAAAGACTGACATGAGATTCTACCATTTGTTCTTCATGGCTACCGTACTTCAGCTCGGATATCAACCGGGGCAACTCCCTTTTTTTTAGTCTATGGCATGGAAGTTGTCCTACCAATGGAAGTTCAGATCCCCTCATTAAGGATTATGAATGAAGCAGGCTTAGACGAATACGAGTGGATTCTGACAAGATTGGATCAATTGAACTTGATCGATGAAAAACGACTGGCTGCTATTTGTCATGGTCAGATATACCAAAAACGTATGATCAAGGCTTTCAACAAAAAGATCAGGCCTCGAGTATATTAAGCTGGTGACTTGGTGATAAAGCGCATCATTCTTCCACAAGGAGACCCCAGAGGCAAATGGACTCCCACTTATGAAGGGCCATTTGTTGTCAAGAAAGTTTTTTTCTGGTGGTGCCATGATGCTGACTACCATGGATGGTGAAGACTTCCCACATCCTATGAATGCGAATATAGTCAAAAAATACTACGCGTAAAAGACCCGCTAGGTTGACACACCTAGACAAGATAAGGGCATCCCGGGAAACCAAAAGGTTTGGGCACAAACTATGGATATATGCAAAAGATTATACACCCGGAAAGTTGAAAACCCGAAAGGGCGACTTGGGAAAAAATGGTATCCTGGTGGGCTGAAAATTCGAAAGGGCGGTCCAGGAAAAAATTAAGGATTAAAAGAGTATGACTATGTCCCGTGGAATCACCACAATCGACTTTATTACCGAGGTCCGAGTTCAAACGGTCCAAGATCATTCTAATCAACTTCTGTCAATAGCAAGGGACATTCGAAGACATTGGGGAAATAGTAGAGTTGGAACGCAATGAGATCATTTCCACAAAAGATTTCCAATCAACTTTTGTTTTCAATTTTGTTTTCCTTTCGACGATTTCCTCTTACTCTGATCTCTGTCTCTTTGTACAAAAATGCCTATTCATGGGCAAAATATCAATAAAAATATACTTTAAAGTGCAAACTTTTTTTTTGTTTTGAATGCAAAGATGTCCAATGACTAAAATTGAACAATCATATGCATGTGAACATAATTAAAACTATTTAGCACATGTGTCCAGCCAGGCATCAACAAGCATCTCTTTAATGTATATGTGATATCCCCATGGAGTCATCTCATTATCATTATCCCCACAAAGTCTTGTGCATAGGGTAGTCCCCATCCAGAGTCTCAATCTCTTGACAACCCTATCCCCAGCTGAGTTGGTCTTAAAAGAAGAAGCCTTGTGGATTTCTTCCTAAAAGAACTCACCTTGTCAGAATTTCGTCAAATATTCCTCAACAGGGTTTATTTCCCCCATTGAGTTTGTCTTCCCCGGCCGAGTATACCCTCTCCAGCTTGAATATGCCTCTCAGACTATTACAAATCAGAGTACCACGACCTCTGATCCCCAGTAAAGTCTCCAACAAAGTCATTGCTATCTCTGGAAGTTGTTGTGAAGCCTGGACCCGACCAAATAATAGTTTAACTTCAGTAAGTTGTTGTGAAGCCTGAATTCGACCAGATAACATTCAACTTCATTTTTTCAAACAAGTCACTATGAAGCCTGGACACGACCAGATAATAGTATAACTTTCAGTCACTATGAAGCCTGGATCCGACCAGATAATAATTAACTTCTCAAGACACTATGAAACTTGGACCCGACCAGATAATAGATTTAACTCCTCGAGATATTGAAAAACCTGGACTCAACCAGACAAGGGTTTAACTTCTTTTCCCCAGTAGAGTTTGCCTCTACCCCAAAAAGTTACTGTGAAGCTTGGACTCGACCAGATATTAGTTCAACTTTATCTTTTCAGACGAGTTATTGTGAAGCCTTGAATCCGACCAGATAGCAATTAACTTTATTTCCTCAGAAATTTGTTGTGAAACTTGGAATCCGACCAGATAACAACTAATTTCAAGCAAGTTACTATGAAGCCTGGATCCGACCAAATATCAGTTCAACTTCATCTTTTCAAGCAATTTATTGTGAAGCCTGGACCCGACCAGATAAAAATTAACTTTATCCACCTCAGTAACCTGTGAAGCCTGGAACCCGACCAAATAACAGTTCAACTTCAAGAAATTTTCTGAGAAGCCTGGAATCTGACCAGATAACAATTAATTTATTCTTTCCCAGTAAGTCACTGTGAAGCCTGGAACCCGACCAGATAACAGTTCAACTTCAAGCAATTTTTTGCGAAGCCTGGATTCTGACCAGATAACAGTTAATTATGATCTTACCCTGCAAGTCACTATGTTGTACCCCAAAATTTTCCCTCTTATTTTACTCAACACATGCCCATTGAGGTCCCTAACTTGCTCAAGGATGCCCAAGAGTTGACCAGACAAACTCTCTCCTAAGGCAATGAACCTCAAACTAGGGTTTCCATTTTCATCAGGATGTATGAACTCCAAATGCCTTCAATGGTCCAAATATGTTCTCAAGATCATCCATGTCAAGTTTCATGCCTTGCACAAGAAGTTTGCTCAGTCAATTGCCCAGATGCCTGAAAATCAACTATACTAGGTCAAAAGTCAATTGTAGCCCACATACAGTCAAAATTCAAGATTTTTGGTCAACATCAACATTTTGAAAATATATACATCATTTTATAAATGGTTGATCATGATTCCTCAAGGAATGCCCCAAATTCATCAAAACCCAAAGGTTGCTAAATTAGGGTTTCTTAGGAAAAGTCAACCAAACTTTGACCAAGCATAACTTCTTCATATTTTATCAGAAATTTTCCATCCAAGGCTCATTTTGAAGAGGATGCAATTCCCTACAACTAATCTTCAGCCCACAAGTTCAAAATATGCACTCATTAAAATATGTGAATTTCTACATTATAGGTCCTTTTGAAAAGTCAACAAAAACACCTTTTAGGTAAAAGCTTCTTACATGAACATGGAAGACCCAATTGAGATGAAACCAAAAGGGTTGCTTAGGAGACATACTAAGATTTCTAAAAAGTCCAAGAACACCTCTCTAGGGTTAAAATTGGAGGAGATATGCATTTTCAAATTTGGCCATTTTTGAGAAATTGTCAAAAGTCAAATATGTTCAAAAGTGCATTTTTTGTCAAATGGGCCTAACTTTTCATGATTGTATCTTGTTTGTGACATGGTCCACGACCCAAATAAGCCTCCATATATTATTTGCTTATTTATTTATTTTATTTTTATTTTTATTTATTAAAATTTAGATTAAATCAAATAAATTGCAAAAAATATAAAAGATTGATTTTTGATCTGATTTTTTGTAGGAATCAAATCCAATTAGGCTGGCATATCATATCAAATCGTGCAAGAGATGATTGAAGCAAAATTGACATGATTATGATTGTTTTGGAAAGATATAATACAAAGACAAAACTAAATCAAATCTCCATGATTCAAAAAGATATAATCTGTTTTTGTTGCCCTAACTCGTTCTACTACATATATAGAACATAACCAAGCAAAGAAAACAAGGGTTGAAGGTCGTGAAAGCTAGCAAGAAAACTCAAAACCTTGGCAAAAAGGTGGGGATCGATTTCTACTCTAAAGGATAATTCAAAGCATTACAAGGCTGTCAATCGCTTCCTGGACATCTCCATAACACTCTCCAATCATTTGCAAGCTTCCACAAGCCCAGAAATATGACATACGACTCTCACGGTTTGGCTTATCTCTTGAATCTGAGTTTGATTATTCACGCATGATTAACCACTTTTAAGCATAGCATTGTATTTGTATCATCATTTGGAATGTTTTGGTTTAATTAATTTTGCATTTTCATGCATGTATTCATAATTGCCATTGCTAGGGTTTGCTTTGTCGTTTTAGGGTTTCTTTGTACAGGTGAAATTAGACCAAGAAAAGAATACCTTGATACTCATGAGGTCAAGACGAGTTGATTGATATGGCTAGAATTGATTTATCATGCCTTCTGTGAATTTTTGAAACTTACAGGGTTATAGTTACAGAAGTTTGTCCGTAGGTAAAGGTATCACACCTAAAACGACGGACATGGGAAGAAGAAGCTAACGTGGATAACCACCATTGGCTTCCTTGAATCACGCGCGCACTTTTTATTTTTTCCATTTTATCCACTTTTTTTTTATATAATATATATTGTTATTATTATATTCACAACTAAACAATATAGCCCAGTGGTGAAGTGCGCGTTGGAAAGTGGAGAGGACTTGGGTTTGATCCTAGGTCCCAGCGTTTTCTCTATTTTCTTAACATTTAAATGCAGATTCCATGCATACACGTTTCAAGTGTCCACCATACGCTCCAAGCATCCAGCCATTGGACATCACCATCACCAATCCAGTGCCTCAGGATGCGTCCCTATGGTACATCTCCAAGCTTGAACAACACTGAATCAGGCGCAAGGATTGGGCTGACCAGCTATTGGGCCTAAACAATTCAACAACACACCCCCTGGATTACTCACAACACAGGCCCAAATCTCTTTCCTTTCTATTTTATTTTCTTATTTTATTTATTTTGTTAATTATTTTCTTTTTTACAAAATAACCCAAAAATTCATTTTTTTCATTAAATCAAAAATCACAAAAACATCAAAAATCATTTTTCATAAAAATATTTTATTTCTCTAATTAATTAGTTTAATTAAAATTAGGGCAATTTAATTCCTTTTTTCATAATTTAACAATAATTAGGATTAGGGTTTAATTTTGTACATAACCTAATTTTTTCTCAAAAAACCAACCTAAATATTTTTCAATTAGATTTTTTAGGTTTCCTAATTTATTCTCGCATTTAATTCGCCACGTGCATTTTTTAATTTCATTTTTATTATTATTGTAACTGCTCCGAGTTTGTAATAGTAATTAGGGTTTTAAATTCCGCATTTTTATTTTCAGTCTAAGATAATTATGTATCTGCAAAAGCCTTGTAATAGCTAGGACTTTTAACTTTCCCACTTTTAATTTTCGCAAACTATAAACTGCTTAGATATTAATAGGATTGTATGGAAAGACAAACTGAAAATTTATACAGTAGAAAACCCTAAATGTGAAAAGATAATTAATTGGAAAATACACTCGCACATGCTCACTCCTAGGGTTTACTCCACTCCGGTTGCCTTCGGTAAACGGTCATAAAGTATAGGGTTTGTTAGTGGTTGTCCTCTAGCCCCGAAAGATCTAAAATGACCCATTAGATGTTGCCTCGGAAAAAGATCTTTAAGGCTTTAGGATGATTACTAACATTTCCTAACATTGCTTTTGTGATCGTATTTGTCCCTTCGAACATCCCTTAAAACTCCAACGACGGTGCTACCTATTCCTTAATAATGGGATAGCGCTGTCTAAAAGGAAAACGAACAGTCTTTTTCGAGTAGGTAGATTAGTTCCTAGGTACTTGCTCAAACAAACAATTTTTTTTTACACAAACACTTTTCAAACAAAGTTTTCAAAAATAACTTCGTAACACTCTTGAGGACAGAAACAAGGGTTAACACGAAGTAAAACAAAACTTTTCAAAACAAAGCACACATAAGCAGTTTTCAAAATGAGCAAGTACCTAAGAGCCCATGGAAAACCATGGATATAAAGGGTGCTAACACCTTCCCTTTCTATAATCTACCCCCCGTACTCAGAAACATCTCGAAAAAAGTTTTTCTGTTATTTTTCCTTTTCCTGATTGGATAAAATAAAAGTCGGTGGCAACTCTTGCTTACCGCGACATTTTGCGAACAAAAAACACAAACCAGTATAACAGTCGGTTCTGCCACCATATCACACACTGCGAAGCCTGGAAAACAACCAGATAGCAGTCAACTTCATTATCCCCAACAAATCTCTACCAAGCCTGGATTTCGACCAGATAACAACCAACTTTTGATGCTCTCCAATCAGGAATAATTCCCCAGTAAGAGCATTGAACAATCAAAATTCCTAAATTCTTTTCCCCAAGTAGAGATCAACACTCTCTACTGAGTCTTCTCAGACAAGCCAGTATTCCCCAACAGAGTTTCTCCTCAAATAACAGAACAGGAATTCCCAGCGGAAACGTCTAAAAAAATTTGAAGATATGCCTACTCTCCAACAACTGTTTAAGTCCCATCCTCCCAAGGCTCCCCAGCATGTTGTCAATGATTTATTTTCCTAGACAAAGACCCTCTACAATAAACACATCACATTCATAACGCATACATGAAAAATGCATACGACATAGGCTCATTTATTTTGAGAACATCATTACATCATGCATACATCTGCATGCAGCTAATCTTTTCCTTGCAGAAAAAATCTACATACAAAGACATCTACCACTCCAGTTTAAGTCAACCAAAAGATTTATCCTGATACCTTCCCCAATCACTCCGAATGGCATCTCTAAGCCCATTCACTACACAGTTAACTAACACATCATCAAGTGCAAATTTCTGGGCACTCTAGTGTTCAATCATCTTCCACCTTCAAGTCATGAATGGCGGACTCGCCAATCTAACTCTTCAGGTTTAAGAAGATTGAACAGGGGCAGCTGTTGTACCCCAAAATTTTCCCTCTCATTTCTTAAGAATTTTCTAACAAGATCTTCCATGACATCAAGTTTGCAGCATTGATACATCAACTTAGGTTTGGAATTGGCACAAGGGCAAAATGGTCAATTGCATACTGAAAAGTCAAATTTTGACTGTTGGATCAAAATCAAGTTTCAAGAATCATATTTCATCAAGGCATGTTAGAATATGAAGTTTGTTTCATTAAGAAAGTCAAAAGTAAAATTATGTTGAAAAAGTCAAAGTTTTAAACACTTAGAAGTTTTTCTAAGTGTTAAGAAAATATGTCAAGTTCGGAAATTTTGGCCAGATTTTCATTATGATGTAAGTTAATTCACAAAGAACTTCTAACACAAGAGTTGTAGATCTCAATGAGATCTAAAACATTACAGAACAAAACTTCTCCTAAAAATGATGGGATTTCAAGTTATAAATCCTTGAAGACACGTTCATGAAACTAAAATACTTAGTAAATTCTGAGTATTTTCAAATCAGTATTTGGATTACAACTTCTGGGCCAGTTTTCACATAGGTTCATGCAGAGTTTGCAAGAGATACAAAGAAGGTCTACAAAGCGTGTTACAAGCTTTCTGAAAAGTGTGAGAACTCCTTCAGAACATGCTGGAGCAGGGAGATTCAAAGATCAGAAGATTGGATATTTGTTCTAAGTTGTGATGATGCTGAACTTCTGATCCAGATTAAGCTATGATACATGATCTCATATTGCATGTTTTCTGTTTTGATAAATCTCATCATTATTTAATGCTCACACCCACATTTGAGTCTTTATCCAAAGGATTTCCCCACGTGTGGCATATAAGTACCATTAATGTCCTTGAAAAGCAAACTTTTGTACAAGTTTATGCTGGGCCCATGCTCTACTTTTTCTTCTGAGGGTAATTTTCCATAAAGCATGCTTACAAATCCAGCTTAGGCACGTCTAAAAGCTTCTAACCACCCTACTTTGTGTCTTGAACCATACTTGTTTAAACTTGCTTCAAGAACAAGTCAGCGCCCTAGCATATGATGGTTGTACTCTTGGCTTCTCCAAACTCCTAAATCCTTGCCTATAAATTGAACTTCATTTACAACTGTAAAGAGGGGGAAAATTTGAGAAAAAACCTTGAAACTTTGCTGAAATTTCCAAGAACTTGGAACTACAGCCCAAACATGAAACCTACTAAACTTCTGTTTTTTACACCCAAACTCTAATTTTCCTTGTGCATTTCCCAACCAAATCACCCACACAGATTATGATATACATTTAGAAGCCGTCCCAACTTCTGTTTTCAGACTGTAACATGTTCTTCATCAATCTCCATCTCAAAAATCAGAACATTGTTTCTTGGCTGATCCAGAACGCTCCAGCCATTCATAGTTCAAGTGGAGGTTTATTTCAGCTTTCTGGGAACGTGAGAAAGCTAACCAGAACATCATAACAGTCAGAACCAGGTTCTAGTTCACAGAACAATTTGCAGCTGCAAGGTAAGTTTCTTCTGACTTGTATCTCATTACATAGGCATTAATAGGCTTGCATGTTCAAAAATACAGTGTAGACATCCTGACTCTGATTCTGTACATATTCATAGATTTCATGTATTTTTTTCCTAAGTGGAGAGAATTTCAGTTCCGAACTTCTTAAGGAAATTAGGATTCAGAATTAGGATTAGAAAAATTCATGCTTGCTTCTGATTTATAGTTCTGATACTTTATATTTCTAAAACCATGATAAAACCTGTCATAACTACTATGTTTGCATGTTCTGTTTTGTTGAGAAATGGTTAAGCCGCAGATGCTCTGAATGGCATGAAGAAGGAGATGAAATTCATCATCAAAGCTTACTTTATAATATATGTTTATGTTTTTTTTTTCTAATACCAGATGTATAACCACCCCAATGGTAGAGAGTGTGTGTATAAGACATTAGTGTTAAGGGTCCTGAGTTCTAGCCCCAGAAACACCTTTTTTTATGTTTATTTCCTGATAATTTTACCCCATTAGTTGGATAAGAACTTCTAAATCAATCCATTTCAATTGCTTGTCAAAACAGTGACTCTGAACCAGAACTTCTAGACATTCCCATCCAACAGCATTGACACCTCACATACCCATCATCAGAACTTCTAGCTTACCAGTGGCACTAGAACTTCTAGGTTTCCAGCTACATTAGAACTTCCAGACTCTCTCAACAACCAGAACTTCTGGCCTTCCAGTAACATTAGAACTTCTAGGCTTCCAGTTGCTTCATAACTTCTAGGATTTCCCTTGTTCCCAGTAACCCCAGAACTTTAGTGTACCCGAACTCAGAACTTCTGATCATCCCCTTTTCCGCTAACATTTTCTTTCTGACTTGCAGTGTACCGGAGTTAGAACTTCTGTTCTCTCTTATTCCAGCAATGCGCTGTTTCTGACCCTTTTCCTCCTATTATGGTTATCATCATTTTATTTTCAATAATCAAAAACACTAAAAAATACTTTATATTCATACACTTTGTTTTATTTTCTTTTAAAACAAAAAGACTAAAAATATTTTCCTAAGCCAATTTATTTCTTCTCTTAACCAAAACAAAACAAATCCATTTTACATTTCTTGTACATTATTTCAATATGGTTGTAATAGATAATTAGGATTTTAATTTCTTGCAATCCCCATTTGTAAATTTGTACACCCCACCCCCCTAATGATTGTAATAGCGTAGAATATTTACTTTCCGCAATTTATCGCTTTCATATAAATGCTAGTAAAGTAGGATTTGTATGGGAAGATAAAAATAACAAGTAGAAAACCCTAATCAAAGACTAAATGCATGCAAATCAAACACATTATTCACACATGCACCCCTAGGGTTAACTCCACTTGTTGCCTAAAAAATGGTCATGTTATGCATGTGAGACGTCTTAGCAAAAAAATCAAAATCCAAGATCATAGTCCCTCAATGACGCTTTAATTGTTGCCTTTCAAATGATCTTAGCCCTCAAAGAGAAATGCTAAGATATCTCACAACATTACTATCATGACTATACGATGACCCACGCCCGTCCCTTACATCCAAAGATAAAGCTTCTTACCAAATCGATGGTAAGATAGCAACATCTAAAGGAGGAGGAAAAGAACAAAGACTTTTGAGTAGGTAGAAACGTTCCTAGTTGTTTGCTCACTTTCAAAACAAATATCCTTGCAAACATACACCAAACACTTCCAAAACATGAAATATTTTCAAAAATTCCAACACTTTGTATATGTTCTTATGAGACAAGAACCATTGCAAAGTTTGCCTAAACAAAGGCGCTTTTCAAAAATACTTTCAAAAAACTACCACAAAGCATATTTTCAAACAAAGCAAGTGATCTAGCAAGCAACTAAGAGCCCATAGATAACTATGAATGAAAAAGGTGCTAACACTTACCTTTTCATAATCTACCCCCCGAACTCAAAATAATCTCAAAGGTATTTCCTGTTCTTTTCACCCTTTCTTTTATTGGATAAAAGAAAAATCGGTGGCGACTCTTGCTAACCGCAACAATTGCGATAAAACGCAAAACATCCCAAGTCAGTTCTCCCGCCGTATTACATCATGTGTCAACTCATACCTTATTTTTTCACTAGAATGAGTCAACTCATGTGGGTATGTGTCGACTCATGCTGTAGCCTTTTGCCTTAAACATTTGTTTTGAATTTGAACCTCTTTCAAGAAGCCGTGGTAACCTCCCTCTATATTGGAAGCTATAATGTATGAGCTTGTATCTTCCAAATGATGCATTTCTTGAACTTGAGGATAGAAGAGAAGTTGTAGGGAACTGGATTCTTTTCAAAATGAGCTCTGGTTGGGGAAAAATGGATGAAGTATGTGAAAGTTATGTATGGTCAAAGTTCAGTTGACTTTTGACATAGTATAGTTGATTTGCAAACACTTGAGCAGTTGACTGAGCAAATTTGTAGTGTAAGGCATGAAATTTGGCATGGACATTATTGAAGACATATTAAGGACCATGGAAATCGTTTGGAGCCTTTGCAACCCAAACATCTTGGTGGACAGTGAAACACTAGCTGGAGGTTCATTGCTTAGGAGGAGAATTTGTCTGATCAATTCTTTGGTCAACCTTGAGCAATTGAGGACCTCAATGAGCATGCCTTAAGTAAAAATGGGAGGGAAAATTTTGGGATACAATAGTTTCCCCTGTTCAATCTTCTTAAACCCGAGGATTTAGATTGGCCTGCCTGCCTTTCGTGATCTGAAGGTGGAAGAGGATTGAACACTAGAGTGCCCAGAAATTTGCACTCGCAGGAAGTAACACTGTCAGTTGATGATATCAGGAATAGGCTTACAGATGCCATTTGGAGAAGATGACAGAGAGTCGTCGTAGATGGGCTTAAAGATGCCATCCAAAGTAGATGCTGACTTTATAAATGGTCCCTTTGGGGGTTCCTGTTCCTGCTGTCTGAGGAGGAGTCCGCTGGGGAAGGTTGGTCTCTATTTTTAATGCCTCATATGACTTTCATGTATCATTATGGACTCTCAAGATTGCTCATGTGAAGTTTCAAGTCTTGGATCATATTTTTGCTCAGTCAATTGATCAGTTGACATAAAAATCAATTGTATTGGGGAAAAAGTCAATTATGGTCAATTTAAAGTCAAACTTCATAATTTATGATCCATGTCAACATATGAGCTCATATGTGTCATTTGATCAATTTTGGACCACAATTCCTCAAGAAATTTGATCGGATCATCAAAAGGGCAAAATGGTCAAAATTAGGGTTTTGACTAAGAAAAGGAAATTTTTGATTTTTGACCTAGCAAATGGTTGATTGGTTGGAAACATGATCTCAAGGATTCAATTGAATCATTTTGACCAAATGGCATGATTCAAAACATTGCTCAAAGTCAATTAATTGATAGTTGATTTTCAGACAACTAATCAAAAGTCAACTGTACACTAAAAAGTCAAACTTTGACATTTTGGTCAAAATCAAGTGTCAAAGATCACAATTCATCAAAACCTGTCAAAATATGAAACTTTTTCATCAATAAATCAAAAATTCATGATTTCATTTTGAAAAGTCAATGTTTCCAAACTTAGAAATTTTTCTAAGTGTTGAAAACTTCATATTTTTTCACAACTTTGAGCCAAATGACACATATGAGCTCTGGTACAAGCTTTGGGAAGATGTTTGTCACGTTTGCTTCAAAAACAAGTAAAGGTTTTACAACATGTAAATTAAAATTCTGACTTGTTGTAGAACACAAAACCTCTTTCCTATAAATATATACATTATTTACAAGATAACACACGCATGCTCAAGCCCTAAAAAACCCCTAAAGCACAGAACCACCAAAAACATCTCAAAACTTGCCATTTCTGAGTTTTGAACCCAATCTCTAAATTTGCTCGTGCATTTCTTGGCCTTTTATTTTCAAAAGCTTCTAAATAACATATACAAACAATTCCAACACCTGCAACACAACTGTAACACCTCCATCATCAACCACCATTTTCAAAAATAGCACCTTGTACCTTGACTTCTCCAGAACTCCTCAGCCACTTTCAGCTCAAGCCAAACATCACATTAGCTTTCTGGGAACTTGAGGAAGCTAACCCAATCACTAGAACTCATTGAAAGCTGCTCAAACTCAAAACATGATACCCTCTTGCAAGGTGAGTTTTATGACTTTTGAACTATTCATATAGGCATTGTTAGGCTTCCATTTTCAAAGATAAAATGTAGATACCATTGCCACGAAGCTGTACATACCCATAGTTTGCATTTATATGGCCTGAGTTTAGAGAATTTTGGAGTTGAAGTTTCTAAAAATTTTAGGTTTTAAATTAGGGCCAGAAAAATACTCACTCATCTTGGATTTATAGCTTTAGTTATTTATATGGTTGGATTCGTGGGAAAAAATTCCACAACTTTCATGTTTGTACTTTCCATTTTTGTTGAGAGATGAACAAGTTACATATGCTCTGGTTGGATGAAGGTTGAAGACGGAGTACATGCCTTGGAAGTATTATGTGTTATGTATTTATCATTACATTTTAATAAACGGATGTATAGCCACCCCAATGGTAAGGCAGCACACTGGTAACCAAGAGGGCGTGGGTTCATACCTCAACGTGGTGCCTTTTGTTTCTTTTTTCACTTTTTCCTTTTCTTTTCCTTTGCAGCGTTGGGCCTCCCCCTTTAGGCTTCTTTTTTTTACTGAAACATTCCCCCTGTTTTCTTATATACACGCAACCCAACCTTTTTTTTTATTTTCTGATTTCAAAAACAATAATGGGTCAGGCTTTGTCAAAAAAAACTGTTTTTTACTTAAAAACACCACAAATCAAATCTTCACCCCCCCTGACTTACCCTTTTTTTTATTTATCTTTTTATTTTTATTATTATTAATATTATCATAATATTTATTTTTATTAGTAAAAATTCCAAAAAATATTTTATTTATTATTTAGGTAATAATATGTTTATATTTTATTTCTTTTAAGACTAAAAAGACAGACAAAAAACATGTTTCTTTAACAAATTAACTTTTTTTTATTTAAGTAATAATAGACTTAGGTCTAATTAGTTTTTTTTAATTAAGATTAATTTAGGAGACCTAGTTCCTTTTATTTAATTAATACTAGTTTAATATTCAAAACCTCTTTCATAAAAACCTAAAAAACTTTTCTTTTCTAATTAACTTAATTAAACTTTCTTATTTCCTTAGTGTGATACGGTGGGAGAACTGACTTGGTGGTTTTGCGTTTGATCTCAAATGTTGTGGTTTAGCAAGAGTCGCCATCGACTTTTCTTTTATCCAAAAGGAAAGGTGAAAAAGCACAGGAAAGACTTTTGAGATTGTTTCTTGAGTTCGAGGGGTAGATTATAAAAAGGGAAGGTATTAACACCCTTTTCGTCCATGGTTTTCCATGGGCTCTTAGTTACTTTCTAGATCACTTGTTTTTGTTTGAAAATGTGCTTTGTGTGGTTTTTGAAAGTATTTTGTAAAGATGCCATTGTTTAGGAAAACTTTATAATGATTCTCGTTCGTAAGAATGTATACAAAGTGTTTGATCTTTTGAAAATGTTTTCAAGTTTGAAAGATGTTTTTGAAAGTGTAGGTGTTTGTTTTTGAAAATAGCAAGGATTTTTTTGTTTTGAAATTGAGCAAGTAACTAGGAACGTTCTACCTACTCAAAAGTCTTTCATGTTCATTTCCTTTTTCCTTTGACATTGTTATCTTACCATTGATTTGGTAAGTAACCCTATCTTTGGATGTAAAAGGGACGGGCGTGGGTCATCGTATAACCATGATAGCAATGTTGTGAGATGACTTAGCATTTTTCTTTAGGGACTAAGATCATTTTGAAAGGCAACTTTGATAGCGTCATCGAGGGACTATGATCTTGTATTTTTTGATTTGTTTGTGCTAAGACATCCCACATGCATAACATGGCCATTTTTGTAAGGCAACAAGTGGAATTACCCTAAGGGTGTAAGTGTGTAAATGTGTTTTATTTACATGCTTGTTTATCTTGAATTAGGGTTATCTAATTTTTGGTTTTATCTTTCCATACAAACCTTAATTACTAACATTATATGAAAGCGATAAATTGCGGAAAGTAAAATTACTACGCTATTACATCACTTGGGGATGGGGGATATAAACTTACAAATGGGGATGACAAGTAAAGTAAACCCTAATTACTATTACAAGGCTTTGACAATTACATGATTTATAATGCAAAAATAATAAAAAATGCAAGAAGATGTAAAGTGAGAGAAATTGGTTTTTAGGGTTTTTTATAGCAAAAGGTTTTGTAATTAATTTCATTGAAGAAAAACCTAAGTCTAAGTTAATTGTTTAGAAAATTGTTTTTTGAGGTTTCATTTGAGAAAAAGGTTTTATAAAGTTAGGTCATTTCCAAGCAATGCAATATGTCCAAAATAACCTAAAAAATCTCCAAAAATAAAGAAATTTGGTGCCCGAGCTGACACGGGCCATGTCAGTGGACACGGGCACCCGTGTCAGGACCTGTCCATGACTTTTATGCATTTTTTTGGTCCCAGCCAACCTGACACGTTCGTGTCACATGACACGGGCGCCCGTGTCAGCCACTGTTCATCTTTTTTTACTCATGTACACACCAGTAACATTGACACGGGTTGTGTCGTTTGACACGGGCACCCGTGTCAGCCTTTGTCCCTGCTTATTATCATGTTTTTTCAACCCAAATAAGCTAACGCGGGCCGTGTCGTGTGACACGGGAACCCGTGTCAGCCTCTGGTCTGGCTTTTTTAGTTTTTTCTCTTTGATCTGTCTTGTTATATCTTTTGAGTGTAAAAGCAAATGATGTATGAATAATGATATCACAGTTTGAGAAAGTTTACCTCTCGAAGCGGAAGCTTTAGAACACGTACGGATGTTTTCGGGTGCAAAGTAGTTATTGATCGAGCTCCTTTGAAACTTCTTGAAGTAGCTCCAACCTTCATTTTGTGCTGAAAATGGTTGAACCGCTCCAACCAAGTCAAGTTGCAATGTATGTTTTTGAGTTTGTAAGATGGTGATAGTGATGTTACAGAAGTTATTCTTATGTTTGAACAGCTTCTATATGGTGTATGTGAAGTTTTTGGATGGTTTGTTTGGAGAAAACTTGCAAGGTATGATATTCAAAGATTTGAACTTCAAAGCTCAAAAATGGAGGTTTTGTGGACAAATCTGGTTTTTTGACAGCAAAAATGAGTTTGAGTGTTTGTTTATCCTTCTATTTCTTCTGGCCTTTCTCTCTATTTTTTCTAACCTCCTTCTCTTGCAAATGCTTCTTCTATTTATAGGCAAGAGGTTTGTGCATATGAGCTGACTAGGTTTGCAAGATAACATGTTATGGTTTGGTTGGATTACAAAGATCAAACTATGTCAAGTACTCCATAGTCCCAAGGTGAAGTACCAAAGTTGCTGGCACTCTCTGGAATTGTTTTAGCAGAGCAACTGACTTGCCACCAAAATATCCCGAGAGTCGAATCTCAATAAGCGTAACATCAAGTATCAACCAACTTTGGACTGCACCAAATCCGGCCATCTCACTACTTTCTAATGGCTAAGTTGAGTCAATTAAGGTTCTAAAGGTCAGTTAGTGCTTATGACACCACGCAGAAGCCTAGTGTTATCCTCGACTGACTCAATGAACACCAGTACCAACCAAAGTATCGCACAAACATAGTCATCACTTTAACCATATCGGTATATGCCATACAGTTTCCATGAATTATTGTTACTTACCTAAAATGTCCCCAGATCCGGGTATATGATCTTTACAAGAAATTAAACTTGAGAAAAACCCCAAATATAAAGCAAACAAACAAAGTAAGTAAAAGTGATATATCCCTAAGGTAACCCCTCTTTTTTAGACAGAACCCCCCAGTAGAGTCGCAAGTTTTGTAACACGGTGGGAGAACTGACTCTTGGTTTTTCATTTTATCACAAATGTTGCAGATAACAAAAGTCGCCACCGACTTTTCTTTTATCCAATAAGGAAAGGGTGAAAAGAAAAGAAAAAACCTTTTAAGATTTTGAATTCGGGGGGTAGGTTATGAAAAGGGAAGGTGTTAGCACCCTTTTCATCCGTAGTTATCTACGGGCTCTTAATTTCTTAGCTCACTTTAATTTTCTTTGTGTGTGTGTGATTTGAAAAGGTTTTGAAAATGACAATGTAAGGAAGTCTACTTTATAATAACCCTTGTATATGTCTTCAAGAGTGTTTAAAAAGCGTTTGAAAGTAGCTGTTTTGAAAGTGTAAGGTATAAAAATTATTTTAGTTTGTGAGCAAGCAATTAAGGGTATCTTACCCACTTAAAGGTCTTTCGTTATCCTTTTCCTTATCCGTTAGGGATGGTTCTATCCATACCATTAGTTGGTAGGTAGCCTCATCCATTGGATGTGAAAGGATAAGTGTAGGGTCGTCATTATGGTCATTGAAGGCAACATATAGGGATACCTTAGCAATTCAAAGAGACTGTCTTCATATATTCGTAGGCAACTTCGAGGGACATCGCATGATTATGATCTTTATGATGACTTTAACCGAGGGTCTTTGCTAATGGTATCCCTACGTTCAAGGGACATGACCATTGTTTTTTCCAAAGGCAACAGAGAGGCAGGCTACCTTAGAGGTGTACGTGTGCATAGTGATTCAATTCAGATATATCATCTTGATTAAGGTTTTCTACGTTTTGGTTTTAGGTCTTGTCATACATGCCTAATTACTATACAATTATATATATATATATATATATATATATATATATATATATATATATATATATATATATATATATATATATATATATATATATATATATATATATATATATATATATATATATATATATATATATATATATATATATATATATATATATATATATATATATATATATATATATATATATATATATATATATATATATATATATATATATATATATATATATATAGTATAGGTGCGCGAAATAAATCTTAAGTTATTACATCCCATGAACAATTACATAATAGGAAAAATGCGAGGAAATAAACTAAGCTATTACAAAAATACCCGTGCGACCTATACATTTATTTCTAGAAATTTAAATGACAAAGAAAAATAAATATTAGAAAAAATGTTTTAATAAACCTAAGATTCTAAGTGTGGAAAAAGAGTATTTTTTTTATTCTTTATTGTTTGGAAAATAATCTTAAAATGTGAATTAATAATTAACTTTAATTCTAAGTTATTTACAAGTTAATTGGGACAGATACAATAGTATAAATTTTCGAAAAATAAAACTACATCTATTACAAAAAAAAACTGTGCGACCTATACAATTTCTCTAAGAAAGTAAAGAGGCAAATAAATAATAAAATGTTAGAAAAGATGTTTTAAAGATCTAAAATCTAAAACGTTAGAAATTAATTTTTTTGTGTATTTTTGTAGAAAATAATTTAAGTTAATAATTACTAAAAACCTAATTATTCTAATTAATTTTAAAAATTAGAAAAAAGACATAAAATCTAACTAAATGAAAATTTTTAATTAATAAAACCTAAAAGACTATTTTATTTTATTTTACGTAATATTGTGATTTTTATATGTTTTAGTTTTAATTGTAAAAAATAAATAAATTAGTGAAAATGGAGTTTAAAGAGAAAATTCGGTCGCGCCCTAGCCATGATAACTCATCATCCCTGCGTTAAAGCTTGCATTTTCTTATTCAAACTTGTTCTAAACACCATGATGAACTCATCTATGCACACGAAATTAGTTAAATATGCATAGATTAAAAGATTCGATTTCAAGAAAATTACCAAAACCAATGGACTTGTGTAAGCTATTCCAGACGTGAATAGATTTGTTTCTGGACTTGGTGAGATTCCTGGGAGCTTCAGGAACACGATTTGAGGTTTGGTTTTGATTGAAAGTGGCTGGAAATTTTGATACGAGTTTGCATATTTCTTTGAAAGTTTGTGATTTTGAAACCTTGCTTCTATGGAAGCCACTTTGTCTTCTTTGCACTTGAGTGTTAGATGTATTTATAGAGGAATGCAATGGATCAAAACAAGGAAAAGATCTTGTATCATTATGTCATAATTAATTGCAAAGAAAACACATTGAAATATTTCCAACATTGTTTTAAACACATTCCAAACTTGAAGATTTTTATTCTCAACATGTTTTCACGGTTTTGGCAAGATCTTATGAGGTCTTGGGCCTTCTATAAGATATTCGAATGAAGCCCACACGCCCTTTGGTCCATCAACTCATATTTTATTTGATTTATTTTGACTTAATTTGAATAAAATCAAAATAAATAAAATAAAAAATCAAAGGAATGTATAAATGGACTTAGAGTCCTACAACATGTTATAAACATGTCTAAGCCTCAAAAGTTAGGCCCATTAGTCCAAAAGTTCAAGATTGCTCAAATGAAGTTTCATACATTTTTCTCAAAATTGTCCAACTTGCACCAATCATAATTCTCTCAGTTTTTATCATTTGAAGGTAACCTTGGAATTTTTGGAAAGCTCAAGATGTTCTCTACAATCTCTATGTTGATCATTTTTTCTTTTGAAGACTTTATCTTGATGTACTTTTGCCTTGACAAAAAGTGTCTTTTTATTGACTTTTGAAATGACCTATAATATCTTGGCCCATATCTCTTAAATGAAAAATTTTTGGACCTGAGTTTAAAGAGACAAAGTTGTAGAGAATTGAAGCATATGGAAGTTATGCTTGGTCAAAGTTCAGTTGACTTCTCCTAAGGAAACCCTAATTTGACAAATTTTGACTTTTGATGATTTGAGAGCTTTTCTTGAGGAATCGTGATCAACCCTTGATCAAATGATGAATATTGTTGTACCCCAAAATTTTCCCTCCCATATTTCTCAAAACATTTCAAGAAAGATCCTCAAGTTGCTCAAGGAAGCCCAAGGGTTGACCAGACAAGCTCACTCCTAAGGCAGTCTACCTCAAATTAGGGTTTCATGTTGCATCAAGATATTTGAGTCCAAGGGATCCCAAATTCTCACCAATGTCCTAATATGTTCTCAACATCATCCATGTCAAGTTTCAAGCCTTGCAGAGGAAATTTGCTCAGTCAATTGCTCAAAGGCCTGAAAATCGACTGTGCTAGGGCAAAAGTCAATTGTGGCCTACATACAGTCAAACTTCAAGATTTTTGGTCAACATACTCATTTTGAAGTATAATTCATCATTTGATAAAGGGTTGATCATGATTCATCAAGGATTGTTCACAATTCATCAAGAACCAAAAGTTGCTAAATTAGAGTTTTGTAGGAAAAGTCAACTCAACTTTGACCAAGCATAACTTTATCATACTTTATGAGAAATGACCCATCCAAAGCTCATTTTTAAGAGGATTAAATTATCTACAATCCATATACATCTCCCAAGTTCAAAATATGCACTCACAAGAAGTTATGAATTTGGACATTTAGGTCATTTTGAAAAGTCAACAAAAACACCTTTTTTGTCAAAGCTTCATACATGAGCATGGAATATCAAATTGAGATGAGACCAAAAGGGTTTCTTAGAGGACATCTCAAGATTTCTAAAAAGTCCAATAACACCTTCAAAGAGTCAAAATTGAGGAAGTTATGCATTGGTGAAGTTGACCTTTTTTTACAAAATTGTCAAAAGTCAACTATGCCTAAAAATGCAAATTTTGCTAAATGGGCCCAATCTTTTGCACTTGTTTGGAAACATGGTCCACGTGCCCTAGCCCTTGCCACTTGTCATTATCTTATTTTTATTATTTATTTTGATTTTTATTTGAATTAAATTAATTTAGGTCAAAACAAATCATAGAAAATCCAAAATATTGAAATCTCAAGATTTGATACATGTTTCAGGTCTTAAATTCCAGCTAACATGAGATCAAATTCGTGTAAAGGCATGGGGTGCACAAAAAGATTGGATTTGGACTATTTTTGGAAATATATTCAAAGGAATCAAATCAAAATCAAATGCAATGATGGAGGAAGATTGAGCACACTCTTTCAACCCTAATTCATTCCTCAAAACATAAGGAGTATTTGCAGACCCAAAGCAACGCTAGAGGAAGGCGCAGCAACCAGAACCAAACTTGAAAAAAACAAGAAAAAATGTTGAATCGAATTCCTAGTTGCAAGCAATTGCAGGCCTTCCTGGCCATCCCAATCACTTCCTGGGAGTATAGGAAAGCGAAACCAACCAAGAACAAGCATTTCCAGGCCCTGAAACTCGATGTAAGTCATCAACGATATTGATATATTTTTGAAATTGAATTGCATCGTTCTGTTATTTATAGCATGAACCAAGCATAGATTATTGATCCTTAGAACATTTACAAGCTTTCTGTAATGTTTAATTGCATTTATATGGACTGTATGAGATTCCACCAGTGTTAGGGTTTGTAGCTTCGATTTGGGATCTTGGTGTACAGGTGAAATTGGGCCATGATTAGGGTACCATAAAGTTCGTGAGACTGAGACGAATAGATTGGTACCATTACCATTGATTTATTGTGCTTGTACATGATTCTTGATAGGCACCGATTTTTAGCTACGGTGGTTGTCCGTTGGTAAAGGTCTGTTGTCTAAAATAATAGATCCTTGGAGAAGAGGAAGACGTGGCTAACAACCATTCGCCAATTTAAAAGTTCGTGCGTTTTGGACTTAGGGTATATTGCTTTTTTTATATTATCATTATTATTTATTATGTATATAACAAATGCAGCTAGCACAGTTGGTAGCCAGTCACTGGAACGTGTCTTGGGGCCTGGGTTCAAATCCCAGGTCCCCCTTTATTTCATATAATTTGTTTTTTCATGATCCAGCGCACACCAAAGACCAAGGTCCACCATGGGATCTCCTCATCCAATCTGCCAAGTGGCCAGATCCAAGGGCCATCAATGAAGGAACACCAAAGGCATGGTCAAAGAAAATGCATGGGATCTCAGCAAGTCAACGTGGACAACTTTGTTTTGGGCCCAGAAATCTGATTTCCACACCCCCCAAAGTGCTTTTCTCAGGCCCAAGTTTCTCTTCTTTTTCTTTTTATATTTTATTTAATTTATTCATTTTATTTACTAACCCGAAATTAATTATTTCTTTTTATCAAAAAATCACAAATAATATTTTTTCACCCAATTAGAATTAGGTTTATTTTTTATCAATAAATTAATTAATTTAATTATATTTTAATTTTAGGTAAACTTTAATTTCTTTTTGTAAATAAATTAAAAGTAACTAGAACAATTTGGGTTTTATCTCTAACTTAATTATATTTTCTTTTTCTTAAAATATCAAAAACACAAAAATCGGCCATGTAACTATTTTCTTTAATTAATTTAATTATTTAATTTTAAAACATAATCCTTTTCTTAAAAAATAATTAAAAACAACAAAAAACTTTTTTTCTTTTAACTAGGTTAAAAAAGGGTCAAAACCCTAATTTCTTGTCGATCTTAATTTCATCGTGCACTTAATTATTATTTTTACCATATTGATGTAACTGCCCACAAGTTGTAATAGTTTAATTAGGTTTTTTATCTTTCATTTATCGCTTTATTTTTAAGGGTTTGTTTTTGGCTACGTAAATACCCGAAGCATTGTAATAGCGTAGTTTAATTTCCGCACTTTAAATTCTGCAAACTTTAAACTGTTAGATGTATGAATAATTAGGGTTGCATGACAAGAATGTATGTAAACTGTAAAACGGTTACCAAACCCTAAATGTGCAAAGATAAATGATTTGAAATTGAATCACTCGCACATGCGCACTCCTAGGGTACACTCCCACTTGGTTGCCTTCGGTAAACGGTCATTAAGTATAGGATGCTTTAGTGGTCGCTCTCTTGTCTAAACAAAGATCAAGGTCCCGTTCAGAAAGTTGCCTCAGAATAGTTGCCTCGGAATGGTTGCCTCGGATATTGTTGCCTCGAATAATTGATCTAAGACATTAGGGTTATTACTAAGACGTCCTAACATTGCTTTAGTGACTGTACGTCCCTTTCGAATTGACCCTCAAAACTACAACGACGGTGCTACCTACTCACTAATAGTAGGATAACACTGTCTAAAGGAAACAAACATAGAACAATTCTATTTTTCGAGTAGGTAGATTAGTTTTTAAGTACTTGCTCAGTCCAAACAAACTTTTTCATACTTACACTCCTCTTTCAAACAAAGCTTTCAAAAAACACTTCGTAACACTCTTGAAGACAGAAGCAAGAGTTAAATCGAAGTTAAAAACTTTTCAAATCACACAAACAGACAAAGAAACAATTTTGAAAATGATGAGCAAGTACCTAAGATCCCGTAGATAACTACTGATAGAAAGGGTGCTAATACCTTCTCTTTCTATAATCTACCCCCCGTACTCAGAAAATCTCGAAAAAGGAATTTTTCTGTGCTTTTTTCCTTTCCTTGTTGGATAAAATAAAAGTCGGTGGCGACTCTTGCTTACCGCGACATTTTGCAAACACAAACGCAAAACGCAAACCAGCATAATCCTAAAAAATAGTCCCGGTTCCGGCCACCGTATCACAGAACTGGCGACTCTGCTGGGGATAAAATAAGTGGGATATACCTTAGGATTAGTTCATCATATTGTTTTCTATTTTTTGATTTGATTGCTTTATCTTTGTGGGCTTTGTATTGGAGTTACTATAGATCCTAACCCGGATCTGGGGGACACCTTTTAGGTAAGTAGCAATAGACTGTGAGGGAATTGTACAGCATAGACCGATACGGTTGAAGCAGTAGCTACGTTAATGTGGCACATTAGTTGGTACCGATATCCCTTGTAGAGCAACAAGGAGAATACGGGGCTGCTATATGGGTCATTAAGCATCAACTGACATTAGAACCTATAATTGACCAACTTGGCCATAGGAAGTAGTGAGATGCTACACTCATTGAGATCATACTCTCGAGATGGTTTCGGCCGCAAGAAAAGATTGCATGAGTTGAAACTATGACCGATGGAGGATGGTCAATGATATTGAGAACCTCTAGAACCCGGTTACTATTATTAAGAAAGGTTGAACCAACTAAACTGCAAGAGGGTAGTACCTAAACTCCATTCCAGCCTGAAACATAAGGGCTATTGTGTGACTTGTTTGCCTTTACCATGTCTGCTATATGTGATACTTATTGTGTGTTTTATCATGACATCATGCATCATGACATCGCATGCATATTTCATTAGACTAACCATTTCAAAGACCGAGGGGATTTATCTTTGTTCTGTTTTGCAGATTATGGCTTCTATGTGCAGAAACACCATTCGAGTTAACTTTGTGCAGATACCTGTTCAGCTTAGAGATTTAGTTTCAAGAGTTCCTGATACTTCTTCATTTGTTAGAAGACATGGTTATCTCCTTGGCCTGGTCACTTCAAAATTGGATGAGCAAATGATGAGCGTCCTTTTCCAGTTCTTTGATCTGTTGCATCATTGTTTCACCTTCCCGGATTATCAGTTAGTCCCTACTTTGGAGGAGTTTTCTGATTTGTTAGGTATATCCATTCTCGAGAAGACACCCTTCACAGGTTTGGAGGAGGTTCCTAGACCTGAGGAAATTGCTACAGCTTTACACTTGACGAAGGCTGATGTAGTGTCTAATTGGGAGACGCGGAGCGGGGTTAAAGGTTTCTTGGCTAAGTTTCTGATCGATCAAGCTCAACAGTTCTGGGATAGCTTGGATTTTCAAGCATTTGAAGATATTTTGGCTCTCCTCATCTACGGCTTGGTTCTTTTTCCAAATCCAGATTCCTTCATAGATGTGAACGCAGTTAAGATCTTCTTATCTCGTAATCCAGTGCCTACTCTTCTAGGTGACATCCTACATGCTCTATATACTCGTATCGTGCGAAGAAGGGGAACCCTCATGTGTTGCACGCCGCTATTGGCGAGGTGGTTTATTTCGCACCTCCCCAAGTCTGTATTGAAGAATGAGGAAGGTGTAGGTTGGGCTTACAGAATCATGTCTCTTGCTCACACGGACATCCTTTGGAGTTCTAAAGATATGGAAAGAGTAGCTATCATTGATCGATGTGGGGAATACCTTAATGTTCTGTTGCTTGGAATTAGAGGGGGTATAACCTACAATCCTTGCTTGGCTTTGAGACAGTTTGGACGCGCTCGGAGAGACGGCCCCCATGAGCTGCTTCTTCCAGACATTGTCTTTGACTATAAGGAAGACGTTAAAGAGCATCGCCGCAGGTTTATACGAGCTTGGGGCAGGGTGAACAGGTCTGACCCTCAAGAGCTAGGACTGAAGATGTCTCTCCCGATGCAACCCTATCTCCAGTGGGTTCGAGCCCGCGCTCAAAAGCTGAGGATGCCTTACGAAGCTGTTTTGCCGGTGATTATAGAGCATACTAATGACGAAGGTGTTCCTTATACGGTCCTCCATCCATACATGCCGACTGATCTTGGGGCATTGAAGAGATCTTGGATCCAGTTAAGGGAGGGGCGGGATACCTACGGGGAGAAGTATCATGAGCAGGAGAGGAAGATCTTGAGGCTTACAAGGCAGCTTGAGAATGAGAGGACGATCAACGACTATGTCAGCATGAATGGAAGGCGACCTTGGGATTTCTGATTCTTTATTATTTTTCTAGTTTAGATTTATTTTCAGTTATTTATTTTGTAACGCCTTAAAGGCATTGTTAAACATTGTTACAAGTTTAATCTAATAAAGTGTGTTTTATTTTATTTTAAAAAGTTGAATCTCCCAATATCTTTGAAATAATTTCATACACATTTCATTATCATGCACCTCATTACAGGTACGATTACAGGTTTCTCATCTTCTTCGCTGTTTATTTCAGCAATCATGTCTTCTGAAACACCTACTGATCAAACCATCAAGGCTCTTCAAGCATAGAATGCTCAGTTCCAGAAGATGTTTTTGAATTTGGCCAAAGGACAACAAGATTTGAAGACTCTCATCCTGAAGGAGAAGAAGAAGAATAAGAAGAAGAAGAAGAAGGTGGTCCTCCTAAATATGGGTCGCAGATTCGGGAACAATTTGCGACAGGAAACTGATTTATCTCATTCATCTGGAGGGGGAGAGAATCAAGAGGAAAGAAAGGGGCCTAGTCCTATGGTCTCTGATAATGACACTGACTTTGATGAAGACCAGTATCCTCCTGCTGAGGATAGGTATAAGCAACTTGAAGATCGGTTGAGTGCAATGGAGACCCAGAAGATACCTGGGTTGGACTTCGGAGATTTGGATTTGGCATCTGGGGTGGTGATCCCTCACAAGTTTAAAGCTCCTGTCTTTGCTAAGTATGATGGAGTATCTTGTCCGAAGCTACACCTTCACTCATACGTCAGAAAGATCCAACCCTATACTGCTGATAGGAACCTGTGGGTTCATTTCTTTCAAGATAGTCTGTCAGGGACCCAACTTGAATGGTTCTATCAATTAGAAGGAGCTAATGTCCGCAACTGGGAGGACCTTGCTGCTGCTTTTTACAAGAAATACCAGTATAACACCGACCTTGCTCCCACGCGTACCCAGCTTCAGGGTATGTCTATGGGTACAAGCGAAGGCTTTAAGGACTATGCTCAGAAATAGAGAGATCTTGCTGGGAGAGTCCAACCCCCTCTGTCTGATAGGGAGTTGGTGGATATGTTTCTTGGGACTTTATCTGGTCCATTTTTCAATCATCTAATTGGAAGCTCGTCCTCGGGGTTTAATGAATTGATTTTGACTGGGGAAAGGGTAGAAGCTGGTATCAAGAGTGGCGAGATACAGAAAGGTGCTTCGTCAAGTTCAGAGAAGAAGCCTTTCAGAAAAGAAGCTAGTGCAGTTTACAGCTCAAGAAGCCAAAACCGACCTGAACACCGCCAAGCAGTTAATGCGGTAGTAATATCAAAACCCATTGTTGCCCCACAATGCAACAATCAGCAAAGAGTAGAGAGACCGCAAAGACAATATACTCGGCTCAGTATGACTATGTCTTAAATTTTACCGCAATTGTTGAAGACCAACCTGGTCACTCTGAGGGAAGCCCCGAAGAATCCCAGTACTACATCACCGTTGTATAATCCGAACGCCCGCTGTGCCTATCACTCCGATAGCCCAGGGCATGATACGAATAATTGTTGGGCCTTAAGGAATAAGGTGCAAGATTTAATTGAAGCAAAAGAAATTGAGTTTGGCGTGCCAGAAAAGCCTAATGTTATGACTGCTCCTATGCCCAAGCATGGAGTAAATGTTGTGGACGATGATTCATTTGTGACCTCCGTAGAAGACATTTCTACTCCGTTGATGACAATAAAGAAGAACCTATTATTGGCCGGTTTATTTCTGGGCTGTGGCGAAGGTTGCCACCTATGTTCAATCCTGCCTGCTGGTTGCCATTTGCTGAAATCACGTGTTCAACGCCTGATGGATAACAAAGAAATCTTGTTTGAGAAAACTTTGATTCCGTTGATTCCTGTTGAAGACATTTCAATCATTACCATTTCCGCCAATCCTTCCAAGGCTTCCTCGAGAAAGCCTGTTAGGATTACATCTGTTCCGAGAGTTGCTCCATTGATCATTATTATTCCTGGTCTAATCCCTTACACTTCGGATAAGGCTATCCTATGGCACTATGGGGCCGATGTGTATTATCATTGGATCAAACAAGACTTGAAGGTTGAAGAGGCTGATAATGACGTCAACAATATTGTCGGGTCTAGCAAGGTCACCTGAAGCAGAAGACTTTTCTCTCCTAAGATTTCCCCTCCGACTGTTCGAAAGCCTGTTGTTATTCCATCTTCCAGTACACCAGCTACTGCCCCAGTACGTATTCCAATTATCACCCCTGTCGCCGAGTCATCTAACGCTCGGGGAAAAGAGATCACAGGTGAGCCTGCCTGGACGGAGGCACCTAAAAAGATTGTCGTAGAAACCTCTAGACAGGAGATAGAGGAAATTTTTAAGATCATAAAGAAAAGCGACTACAACATAGTCGAACAGTTGGGGCAGACCCCGTCTAAAATCTCCATGCTATCCTTGTTTCTATGCTCAGAAGCCCATGCAAAGGATTTAATTGCTTTCCTTAAAACTGCACATGTGCCGCAGGAAACATTTGCTGATCAATTTAAAGACTGTGTGGCTAGTTTGACCGCTAACAACGGGTTGGGTTTCTCCGATGCAGATCTGACTGCCAAAGGAAGGAATCACAATGATGCTCTGCATGTTTCGATCGAGTGCAAGGGCACTACTCTAGCCCATGTACTGGTGGATACTGGGTCCTCATTGAATGTTTTACCCAAGAAAGCGTTAGACCGGTTGGACTGTGAAGGTTTGGTTCTGAAGCCAAGTAATATTGTGGTTAAGGCCTTTGACAGGTCCAAAAGGATGGTGCATGGGGAGGTGGACGTCCTTGTTAAGGTTGTTTCTCAGACTTTTGCATTTACATTCTATGTAATGGATATCCGACCATCTTATTCCTATTTGCTGGGTCACCCATGGATTCATAAGGCTGGGGCAGTTACTTCTATGCTCCATCAGATGTTAAAATATCCAGTAAAGGGGAAGATTGTTATAGTACAAGGAGAAGAGGAGTACAAGGTGAGCCACCTTAACTCTTTTCGGTATGTGGAGATGGATGGGGAGTTCATTGAAACCCCATGTCAGAACTTTGAAGAATTCCCCTAGACTCTGGCGTCGACTGAAACTGTTGCTGAAAATCCTCCAATGAAGATGGCTTCCCTCAAGGATGCCAGGGATGTTATTGAAAAAGGTGGGAGTGCAAATTGGGGCCAACTCCCTGACTTTGCACACAAGACTGACAAGTTTGGTTTGGGTTTTACTGCAGAAGCTCAAAGGGTTGTTCGGTGTGCACGGATTGGAAGACCTCCCCTGTGTATCAGTAATCCGGAAGTGAATGTGATTGAAGATGATGAAGAAGAGTCAGAATTCGAAAGCTGGATTTACCCGACTACCGACGGTGGATTGAGCAATTGGACGGAAAAAGACTTCGTGCCCATTTATTTTATTATACAGTAATAGACTTTTGTTTTGAGATTTGTAACAGACAGTTTAAAACTTTACGGCCTGGTGCCTTGCCCGAGACACCGTGGGTTTGTTTGTGAGGGCTTAATATTTGTCATTTCCATATATCATCAATAAAGCATTGGACGTTTTCTTGCATTACAAATTTTACGCTCCTTGTTTTTCTATCTTGCACTTTATTAAAACAGCTATTGTCTTACACACACTCACATATCATAATATAGGTCCACATCCACTCTGGATCCCACTGATAACGACTCCGCTACTGCCAATTATGATTTCGAAAGTCCGATCAACCAAGCTGAGGACGAAGGTGAGGATGATTGTGAAGTGCCTGGGGAACTTTCTAGACTGTTACTGTAGGAAGAGAGGGCCATACAGCCCCATGAAGAGACAGTGGAATCAGTGAATCTGGGTACAGAGGAAGACAAGAAAGAGGTCAAGATTGGTGCAAATCTGGAGCCTAGCGTCAAGCAACGGTTGATTCAAATGTTGCGTGACTATGTTGAAATATTCGCTTGGTCTTATGAAGATATGCGTGGGTTGGATATCGATGTTGTGGTTCACCGCTTGCCAACTAAAGAAGACTGTCCTCCAGTGAAGCAGAAAGTTCGTCGAATGCACCCAGAGATGTCTGAGAAAATCAAAGTTGAGATTATGAAACAGTTTGACGCCAGTTTTCTAGCAGTTACTTCTTACCCATAGTGGGTCGCCAACGTGGTTCCAGTGCCGAAGAAAGATGGTAAGGTTCGAATGTGTGTTGACTATAGGGATCTAAACAGGGCAAGCCCCAAGGATGATTTCCCAATCCCTCACATCGATGTTCTGGTCGACAACACCGCACAACATAAGATCTTCTCCTTTATGGATGGGTTTTCTGGTTACAATCAGCTTAAGATGGCTCCCAAAGACATGGAGAAGACCACGTTCGTTACACAGTGGGGTACCTTTTGCTATAAGGTCATGCCTTTCGGGTTGAAGAATGTTGGGGCAACATATCAACGCGCCATGGTCGCTTTGTTCCACGACATGATTCACCATGAGATTGAGGTATACGTTGACGACATGATCGCAAGATCCCAAACTGAAGAGGAACACCTTGATCACCTCCAAAAGCTATTTGACAGGTTGAAGTTGTACAAACTGAGGTTGAACCCGAACAAGTGCACCTTTGGAGTAAGATCCGGTAAACTGCTGGGTTTCATTGTTAGTGATAAGGGTATTCAAGTGGATCCTGCAAAGGTAAAAGCTATACAGGAAATGCCGGCTCCCCGGACAGAAAAAGAAGTCAGAGGCTTTTTAGGACGTCTGAACTACATTGCCCGATTCATTTCACACCTGGCTGCTACTTGTGAACCAATCTTCAAGTTGTTGAAGAAAGATCAAGTGGTAAGATGGAATGATGAATGTCAAGCCGCTTTCGAAAGGATCAAGGAATACCTACAAGAGCCACCTATTCTGATGCCTCCAGTTCAAGGAAGACCTTTGATCTTATACTTGACAGTACTCGACAACTCGATGGGGTGTGTGCTGGGGCAGCATGACGAGTCTGGCCGAAAAGAGCATGCTATTTACTACCTTAGCAAAAAGTTTACCGACTGTGAGACCCGATACTCACTGCTTGAGAAAAATTGTTGCGCTTTGGCATGGGCTGCTCACCGGATGAGATAGTATATGCTGACTCACACTACTCTATTGATATCAAAGATGGATCCTATCAAGTATATCTTCGAAAAGCCTGCCCTGTCCGGAAGAATAGCAAGATGGCAGATGATTTTGACTGAGTATGACATCCAATACACGACCCAAAAGGCAATCAAGGGAAGTGTGTTGGCAGATCATTTGGCACATCAGGCAATGGACGATTACCATTCTATGAATTTCGAGTTTCCATATGAGAACATCATGTTGGTAACTGACTATGAAATACCTGGACCGGATGAAGGACCTGAGGAGGGATCCCGATGGTATATGTATTTTGATGGAGCTTCAAACGCGTTAGGTAATGGCATTAGCACCGTGATCATATCTCCTGAAGGCTGTCATACTCCGTTCACCGCCCGACTATGTTTTAACTGCACCAACAACATGGCGGAGTATGAAGCATGCATCATGGGCCTTCGAGCAGCTATTGACCTAAGGATTAAGTTCTTAAGTGTTTTCGGAGATTCTGCTCTCGTGATCAGTCAGATCAAGAGCGAGTGGGATATGAAACACCCAAATCTTATTCCTTACAAAGAGTATGTACTGACGCTGCTCCCACACTTCAAGGAGATAACCTTTGAACATTTCCCCAGAGAGGAGAATCAGTTAGCGGACGCGCTAGCTACTATGTCTTCCATGTTCAAGGTCAGGTGGGACAATAAAGCTCCCCATATTACCATTGAGAGGTTAGACGAACCCACACATTGCTGTGACATCGAGACTGAAGAAGTATCAGATAAACCCTGTTTTCACAAGGTAAAGAGGTATATTGAGGCTAAGGAGTACCCCGAGGGTGCATCTGTTAATGATAAGAAGTTTCTGAGGAGGTTCGCTGCAAAGTTCTTCATCAGCAATGGTATCCTTTACAAGCGTAACCATGATTCGACCTTGCTGCGATGTGTGGATAAAAACGAGGCAGAAAGAATCATGTCAGAGATACATGAAGGTACTTTCAGAACTCATTCCAGTGGACATACCATGGCAAAGAAAATCCTACGGGCAGGATACTATTGGTCTACTGTGGAAGCCGACTGTTATCAACATTCTCGGACCTGTCATAAGTGCCAAGTCTATCCTGATAAGGTACATATACCTCCAGTTCCCCTGAACATTTTGACGGTACCTTGGCCATTTGCAATGTGGGGCATCGATATGATTGGTTAGATCAGACCAACTGCATCTAACGAGCATCATTTCATCCTGGTAGCGATTGATTACTTTACAAAGTGGGTTGAAGAAGCTTCCTTTGCTACAGTGACCAAGAATGTCGTGGCACGGTTTATTCGGCACAATCTGATCTGTTGATATGGTGTACCAGAGAGAATCATTACGGACAATGGTACAAATCTCAACAATAAAATGATCACCGAACTCTGCAAACAGTTCAAGATACAACATCACAACTCTTCTCCTTACCGGCCGAAGATGAATGGGGCTGTTGAAGCGGCTAATAAAAACATCAAGAAGATTGTGCAGAAAATGACGGTAACATACAAAGATTGGCAAGAGATGTTACCATTCGCTCTTCATGGGTACCGAACCTCAGCACGGACTTCAACAGGGGAAACACCCTACTCTTTGGTGTATGGCATGGAGGCATTCTTACCCATTGAGGTCTAGATACCCTCTCTTCGGATTATGAAGGATGCAGGTTTGAGCGAAGACGACTGGATTCAAACCCGGCTCAATCAACTGAACTTAATCGACGAAAAGAGACTTACTGCTATTTGTCATGGTCAGACGTATCAAAAGCGAATGATCAAGGCATTTAACAAGAAAGTCAGACAACAATAATATCAAGTCGGGGATCTGGTGATCAAATGCATCATACTACCGCAAGGTGATCCCAGGGGCAAATGGACCCCTACGTACGAAGGTCTATTTGTGGTTAAGAACATTTTCTCAAGAGGAGCTATGATTCTAACCACCATGGATGGTGACGACCTTCCTCACCCTGTCAATGCAGACATAGTGAAAAAATACCATGCATAATTAAAGACCCGCTAGGTCGACTGGCCTAGGCAAAAATAAGGGCTTCCCGGTGAACCAAAAGGGTTCAGGCAAAAATAAGGGATGAAAATAAAAATATGTACACCCGGCAAGTCGAAAACCTGAAAAGGCGGCTTGGGCAAAAAAGGGTATCCCGGTGGACTGAAAACCCGAAAGGGAGGTCCAGGAAAAAATTAGGGATCAAAGTGTAACACTATGTCTCATTGGATCACCTTGTAACTAGACTTCGGTATCGACTCTCAAGCTCGGACGGCACTAATCAGTCTGATCCACCTTCAACCAAGTAGCAAAGCGATGAGATGCTCGAACGACATAAAGGAAATAGCAGAGTTGGAACCCAGTGGGATTAATCACATAGCTGTTTTTCTTTCTTTTACACAAATTGTATAAATTCTATTGTTCGGCGGCACTCGATTACTAGGATGTCAGCCTCTTGTACAAAAAACGCCTATTTACAGGCCGACTTCAAAATCAATACAATTCATTTTTACAAAGAAATTTCAAATTATTTTCCTTTTTTTTGTTTTGTTTTGCAAGAACGTCCAATGGTCCATTTTTGATATATGCATTTGACAATAATTGTTGTTCATAAATATTTACATGCGAAACAAAAGACGATTACTCGTAATATCAGAAACAGGGGCAAATAGGAAATGTACAAACCATACAGTTGCTCTATTAACCAGGTATAGGGATAGACCTAGTTGGAGAAAAGGATTGAAGGTACATTCACTCCCCGCAGAGTAAGAGAAAGACAGTGATGTTAGCACCACTCTCCCCAGCTGAGGCTCGCAACCGTGAATGAGTCGGCAAGATTCTCCCCAAGCAGAGTTTATCTATCATCAGCACTAGAAGATTATCCCCGGTGGAGTCTGGAGGATTATCCCTAGTAGAGTCTAAAAGATTATCCCCAGTGAAGTCGCCATTGGAAAATCATCCCCAGCGGAGTTCATTCCTTTCAAAATAGAAACTCAATTCCCAACGGATTTCATTATCGTTTGCAATGATAATTCATCCCAGCCGAGGTCGTTCCTCCAAATCAACAGATCCTCTGACAGAGTATGTCCTCCCCACAGAGTCATTTCCTCGACAGTTTATTCCCCAGCGGAGTTATTCTCTCCTGCAGGATTATGCTCACAGTCATCTTCATTCATTATCCCCAGCGGAAGCAAAGAAGTTAACTTCTTGCACTCTCCAACAACAATTTGGGATTTATTTTCCCCAACTAGAGAATGTTATAAAAACATTACATTTCCATACATCATGACATATGCATACGCACCATGCAACACAATCTCATTTATTTTGAGAACACCATTGCTTGATACATATCATGCATTACATACAACTAACCTTTACCTTTCAGGAAAGATACAATCAAATTCTCACAAATTCAAACTGTGAAGCCCGGATTCGACCGGATAGCAGTATCAAACACCGCGAAGCCTGGATTCGACCAGATAGTGGTTTATCTTTAAGCTATGAAGCCCGGATTCGACCGGATAATAGTTTAATCCCCAGCAAGCCGTGAAGCCCGGATTATGACCGGATAGCAGCTTAGCAAGTATTGTGAAGCCTAGATTACGACCAGATAGTAATACAAGTACCATGAAGCCTGGATTCGACCAGATAGTGGTATGTCATAAACACAAGCCGTGAAGCCCGGATTACGACCGGATAACAGCTCAACAAGTTATTGCAAATCCTGGATTACGACCAGATAGCAATATAAGACGTTGTGAAGCCTGGATTACGACCAGATAGCAACCAAGAATACTGTGAAGCCTGGATTACGACCAGATAGTGGTATATCTTTAACACAAGTTATGAAGCCCGGATTACAACCGGATAGTATCTTGATTTTCTCCGAACACCATGAAGCCTGGATTCGACCAGATAGTGGTATGAGACATCATGAAGCCTGAATTACGACCATATAACGATAAAAGACACTGTGAAGCCTGGATTAAGACCAGATAACAATGAGGGACACTGTGAAGCTTGGATTACGACCAAATAGCAGTTTACCCGGTCGATTACTATGAAGCCCGGATTGCGACCAGATATTAGTAAGCCCAAAAGCCAAAGGGAAGCCCGGATTACAACTGGATAACCATTTGATCTCTTCTGAAGCCTAGATTACGACCAGATAAGAAGTAAAGTATTGTGAAGCCTGAATTACGACCAGATAGCAGTACAAGACGCCATGAAGCCTAGATTCGACCAGATAATAGTATAAAGCATCGTGAAGCCTAGATTACGACCAGATAACGATAAAAGGAATGAAACCTGAGTTACGACCAGATAACAGTACAAGACACTGTGAAGCTTGGATTTCGACCAAATAGCAGTTTACCTGGACAGTTACTAAGAAACCCAGAGTCGACCGGATATTAGTGTGCCCTAAGTTCAAGTTGAAGCCCGGATACGACCGGATAACAACTCATTCTTCTGAAGCCTAGATTACGACCAGATAAGAATCGAGAAATTGTGAAGCCCGAATCACGACCGGATAGCAAGTTTAATCTCATCTCCCCAGTAAGTCACTGTAAAGCCTGGATTACGACCAGATAGCAGTCGGTCTTATTACTATGAAGCCTGGATCACGACCAGATAATAGTTCACTTCCACCTCTTCGACCAAGAGATAAATCCCCAGTAAAATAACGGACGATCGGAGCTCCTAAATTCCTACTTCTCTCAAGACAGAGATCAGCATTCCCCAACAGAATCTTCCTCAACAATAGGTATACGAGCTCTCCCTAAGGAATCTCTTATGCGATCAACACTCCTTTGGGTAGCATCTTTAAGCCCATTACCGACATCACAAGACGGATACCACTTCATGCGAGTGCAAATTTCTGGGCACTCTAGTGTTCAATCTCTTCCACCTTCGGATCACGAAAGGAACGAAAGCCAATCTACATCCTCAGGTTTAAGAAGATTGAACAGGGGCAGCTGTTGTAACCCAAAATTTTCCCTCCCATATTTCTCAAAACATTTCAAGAAAGATCCTTAAGTTGCTCAAGGAAGCCCAAGGGTTAACCAGACAAGCTCTCTCCTAAGGCATTCTACCTCAGATTAGGGTTTCATGTTGCATCAAGATATTTGATTACAAGGGATACCAAATTCTCACCAATGTCCTAATATGTTCTCAAGATCATCCATGTCAATTTTCAAGCCTTGCAGAGGAAATTTGCTTAGTCAATTGCTCAAAGGCCTGAAAATCGGCTGTGCTAGGGAAAAAGTCAATTGTGGCCTACATACAGTCAAACTTCAAGATTTTTGGTTAACATACTCATTTTGAAGTATCATTCATCATTTTATCAAGGGTTGATCATGATTCATCAAGGATTGTTCACAATTCATCAAGAACCAAAAGTTGCTAAATTAGGGTTTTGTAGGAAAAGTCAACTCAACTTTGACCAAACATAACTTTCTCATACTTTATGAGAAATGACCCATCCAAAGCTCATTTTGAATAGGATGAAATTCTATACAATCCATCTTCATCTCCCAAGTTCAAAATATGCACTCAAAAGAAGTTATGAATTTGGACATTATAGGTCATTTTGAAAAGTCAACAAAAACACCTTTTTTGTCAAAGCTTCATACATGAGCATGGAATATCAAATTTAGATGAGACAAAAAGGGTTGCTTAGAGGACATCTCAAGATTTCTAAAAAGTCCAATAACACCTTCAAAGAGTCAAAATTGATGAAATTATGCATTGCTGAAGTTGACCTTTTTTGTAAAATTGTCAAAAGTCAACTATGCCTAAAAATGCAAATTTTGCTAAATGGGCCCAATCTTTTGCACTTGTTTTGAGTTGGCAACATGGTCCACGAGCCCTAGCCCTTGCCACTTGTCATTATCTTATTTTTATTATTTATTTTGATTTTTATTTGAATTAAATTAATTTAAATCAAAACAAATTATCGAAAATCCAAAATATTGAAATCTCAAGATTTGATACATGTTTCAGGTCTTAAATTCCAGCTAACATGAGATCAAATTCGTGTAAAGGCATGGGTGCATAAAAAGATTGGATTTGGACTATTTTTGGAAAGATATTCAAAGGAATCAAATCAAAATCAAATGCAATGATGGAGGAAGATTGAGCACACTCTTTCAACCCTAATTCATTCCTCAATACATAAGGAGTATTTGCAGACCCAAAGCAAGGCTAGAGGGAGGCGCAACAACCAGAACCAAACTTGAAAAAAACAAGAAAAAGTGTTAAATCGAATTCCTAGTTGCAAGCAATTGTAGGCCTTCCTGACCATCCCAATCACTTCCTGGGAGTATAGGAAAGCGAAACCAACCAAGAACAAGCATTTCCAGGCCCTGAAACTCACTGTAAGTCATCAACGATATTGATATATTTTTGAAATCGAATTGCATCATTCTGTTATTTATAGCACGAAATAATCATAGATTATTGATCCTTAGAACATTTGCAAGCTTTCTGTAATGTTTAATTGCATTTATATGGACTTTATGAGATTCCACCATTGTTAGGGTTTGTAGTTTCGATTTGGGATCTTGGTGTACAGGTGAAATTGGGCCACGATTAGGGTACCGTGAAGTTCATGAGACTGAGACGAATGGATTGGTACCATTACCATTGACTTATTATGCTTGTCCATGATTCTTGATAGGCACAGGTTTTTAGCTACGGTGGTTGTCCGTTGGTAAAGGTCTATTGTCTAAAATAACAGATCCTTGGAGAAGATGAAGACGTGGCGAACAACCATTCGCCAATTTAAAAGTTCGCGCGTTTTGGACTTAGGGTATATTTCTTTTTTTATATTATCATTATTATTTATTATGTATACAACAAATGCAGCTAGCACAGTTGGTAACCAGTCACTGGAACGTGTCTTGGGGCCTGGGTTCAAATCCTAGGTCCCCCTTTATTTCATGTAATTTGTTTTTTCATGATCCATCGCACACCAAAGACCAAGGTCCACCATGGGACCTCCTCATCCAATCTGCCAAGTGGCCAGATGGCCAGATCCAAGGGCCATCAATGAAGGAACACCATGGTCAAAGCAAATGCATGGGATCTCAGCAAGTCAGCATGGACAACTTTGTTTGGGGCCCAGAAATCTGATTTCCACACCCCCCAAACTGCTTTTCTCAGGCCCAAGTTTCTCTTCTTTTTCTTTTTATATTTTATTTAATTTATTCATTTTATTTACTAACCCAAAGTTAATTTTTTTTTATCAAAAAATCACAAATAATATTTTTTCACCCAATTAGAATTAGGTTTATTTTTTATCAATAAATTAATTAATTTAATTAGATTTTAATTTTAGGTTAACTTTAATTTCTTTTTGTAAATAAATTAAAAGTAACTAGAACAATTAGGGTTTTATCTCTAACTTAATTATATTTTCTTTTTCTTAAAATATCAAAAACACAAAAATCGGCCATGTAATTATTTTTCTTTAATTAATTTAATTAACTAATTGTTTGTGTATTTAATTTTAAAACCTAATCCTTTTCTTAAAAAATAATTAAAAACAACAAAAAACTTTGAATATTTACAATATAATTAAAGGCATAAATTAAATAGAAATAAAACAAATATGCAAAAATGCAAAAAAGTTTTTATATGTATAAAAAAAGTATTATTTATGTCAAATAAATATAATAAAATAAAAAGTATTATTTTTGGAGTATTTACCTATTTAGGGCAAAACCCTAATTTTAATCAAAAGGGTATTAATTATTTAATATATGTAATATTTATTATTTATATAGAAAAAAATAAAATAAAAATGAAGTATATTTGTAAAAATGTATTTTAGTGTTAAATATTAATAAAATAAAAATATGTATATTTTTGGTATTTTATCCTAAGTGTATTAATATATATATATATATATATATATATATATATATATATATATATATATATATATATATATATATATATATATATATATATATATATATATATATATATATATATATATATATATATATATATATATATATATATATATATATATATATATATATATATATATATATATATATATATATATATATATATATATATATATATATATATATATATATATATATATATATATATATATATATATATATATATATATATATATATATATCTTTATTATTTACTAAATAAATATCAGATATATAAGATAATAATAATTAATATTTATAAAAAAAAGTTATGTTTTGTATAAAATATTTTAAGAAGATAAAACAAAATAAAAATGAAAACAAAATGTGTTTACATTATTTTTCTCTATTTATTCTAAATAATATATTATTTACTTATTTGTATATAAATATCAATATAATCAAATAAATGCCTAAAAAATATAAAAATGATGCAAAAAATATTTTTTATGTTTTTAATATGATAAAAAAAAATAAATGAGTCAGAATGAAAAAAGGAAAAATCAAAAAATCATAAAAATACACAAAATGGGCTTGGGGGGTATGAAAGTGGAAACAGGGTGTGAAAAGAAATAACAAACAGGCCCAACCCAGAAAGTTGTTATCTTCAACCTTCAGACCAAACATGTTCCAAAACGCGCGCGCCTGTACTCAAGTTCAAACGTCCTGATTCTTTGAGCTTTTGCACAAACTTTCAACACAAAAAATGTTAAGCATTGAATCACGATTCCAAATATATAAAGAACACCTCCTAACTCTCAGAAATGAGAGAGAATTTTGACATTCCCAAATCCTGACCTAAGTTTTCTGCCATTTTCAAACCTTAAATTCTCACAGCTCAAGCAAAAGAAATGAAAAGTAAAAGCATGTACAGGTTCAGTGGCATGAGTAGAACATTTCTTATTCACAAACCTAGAGCTAATGATGCCTATACTAAGAGTTAGAAGTTCACCAAAATACCTGTTCAGTTGAAGTTCTATCTGGCAATGGGGAAGCTTTCAGTGCAAGGTAATGGTTGGTATAGCTTCCTTGAGGTGTGGTGATGCTGTTCCAATGTTTACTTTGCCTTGAGACACCTTGAATCGAGCTGTGGAACTTCAACTGCAAAATGAGAAAGTGAAAATGGTGGAACTTGTTAGAGGAATTACATATCGTGTTTCAGGTCTTGGTTAGCTTGCATTGATGCTAGGGAAGGTATGTGAACTGGTTTGGGCAAGAAAGCTTGAGGGGAATGAGAGATGGCACTCAAACTGCAGGCCTTGCCCTGTTCTTGCAGTTTGAAGGTCATTCTGGGAATGGGAGTGTATGAGGGATGTTAGGGTCGTGTACTAGCTCAGTTGGGATGTCCTGAATGTGTTTTACAAGTTTGTTTAAGGGTTTGCAAGTTGATATTGAAGTTGTGTTGAACAATGCAATGTTTCTTAACACTTAAGCAAAAAAGGTCAAGTTGGTGTTTAGGCAGCTAGAGGCCCCCATAACATGCTGCATAACTCAGTCTTGATCAGTGTGATTAATCCCTAAACTTGTGCCAAAGAGATCTTAATTGTACTTCTTGGATTTTCAATTGGACATAAAGCTTGCTTTTTCAAAAATGGATAAAGTGCTTTATCTATTTTCGGATTAATCTACTATGCAATGCTTGAATCTATAGAACATGGTCTTGGCACAAAGAGTTTGCATTAAATTTATGAGTGTTGGATGGTTTAAGGACCTGTAATCAAGATATGCAAGTTGAGATTGAAAATGCCTAGTGTTATGGACATGTAAATTGACCAATTCAAAAGTGAGTTTTTGCCAAATTGTGATATTCGAATCTCTCAAGTTATGAGGTTGTTTAATGAGTTCTTGGACATTTTGTAAAGCTTGGAATGTGTACTACAATCCATCTTTGAAATGCAAATTGAAATTCCAAGTGGAAGTGTATGGAAAATAGCCTTGAAGTTGGGTAGAAAACCTTGTCAAAATAGGTTAAAATTTCACTAAGTTAAGAATGGTTTAGTGCCCTTATTCAAAAAATTGTAACTTGAGATACAAGCCTCATTTGGGAAAACTTTGTGAATAAAAGTTGTAGATTATGCAACAAGCTACAACTTTCATTTTTTGACTTTTGTTTGAATCCAAATGAATCTTGGTGAGAAAGTGGGGCAAAGTTGGGAAAAAATTAGGGTTTTTCATAACTTAGAAAAATTCTAAGTTATGAAAAATTCTCATTTCTAACCCTAATTTGCATTTTGTGATTTCTTGGTGAACAAGTTTCATGATTTGGCATGTTTTGATGAAAAATGAATCTTGACTCTTGATTTTGACCAAAAAGTCAAAGTTTGACTTTTCAGTATACAGTCAAAATTGATCAATTGACTGGGAAATTCAACTGTCAATCTTGTGTACTTGGGATCTTTTGAGTTTGTTGAGCATGTCAAGATAATTCCATGGGGTCCTTGAGTCCATATGTGAGCTTGGTTTGCCAATGGTTGGGTCAAACAGTCAAAAATTGCCTTTGTGCAGTCAAAACCCTAAAAATGACCATTTTGCCCTTTTGGGGATCTGATCAAATTTCTTGTGGAATTGTGATCCAAACTTGATCAAATGGTTCATATGAGTTCATAATGTTGATGTGGGTCAATTTTCATGAGGTTTGACTGTCAATTGGCCACAGTTGACTTTTTCCTCAATACAGTTGATTTATAGGTCAACTGCCCAATTGACTGGGCAAAACTTGGAATCAAGACTTGAAACTTGATGAGGATAAACTTGGGAGTCCAATATGAAGCAAGAAAGTCATCTTAGGCATTTTAGGTCAAAACATCTTTGTGCAAACACAAACCCTAATTTGGGTCAACAGTGCAAGGAGAAGTCTTGAGCAGATGAAACCCTAACTGGATCTTGAGCTTCAAGGGCTTTGTGGTGAGAAATCAATGAGAAATGGGAGGGCAAATTTTGGGGTACAACAGTTGCCCCTGTTCAATCTTCTTGAATCCGAAGAGTTAGATTGGCAAGCCTGCCTTTCGTGACTCGAGGGTAAAAGGAGATTGGACACTAGAGTGCCCGGAAATTTGCACTCGTCAAAGCAATGGATGCGGGAATGGGCTTAGAGATGCCATTTGAAGATGGGCTTAGAGATGCCATTTGAAGATGGGCTTAGAGATGCCATCTGAAGATGGGCTTAGAGATGCCATCTTGAGGGGTGACAGAAATCTTGTCGGGGATGGGCTTAAAGATGCCATCTGGAATGAGTATCAGGAAGGTGTCCATGCTTTGGACCATCTTCGAACTGGGGGTCTGAATAAGCAATAGATTGACATCCGTTGTTGGGAGGAATCTGTAAACTGTTTTCAAAGATGAGAAGAGTCTGAACAAGCGATAGGTTAACATCCGTTGTTGGGAAGAATCTATAGACTGTTTTCAGAAGTCTGGAGAAGAAACTGAACAAGCAATAGGTTAACATCCGTTACTTGGAGAACCCGTAAACTGTTTTCAGAAGTCTTGGAGTTGAATAAGCAATAGAGCAGCATCCGTTGTTGGGAAGCGTCCGTAAACTGTTTTCAAAGGTGAGAAGGGTCTGAACAAGCGATAGGTTAACATCCGTTACTTGGAGAACCCGTGAACTGTTTTCAGAAATCTTGGAGTTGAATAAGCAATAGAGCAGCATCCAATGTTGGGAAGCGTCCGTAGACTGTTTTCAAAAGTTGCATCTGAACAAGTGATAGATTAACATCCGTTGTTGGGAAGAATCCATAGACTGTTTTCAGAAGTCTTGAGAAGAAACTGAACAAGTGATAGGTTAACATCCGTTACTTGGAGAACCCGTAAACTGTTTTCAGAAGTCTTGAAATTTGAGGAGAACCGGTGTAGGTTTGCCTGATGATGAGTCCGTGTAAAACTGCATCTGAAATTGTTAATGATAGCTTTTTGTTTTTATCCTGAAAAGGACAAAATGCTAGCTAAACACAAAATTATGTCGCATGAAATGTATGATGCAATATATGTTATATCAATGTTTATGATATGAATGTAATGAATGCGCATGTAAGCTGATGAGCTGTCTTGCTGGGGATAGATGAATCCCGGATGACTGAAGATAAAAGCATCTCGACTGCTGCCGGGAAGAATAATTCCTTGGCTGTTGCTGGGGAATAAGAAGCTTGGGTTGTATACCAAACCTCTGGGGAATTCCTGATGACTTCTACTGGGGAGTACCAATCTAGTAGACTCATGATGGGGATGCAAGACTGAGAATCTTCAATTTGGCGGGAAGCATCTCTGACGACTTCACTAGGGGAACTCAAGATTTATTCTCCTAAAACTCTGTGGGGAGAAGGTTCATTAGTCTGGCTTTGCTGGGGATAGGAAGAATTTTGGCGAGTGCGATCTTCCGTGGTTGTTAGCTGAGGATAACCCAGTTATAAGCCTTTATGAGGAACAACTTTGAATAAAACTCGAGAGAGACTTCCGTACTCTGCAGGGGATAAGCTTCCAGAATCTACTGGGGATAAGCTTCAAGACTTGCTAGAGGACATGGATTCCAAATCTCTTGGGAGTTTCCTTTGAAAGGGTATCAAGATATCCAACTGTTCCTTTGACCTATCAGCAATCCTCTTTCCTGACTCATAAGGAAATGATTAGGTTTCAAATGCATATGCCTATTTAACAAAACATTGGATGTTTCTCAAAATAAAACAAATAGTGCAAGAGAAAAGAAAAGGAAATGACACAAATTTCTGGGAAAAGTATTTGTATTGATTTTCTATGAGTATATTTGTACAAATGAGACAATCATCCTAGTAAGAGGATTTTGTCGTAAATATTTGAAAGGTTTATACAAAATAAGGATGGCTATGTGAAATAATTCCATGGGATTCCATTCTGCTATAGCTTTCACAACTCTAAATATCTGTCCATTCAATGCTTCGCTTGACGATGACTGGATTGATCAGAAGCCTAGAACCGGTTGATGAAGAGATTGTCCTTGAAGTGATCCGACGACACATAGTCATACGCTTTAATTCCCTAACTTTTGCCTGAATCGCCCTTTCGGGTTTTCGATCCACCGGGAAACCCCTTTCTGCCCAAGCCGCCCTTTCGGGTTTTCAACTTGCCGGGTGTACAGATTTTTTTATTTTTATCCCTAACTTTTGCCTGAACCGCCCTTTCGGGTTTTCGGTTCACCGGGATGCCCATTTTTGCCCAAGCCGCCCATTCGGGTTTTCGACTTGTCGGGTTATTTTACGCGTAGTATCTTTTGACTATGTCTGCGTTCGCAGGGTGCGGTAAATCGTCGCCGTCCATGGTGGTAAGAATCATTGCCCCACCGGAAAATATGCTCTTGATCATAAATGGTCCTTCATATGTAGGAGTCCATTTGCCCCTGGGATCACTCTGTGGTAAGATAATCCGCTTGATTACGAGATCTCCGACTTGATACACTTGACGCCTGAATTTCTTATTGAAGGCCTTGATCATCCGCTTCTGATACGTCTGACCATGGCATATAGCAGCGAGTCTCTTTTCGTCGATCAGATTGAGTTGATCAAGTCGGGTCTGCATCCAATCATCTTCATTCAAACCTGCATCCTTCATAATCCTTAGAGAATGGATCTAGACTTCCATAGGCAAAACAGCTTACATGCCATATACCAACGAAAATGGGGTTGCCCCGGTTGAAGTACGTACCGTCGTACGGTATCCATGCAGAGCAAACGGTAACATCTCGTACCAGTCTTTGTAAGTGACTGTCATTTTCTGAATGATCTTCTTAATGTTTTTGTTCGCAGCTTCAACAACACCGTTCATCTTCGGCCGATAGGGAGATGAATTGTGATGATAAATCTTGAACTGTTCGCACAATGCAGTGATCATCGTGTTATTCAGATTCGTACCGTTATCTGTGATGATCCTGTCTGGAACACCATATCGACATATGAGATTTTGCTTGATAAAGCGGGCAACCACATTTTTAGTGACAGAGGCGAAGGAAGCTGCTTCGACCCATTTAGTGAAGTAGTCAATGGCAACTAGGATGAAACGATGTCCGTTGGAAGCCGTGGGCTTGATCTCTCCAATCATATCAATGCCCCACATTGCAAAGGGCCACGAAGCAGTCAGAACGTTGAGGGGAACCGGAGGGATATGAACTTTATCAGCATAAACTTGGCATTTGTGGCAAGTACGGGAATGTTGATGGCAATCATCTTCCATGGTAGACCAGTAATAGCCTGCCCTTAGGATCTTCTTAGCCATCGTATGCCCGCTCAAGTGAGTGCCAAATGTGCCGCTGTGCATATCAGTCATGATCAACTCTGCTTCAGCTTTATCCACGCATCGGAGTAAAACACAATCATGGCTTCGTTTGTAAAGTATGTCGTTGCTTAGGAAGAATTTAGCGGCGAATTTCCTTAAGAACTTCTTGTCATTTACGGAAGCTCCTTCGGGATAATCCCTAGTCTCGAGATACCTTTTAATTTCATGGAACCAAGGTTGTTCCACTACTTCTTCGGTATTAATCTCGTGACAATGCGCAGGTTCATCCATTCGCTCGATGGTGATTTGGGGAGCCTCGTTATCCCAGTTGAGTTTAAACATGGAGGACATTATGGCTAGAGCATCTGCTAGCTGATTCTCTTCTCGCGGGAAATGCTCGAAGGTAATTTGCTCGAAATGAGGCAACAATGTCAGGACATGTTCTTTGTATGGGATAAGATTAGGATGCTTGGTATCCCACTCTCCTTTGATTTGACTGATAACCAAAGCCGAGTCCCCAAATACGATCAAAGATTTGATCCCCAAGTCTATAGCAGCCTTGAGACCAAAGATGCAAGCTTCATACTCAGCCATGTTGTTTGTGCAGCTGAAGCAAAGTCGGGTCGTGAAAGGTGTGTGACAACCCTCCGGAGAAATGAGTATTGCGCTGATACCATTTCCAAGTGCATTTGAAGCACCATCAAAGTACAGGGTCCATCGGGATCCCTTTTCGGGTCCGTCATACGGTCTGTTACCTTCAATGTTGTCCAAATTCATGATGTCCTCGTCCGGGAAGTCAAATCTCATCGGTTGATAATCTTCGATAGCCTGATGAGCCAGATGGTCATCTAGTACACTCCCTTTTATAGCTTTTTGGGTGGTGTACTGGATGTCATACTCAGTTAAGATCATTTGCCATCTTGCTATCCTTCCAGATAAAGCGGGCTTTTCGAAGATATACTTGATAGGGTCCATTTTGGAAATCAATAAGGTAGTATGAGTCAACATATACTGTCTTAGTCGGCGAGCATCCCTTACCAAAGCGCAACAAGTTTTCTCGAGAAGTGAGTAGCGGGTCTCACAGTCGGTAAACTTTTTGCTAAGGTAATAAATAGCATGCTCTTTTCGACCAGACTCGTCATGCTGGCCCAAAACACACCCCATTGAGTTATCCAAGACGGTCAAATACATGATCAATGGTCTTCCTTCGACGGGTGGCATCAGAATAGGAGGTTCTAGCAAATACTCCTTGATTATATCAAAAGCAGCTTGACAATCGTCGTTCCATTCGACTACCTGATCTTTTTTCAAGAGTTTGAAAATTGGCTCACAGGTAGAAGTCAGATGTGAGATGAATCTGGCAATATAGTTCAAGCGCCCCAAGAATCCTCTAACCTCCTTTTCAGTACGGGGAGCAGGCATCTCTTGTATTGCTTTTACTTTTGCCGGATCGACTTTAATGCCTTTGTTGCTTACAATGAATCCCAGGAGTTTACCAGACCTAACTCCAAAAGTGCATTTACTTGGATTCAGCCTGAGCTTGTATTCTTTCAACCTGGCAAACAGCTTCTCCAGATGTTCAAGGTGCTCTTCCTCTGTTTGTGACCGAGCTATCATATCGTCTACATAAACTTCAATCTCATGATGTATCATATCATGATATAAAGCTACCATGGCGCGTTGATAGGTTGCCCCTGCGTTCTTCAGCCCGAACGGCATCACCTTGTAACAGAAAGTACCCCATTGTGTGACGAAAGTAGTTTTCTCCATATCCTCGGGGGCCATTTTGATTTGATTGTAGCCCGAGAATCCATCCATGAAGGAAAACACTTTGTGCTGAGCTGTATTGTCGATCAAGATGTCAATATGAGGTAGCGGGAAATCATCTTTGGGGCTGGCCCTATTCAAATCCCGGTAGTCCACACACATCCTGACTTTGCCATCTTTCTTAGGTACTGGCACGATGTTAGCGACCCATTGAGGATAGGACGTAACAGCCAGAAAGCCAGCGTCAAATTGCTTCATTACTTCCGCTTTGATCTTTTCAGACATGTCAGGCCTCATTCGGCGAACTTTTTGCTTGATCGGTGGACAGTCTTCTCTTGTGGGGAGACGGTGAACCACGATGTCTGTGTCTAAACCCGGCATGTCTTCGTAAGACCAAGCGAAGATTTCAACATACTCATTCAACAACTGTATCAGGCGCTCCTTGACACTTGGCTCCAGATTTGCACCCACTTGCACCTCCTTCCGGTCCTCCTCGGTTCCCAAGTTGACAGTTTCCAATGACTCTTCGTGAGGTAAGATGGCCCTTTCCTCCTGCTGTAGAAGTCTGGCTAATTCCCCGGGTAGTTCACAACCTTCGTCATCTTCATACTCGGCTAGATTGACCAGATCTCCAGAGTTATTGAAAGATATGGCAGAATAGTCACCCATGGAATCCGGAGTGGATGGGTACCTGCATTGGTGAGTGTGGGTGTGTGTAAGGGATAGCCATCCTTAAACAAAAAATGCAAAAGGAAAGAAAATGAACACAAGCAGTTTATCAAATGAAAAACGTCCAATGAATCATTAAACATGGCATATGGATATGAAAAATAATCAAAACCCTTACAAGTGGACCTACATGCCCCGGGCAAGGCAGGAGGTGAAAAGATAGTGTACGGATTGTTTGAAAATAAATATTACAGACCAAATAAGAAATGTTTAACAGATAAATTACTGATGAATAAAAGTGATGGGGACAAAGTCTTTTGCCTCCCAGTTGCTCAATCCTCCCTTGACAGTTGGGTAAATCCACTCTTCAATGTTGCTCTCTTTGTCTTCGTCTTCCAAGGCGTTGATTCCGTAGGGAGAAATTTTGACTGGCGCCCTTTCAATCTTCGAACGGCGCATAGCTTTCTGGCCAGCGGCTGTGAACCCTAATCCAAATTTGTCTGTCTTATGCGGAATGTCAGGTAACTGCCCCCATGATGAATTCTTCCCTTCCTTGATTGCGGCTCTTGCGTCCTCCAGAGATGCCATCCTGGCCATCTGCCTCGGTGTCTCAGCTGCCAACTTCGCTACTGCTATTTCAGGAAGGACTTCTTCGAAATGTTAAAACGGCGTCTCAATGAATTCCCCTTCAACCTCCACATACCGGAAGGAATTCAAGTGGCTAATCATGTACTCCTCTTCGCCATGGACAGTAATGATCTTTCCCTTAACAGGATACTTCAACATCTGATGTAAGGAGGAGGTGACTGCCCCAACGTGGTGTATCCAAGGCCTACCCAGCAATCAAGAGTATGACGGACGGATGTCCATCACATAGAAAGTGGATTTAAACACCTCAGTGCCTATTTTGATGGGAATTTCAACCTCTCCATGGACCATTCTCTTCGAACCATCGAAAGCTCTGACAACAATATCACTCGGCTTCAATTCCAATCCTTCACAATCTAGTCGGTCCAAGGCCTTCTTAGGTAGTACATTCAGCGACGAACCAGTGTCGACCAAGACGTGTGCGAGAGTAGTTCCGCGACACTCGATTGAAATGTGCAAAGCATCATTGTGATTTCTACCTTTAGGAGTTAGGTCGGCATCAGAAAAACCTAATCCATTGTCCGCAGTCAGGCTAGCCACGCAATTTTGAAATTGATCCGCAGAGGTTTCTTGGGGCACATGAGCTGCCTTCAGAAATTTTATCAGAGCTTTAGCGTGCGCTTCCGAGCAAAGTAGTAGTGCCAGCATGGAGATCTTTGAGGGGGTTTGCCCCAACTGTTCTACCACATCGTAATCACTCCTTTTGATTATCCTCAAGATCTCATCCATTTCCTTCTTGGAGGTTTCAGGGATGGCCAAGGGTTGAGCCCTCGTCCTGACGAGCTCATCTTGGATTCCCTTACCTTTGTCAGCAGCGGTAGGAGAGACAGTACTAGGAACAACAACGTCTTCAATCAGAGGAGTTCTAGCGGAGAGTTTTATTGGTGCAGGGATGACTTTGTCAGCTGATGAGGGTCCAAAGACTGCTCTTGGAGGGGCAATCTCTGGAGAAAATATTCTCCCGCTCCTGGTGATTTTGCTAGTGTCTGCAATGTTACTAATGCTGGCTTCTTCATCATCCGAACTTTCTTCAGTTATTTCGATTTGCTTGATACCATGGTAGTAGACGTCACCGCCATAGTTCCAAGGTATCGACTTCTCAGAAACATAGGGAACAGGCCCTGGCATTGTTATCTTCAAAGGAACAGATTTCGCAGCTGGTGTAATCTTAACAGGTTTTTTGACGGCCTTGGAAAGATTGGCGTGAATGGTTATGATTGAGACATCTTCAGTATGAACTGGGACAGCAGAAACTTTTTCAAACAAAATTTGTCGACTATCCATAAGGCCTTGGATGCCTTTCTTCAGTAGCGAACAATCAAACGGCAGAGAGTAACAACAATAGCAGTCTTCTTTACATCCCGGGAAGATCCCGGCCCTTAACAAATTCAACTTAATGGTTAGCAGTGGAGTAGTCAGATCACTGACATCAGCAACATACATATCTTCTTCAATGGCATTGACATTTCGGCCGTGTTTCGGCATGGGTGCAGATATCACATTAGGCTTCTCCGGAGCATCAAACTCCACCTCCTTCGCCTCTATCAGGTCTTGGATTTTATGCTTGAGTGCCCAACAATCATTGGTGTCGTGCCCAACACTGTCTGAATGGTAGGCGCATTTAGCATTAGCATGATAATGTGGAGAGGACGTATTCACATTCTTTGGTGCCTCCTTGATGGTGGCGAGATTCAACTTCAATAGATGGGGAAGCACTTGCGCTGGAGTCATATTAATGCGGGTGAACTGCCGTTGTGGCCGTTCCACCCGTTGTTGATTTGGTCTGGACTAGTTATAACGAGGCTGCTCGCTTGGAGTGTTTTGAATCATTACGGCCCCCACAGTTGGCCGACGCTCCGTCTTCCCTGCTCTTCTTTGAGAATATACCATAGTTGTTTCTTTCTAAAAAGGCTTCTTCTCAACACTTGCACCAACACCCTTCTGAATCTTTCCTGCCTTGATGCCAGCTTCTATCCTTTCGCCTGTTAAGATCAAATCGGTAAACCCCGCGGAAGAGTTACCAATCAGATGACTGAAAAATGGCCCAGATAGGGTCCCTAGAAACATATCAACAAGCTCACGATCGGTTAAAGGAGGCTGCACCCTGCCAGCCAAATCCCTCCATTTTTGTGCGTATTCTTTGAATCCCTCGCCTGTTCCTAGCGACATACCCTGAAGTTGGGTACGAGTAGGAGCAAGGTCAGAATTATACTGGTATTGTTTGTAGAAAGCGGTAGCCAAATCTTCCCAATTTCTGACACTGGTTCCTTCTAGCTGATAAAACCACTCCAACTGAGCTCCCGAAAGGTTGTCTTGAAAGAAATGAATCCAGAGGTTTTTGTCTGCCGTATAGGGTTGAATCTTTCTCACGTAGGACCTGAGATGCATTTTGGGACAGGACAACCCATCATACCTTACAAACACTGGCACTTTGAATTTTGGGGGAATCACAATCCCGGCGACCAAACCCAAGTCTTCAAAATCCAAACCCGGTACTCTTTGTAATTCCATGGCGGCCAATCTGTCTTCTAGCCCTTTGTATTTGTCATCAGCTGGAGGATATTGCTGATCAGAATAATCTTCATCCTCTTCGACCTCTTCCTCTTCCGCATCAGACTCGGAAGGTACCGCAGCTCCACCTCCTTTGCTGGTTCCTTCATCAGAGATAGGAGGAAATTCAAGCACTCTCCGAGCTTCTCCGTCAAATCTTCTCCCCAAAGTAGCCACCCCGAGTCTCTTTTTCTTCTTTTTTACTGGGTCCTTGTTCCCCAATTGAGTTTTGATATCCTCCTGACCCTTAGCCAAGGTTATCAGGAGTTGCTGGAACTGTGCATTCTGAGCTTGCAGGTCTTTGACTGTTTGCTCGAGATCCATCCTACTGAAATAAACAGCAGACAGATAAGGAAACCTGGAGTGAGACCTGCTTATGCACATGATGAATGGTATGCTTATGTATGCAATGCATTCAAGGATTTAGGACATTCAAAATTGTTTCAGACAAAGAAGAACGCACGTCATATTAATGAGAAGAAAGTTGTTAGTACATAAATGCCCCATGGGCCAAATATTACAAAATAACTTCTCAAGGCAAAAAGACATTGCGCATCCTCTTTGGTGCAATGTAGGTGTTGAGGGCCTCTTGCTCATGGAGTCGGCGGGTAAGCTCTAGAACCTTCTTCTCACTGGCGTAGAAGCTAGCTTCAAAAGTATTTCGTTCCTCCTTGAGCTGAATCCAACTTTTCTGCATTTCCTCCCACGATGTAGGCATGTCTGGATGTAGGATGGTGTAGGGAACCTCTCCTTCATTGACGGGCTCTTTAATCACTGGGAGTACATGAGGATAAGGCATCATTAGACTTTGGGCTCGTACCCACTTGAGATAAGGCTCAATAGGGATGGAGTTCTTGTGTCCCAGAGTCTTGCTATCAACCTTGTTGAGTTTTCCCCAAGCTCTGATGAATCTTTGGCGAAGTCCTTGCGCATCGTTGTCGAAGTCAAAAACTAGGTCAGGAATCAACATGTCATGAGGGCCATCTCTCCGGGCATATCCAAATTGCCTCAAAGCTAGGCAAGGGTTATAGGTGATACCTCCTCTAATTCCAAGTAAAGGAACATTAGGAAATTCTCCGCAACGATCGACGATGATGACATTTTCTCTGGACCGAGAACACCAATGTACATCAGAGTGAGTAAGAGTCATCAACCGTTGGGACCACCTCGATCCTTGGTCATTCTTCAAGACAGATTGTGGAAGGTGCGAAATAAACCACCTTGCAAGGATAGGAGTACAGCACATGAGAACACCCCTCTTTCTTATTGTTCGTGTGTAAAATGAGTGAAGGATGTCCCCAAGCAATGTTGGTATTGGATTTCTGGACAAGAAGATTTTGACGGCGTTGACATCTACCAACTGGTCAGGATTTGGGAACAAGACCAACCCATAGATAAGGAGTGCCATAATCTCTTCAAAGGCTTGTAGGTCCAATGAGTTCCAACATTCTTGTGCCTTCTCAAACAAGAATTTTGCTAAGAATCCTTTGACACCGCTTCTGGTTTCCCAATGCCCCTTGATGTCGGATGGTTGTAGATGTAATGCTCGAGCAACATCTTCCGACTTTGGTTCCTTTTCCGTACCGTTGAATGGTAGTTGATTAAGGATAGGGATTCTTAGGAGTTGAGAAAACTCCTCCAAAGTGGGTACCAACTGGTAATCAGGGAAAGTGAAACAGTGGTGAAGAGGGTCAAAGAACTGGAATAGTACTTTCATCATGTCTTCTTCAATGTTGGTGTTGACTAGGCTGAGCAGTCTGCCATGTCTTTCACTGAAGGATGAGCTTTCTGGAATTCTTGAGGTGAGCTCCTTGAGTTGAGGAGAGATTCTCACAAGGTTGACTTGAATGGTGTTTCTGCGAGGAATTTCCATGACCTACAAAACAAGAACAAAGATGAAGATCCAAACCCTTGAAATGGTTAGTGAATGCATATGATGTTTTATGATGTTTATGATGTATGCACAAAACATATGTACAAGCAAATCACACCAAACCATAGTTTCAGGCTTGCATGGGGTTTCATAGGTAAGTACCCTCTTGAGATAGTTGGCTTAAAAACCTGTCCTATAAATAGTAACCGGGTTCTAAGGAACTCAATATCACGGGATTGTTTTCATTGTTCATTGTTTTGGTTTAGCCACTTAACTAGCGACCAAAATATTCCAAGAAAACAACCCTCAATGAGTGTAGTATCGAGTATCTACCAACTTCGGACTGCACCAAAGCCGATCATCTCACTACCCCTAATAAAAGGCCAAGATGGTCAAGTAAGGTTCTAGGTCATTAGTGCTTAGTGACATCACTCAGCGGCCCCGTACTCTCCTTGATTGAACTCAAGGGTTACCGGGTACTCACAAATATGTCGCACTAATATAG